>JAPPVO010000024.1:139902033-140115170 GCA_030407325.1 Camellia japonica
TGGAACTGGTTATTCATAACCGTCATGCATCCATTCTGTATTGTATCTGTTCTGCACTGTATCTGTTCTGTATCTGCTCTAGTAGTGCTAATGGATGCACCGCATATGCTTAATGTAAGAATTGTGGCATCTAGGTATGCTCTGGACAAGAATATGAAAATGAACATGTGTTTGAATCTGTCCTTGACTGAAAACTGAATGTGCATAAGATTCTGTTTTAATATGAACCCCAATTCTTATACGTGATTTTTTATTCTGTTTCTGTGCATTGCTAAGATTGAGATTGGGCCATGAACCTGTTATAAATATGATTATGCTCCTGTTATAGGGTGAAAGTTACCTTTATGTTAGACATCATTTCTGTTGTCGTATGTTAATTCGAGTTTGGAGGACCAAACTCTTTATAAGGAGGGGAGGCTGTAACAACTCTCATACTGATTACTAATATATTACCGATTAAGTACTGATTACTGCTGAACCGAGACTAATTATGACCGATAATTGAATCAACTGAAATACTGAACAGACTGATTGAAAACTGGAACTGAACTGACTAAGTGCATCTATTGTATTGCATTTCTATCTGTTTGACTGTTTACCTATCTGTTCAGTTATTATGTTCAAACTGCAAATTGAAGGCCTTATCGGCGGCCAAATCCAAAATTGACTGATGTTTTATAATCATCATAATTAATGTGATTTTATAGTGTAATTATCTGAAAACCGATTCTATATGATTAAACTAGATTAATAAAGCCAATTAAAGAGTTTGACGTAATTACCATTTTGCCATTGTGAGTGGGGCCTTTGTTTATCATCTTTGAGCCTTTACACTTATTCAAAACATTTCTTCTCCCATTTCTTGCATACAACCGAATTTAGAGAGAGAGGGAGAGAATTGAGGGAGATTTTGACTCCAACCTTGTGAATTGCTTGAGAACTTAGGGGAAATTGAAGATTGATGTATTTTTGAGCTCCTAAACTTTGAATACAAGACTTAGGTAAGGAATTCATCTTCTTATTGTTGACATTGAACAAGTTCTTGCATGATTCATGCTTCATTGTAGAACTAAGTCATGATTTAGTTCAAATATGTGGGATTCTAGCATATATCATACATGCATGCTTCAATTGATGAGTTTTGAGTTGATTCCATGGTCAAATGCCACATGCATGTTCATAATCATGTTTAAATCCATGTTTTCATCTTGTTTTGAAAAGATTGAGCTCTTTGGAGCAAGAGTTGAAGCTTTGAAATGGTTTTAACCCATGCATGTCATGTTTGAAGATTGTTCTTGAAAATGGGTTTGAAATTTGGCTTTAATTGACTCACCCTTGGGCTTTGAATTCACAAATTGGCTTTTGAAACTTGTTGTATATTGAGTTTAAATGTGTTTTCCAGAATTTGGGTCCAAGAGGTCGAGTATGGAGTGGGAGAATGCTTGGTTTGAGCTTGGGAGGCAAATCTGGAAATTCCAGATTTGGCTTCTTCGCTCGAGCGAAGGATTCCTCGCTCGAGCGACCAACGTTTACTCTGAGCCACGCTCGAGCGAAGAAATGGTGGCTCGAACGTAAAATTGCAGCATCCAGTACTTTTGCATTTTCGACAGACCGCTCTAGCGAAGGATTGCTCGCTCGAGAGAAGCCTTTGATTTTGCAAGCTCGCTCGAGCGAAGGAAGGCTCGCTCGAGCGAGACTCTTATTTTCAGCAAACTTTGCAAAATATTTTCTAAGTGCATTTTTTCATCCTCATTTCATTCTAGGCATTCTTAGGCCTAGTTTAAGGCATCTTAATGAGGATATAGATGTAGAACACACCGAGGCAAATTAGGGATTAAGTTATTGATCTTTCCCAACTGTATAGCTTAGTGTGTGTTCATCCTGTATACTGTGTAGGGTTGGCTTACCGAGGAGACGCTCTAGCTTACTGTAGCCTAGAACTCTGTGAGTAACAATTGTGTAAAGATATGTTCAAAATGATTATTTTCTGAACTGTTTACTTATTGAACTGTTAACTGCACTGTTTACTGAACTGCACTGTTTACTGAATTAAACTGTTTATTGAACTGAGTTTATTGAACTGAACTGTATTGTGGCATCCTTAGCAAGTACTGTTACAGAGATCTCTGTCGGTTCCCTCGTGGAACCATTATTGTTTACCGATTGATGGCTATCATTACTGCTCGGTCTTTAAGACCTACTGTTTACTGTTATGCTAATGGATGTACCACATATGACTGTTTACTGAACTGAATTGAACTGTTTACTGAATGAATGTATGTCCTATTTTCTGAACTGTACTGTGGCATCCTTGGCACTACTGTTACTGTTACTGCTACCGTTTGACAAATCTTTGCCACCGACGGTCTTTGAACGGGTGAATTTGTCTAATCGGATCGGTTCCCAAGTTTGGAACCACTACTGTTTACTGTACCGAATGCCAATGGATGTACCACATATCACTGTTTGACTGAATGGGTGGCCTGAAATACGAGCCACAAACAGAAAGACTGATAAACTGTTTAATGAACTGTTTTCATTACTAAAGGACATTCATTCTTAACCCCTTTACGCATTATGTTATTCACTGGGCCTTAGCTCACTGCATATATATATGTAGGTGTACAGGCCTCAGACTGCGGCTAGGAGCGTCAGGCGAGCCTTAGTTATGTCAAGCCAAGCACTGTGCCTCACTGCGAGGTTCCGAGTATAATCAAGCTTAGACTGCTTTTGGGGTGTCTTAGTTTCACCCAACTGTCACTGTACTGCATAGACTGTTACTGTACTGTATGGATTGATAGCACTGTACTGCACCGTTTACTGTACTGTTTAATAGGGATTAGGTCCCTGTTCTGATTGACTGTAATATTGTGTACTGTTTTGTACTGAATGTATATATGTATGAAAAAGTCTTTTTGCATACAGACTGTCACAGCTCATTGGACATTATTTATTTACTGTATTGGCTTCCGCCATGCCCCTGTACTCTGTATTACTGTCCTACTGTTAAGCAGGCCTTCGGTAATCTCGGATTACTGGTCGGTTACGGTGCTAAACCCATAGGGGCGGGTTTGGACTGTGACAATTTAGTCGCCAAAAGTTTTCAAATAAAATTAATTTTTATTTTCAGTGACTAAAACTTGTAGTCACCCAAAGTATCATTTATTATTAGCTACTAAATATTTAGTCGCCAAAAAAAATTAATTTTCATATATTTTTTTTAGCTACTAAACTATTTAGTCACTTAAAGTCTCATATATTTTTTACTACTAAATTTTTAGTCGCCAAAACATCTTTGGTTTGTTTTTGGTTACTAAATTTTTAGTAGCCAACAAGTTTTATTTTGTTTTTTTTACTACTAAATATTTAGTCACCAAAAACTTTATTTAGTGTTATTTATTTATTTATTATTATTATTAATTTCTGCACAACCTATATTTATTTCGTGCAACCTGCCCCTGTATATAAACAAAACAATACATATGTCTATTTCTATTTCACTTTCAACCATCAAAAAATTTAGTCTTGTAACATCAAATTCTATACAAACCAACTATAATCCAACCCAAAATAATAATTCCATACAAACAGATAATCATGCAAAAATGATGTCCTCCGTATATAAAAAAGAAATACTACTAATAATCTATACCATCAAAAAATAACTTCATCTCTGTTGGATCAGCCCAAGATATTTATTACAAGTAAGAGAGAGAGCTCAAATTGAACAGCGAATCAGGAATCTGTCTAGTAAATTGGTTGAAGCTCAAATCCCGGAAAAATTATATAAACTATGGTCAAGTAAATTCATTATATAATAATGTAAATACATTAAAAATATTTGCTTCATTATATAATATATATATATATATAATTTTTCAAAAAATATATATACTTATTGATCGCTGCAAAACAATGATTTGGTCTTGGGAAATAATTTTTTAAAAAATTATTGCTTTTCGTATTTTTTTAATTTTAATAAATGTTTTTATATTTTAATTCAATTTTATTTTATCTTCTAGATATATCTAGATTAGGTGCATTTAAAAAGTAAAAAATTGATTCCAATATGAAAAAAATTACTAAAAAATGAAAGATAATTGTAAAAAAAAAAAAAAAAGTTCTCGAGTTTTGATATTTTTTGTGATTTTTTTGTCTTTTGATAATTTTTTTTTTCATATTTGGGTAATTTTTTTTAGATGCACCTAATTTAGATGCATCTAAAATATTAAAAAAATAACTAAAATATGAAAAAAAATCATTAAAAATAAAAAAAAAATACGAAAAAATAATGACTTTGAAAAATTATTTTTCAAAACCAAACCAAATGGTGCCCTAGTTTGAGTTGGATTATATTTACGAAAATAACATTATCACATCATTCTTGTGAAATTTTTTTTATATAAAATTAACAGAAATTCTATATGTCCAGAAAAGACTACCAGATTTTTGTCCAAAAAAATTGTGTGGTAGAGATTGAATGGTGTATTGTAGGATCTATACATGGAGGAAATCTAGACAATATGTTAATAATTCTAAATAAAAAATTTAAGTATATAATATTTCTATGAAATTTATTTATGAATTGAGAGGGTAATTTATATGCAAAATTGGGCCGAGCTGGGTATTGGGCCTTGGTGGGCCGCAGTACGGAGGGCCGAATAGAATGTGCATATAAGTTTACTCCGGTCTGAGGAAATAGCCCTGAGTTGCACCGGTCGCGACCGTGGTAGAGTCCGGTCGCATAGGGTTCGTTTCTACTTCGGTTGGGAAGTGTGCTGTTTGGTAGTTCGATCGTCATTTGTTAGTTCGGTCATAGCATATGGAAACCGAGGTGTGCTAAGTCCTAGAGAGGACTTAGTTCGGCTCGACTCTCTTAATGATTAGCTCGGTCTTGGCATGGGAAAGCCGAGGTAAGAGAAAGGAAAGTTAGTGCCGAACTAATGGTTACTTCGGTCGTGTGATAGTTCGGCCATAGAAGAACCATCTCACTTGGTTTAAGCAGTGAGGAGGGTGTTGGAGGATAAGCATTATCTTCCAGGAGTATGAATCCTAGGAGGACTCTACGCATGGAGGAGTAATCCTAGAAGGACTCTACTTGGGGGAATAAGAGTCCTACCAGGATTGTGCCACGCGAAACCTATATAAGCTCACCAATATCACCTTTGGAGAGGTAATGCAACTTTACTCCCTGAATTCATAGAGCTTTTGTCTATTTGTCAAGCTTCTGACTTAGGCATCGGAGAGGTTTCCGGCACACACCCGCCGGCTAGCTCACGTGTGTATTTTCAGGTTGAACGACGTCGTACGGAGGAGCGCAGACTTGGTCAACAGGATTATACGAGAAGGTATTTCTTTCCCGTACAATTGGCGCCGTCTGTGGGAAATCAGACAAGAACAACCTCTTGATCAAGCTTTTTCTCCAAAAAATCAATGGCGAACAACGAAGAATTACCTCAGTCCGCCGTCGACGGACTAACTCCAGAAGGGGGTGCAAGGCGCGAAGGCCTACCCGTGGTCACTCCCATGGCGAACCTGGAATCACACAGACAAAATTCCAGGAGAGATGAGGGGACGAAGGCGGAATAACAGCCCTCATCCCTCTCGTTCGCAAAGCCCAGAAAGACAAAGACGCAGAATTGATCCTCAAACTTTGGAAGATCGCGTCAGAGAACAAGACGAGTTGATCCGTCGGATGGCGGCAGACATGGAATCTCTGAAACGTCAGGTGAAAGGAAAAGAAGTGGCGACAGGAGAGGGGCGCACGAACAAGACGCCCCCTCGCCACTCCGAAAGTCGTAGTAGGAATACTACACCCTCACAAGGGGAGAACAAGAGCCTCAGGACAGGCGACGCGCAATCTAGATCCTCCAGAACTCATCACTCCAGGCCTGAGAGGACGAGGTCTGAAAGGTCGCACACCGAAGGAAGCACATATCGGCCCTCACACTCACACCAGACAAGGTCTAGGCAGACAGAGTTGCCCAGATCGTCCGACCTACGGACCGTGCTAGAAGAGAAAGCGCGGTGGAAGGAGGACGCTAGAGCGCGCGATCCACACAGAGTCTCTGCCTTACAACGGTTGGCTCCTCGGACGCATGGAAGCGTCGAGGTTGGAATGCCAATACCGCGCCCGGCCTACGAACCAGCGGACAAGGCATTGGCGAGGCTGCAAACCTCACCATTCGTCCCAGCAATAGAGAACGCGCCCCTACCGTCAGGCTTCCTACAGCCCAAATTCACAACATATGAGGGGAAGACGGACCCTTACTCACACTTAAGCCACTTTCGCCAGGTCATGGCTGTATACCGGCGGAATGAGGCCTTGATGTGCATCCTATTCCCTCAAGCCTGGTGACCTAGGCCTGACTTGGTTTGAAAGCTTCCAGAGGGCAGCATAGCCTCCTGGGCGCAATTGGCGGAGGCGTTTGTAACACGATTCAGAACAAACACAAAAACCCGGTGGAGATCGACCAGTTACTCTCCATCGATATGGGCGACAAGGAGACCCTGAGGTCATACAACAGTCGCTACTGGGAGACATTCAACCAGATTGGGGACTGCCCAACCATTCGCCATTGCGCATAAAAAGAGGCCCCAGTCGGAACAGACTAGGGACTCTATCACCATGACGCCACCCCTTCCATGGAGCCCTGATGGAGAGAGTGCATCAGCACATCAGGGTGGAAGAGGATGGCGCTCGTGCCAAAGCAAAATCTGGCGCGACCACACCAAAAGAAGCCTCAGCAAAGGTCAACGCGGTAGACCGCCGAACAGAAACGGACGGAAAAGACAAGGAGAAGACCAAGACAAAAGATGGTTGAGAGTCCGCACTGCCATCACCACAGTCTTCAAAAACCGATCTACCGTATACTTAGCGAAATTCGAGACGAGCCTTTCGTCAAGTGGCCAGCTAAGTTAGGCGAAGCTCAGAAGGACTACGATGACAGATCGAGGTGCACCTTCCACAAAGAAAAGGGGCACCGCACTGAGAACTGCACACCATTGAGGCAGCATCTGGAAGAGTTGGTGGCGCGGGTCACCTGGACAAATACATAGAAGGAGGGGCACAGCCAGCCCCCAGGACCACAAATGCCCAATGGAATGCCAAACGACGCCCCACCTCAAGGCGTCATCAACGTAATACATGGAGTCTTTGAACCTGAGCGTGTATGCGAGCTCAGAGGTTCAATCAAAAAGGCTGAGCACTTCAGAGAGGTGCTAAGTGCCCAACCAGTCGCCAAAAAGGGGAAGATGGAGGCCACAAATGTCATGTCCTTTTCAGATAAAGACTTGGCAAGGATTTATTGCCCTCACAACGATGCCTTGGTCGTCACTCTCCGAATCAAGGATTTTGATGTCAAGCGGATTCTGATTGACCAAGGTAGTTCGTGCGAAATCATGTATTATGAAACCTTCAAGCAACTAAAGCTTCAAGATAAAGACTTGGCGCCTGCCGTATCTCCCCTTATCGGATTCAACTCCATGCCAGAGTGGCCCGTCGGCAAAATTATCCTCCCAGTCAGAGCAGGGAGTGTAACGAAACAAGTGGAGTTCTGGGTGATAAAGGTCCCCTCCACCTACAACGTTATCTTGGGCAGAACATGGCTGCATGCCATGCGCTCAGTGGCATCCTCCTACCACCAAGTGATGCGATTTCCCAACGATACCGGCATAATTGAAGAAGTATATGGGGACCAGATCATGTCCAAACAATGCTTCGTCACAACAAACGGAAGCCGTGCGGCCAAGGGGTATGTTCATTCGATTGAAGAACCTGAGAGTAATGAACTGTTCGCAGAGGTTGGCAAAGCAGCTGATCAGAAAGCGATAGAAGATTTGGTGGAGGTAAGAATCGATGAAAAGAACCCGGATAAGTTCTTTTTGCTTGGTTCGACGTTATCCAGCGCTGAGAGGTTGGAGGTTATGGAATTCCTGACCTCCAACATCGAAGTGTTTGCCTGGACGCCTTACGACATGCCAGGCATTGATCCAAACCTAATCTGCCACCAACTCAATGTCCACCCATCTGCCAGACCGGTCATTCAACGCACACGCAGATCGGCACTCCATCACGCTGAGATAGTGGCAGAAGAAGTGGGTAACCTGCTGGAGGCAGGAGCAATCAGAGAGGTACATTACCCCAAATGGATCTCCAACACAGTAGTAGTGCCAAAGAAGAATGGCAAGTGGCGTGTATGCGTCGACTACAAACGGTCAACAAGGCGTGCCCAAAGGATAGCTTCCCCCTACCAAGGATAGATCAACTGGTAGACTTGACGGCAGGGCATAACAGACTTAGCTTTCTGGACGCATACAGAGGCTACCACCAAATTGCCATGCACAAACCAGACCAGGAGGTCACGTCCTTCACCACGCCAAGAGGACTATACTGCTACAAGGTCATGCCCTTTGGCCTAAAGAACGCAGGGGCGACATTTCAGAGAATGGTCACAAAGATGTTCGAGCCATTGTTAGGCAGAACAATGGAGGCGTACATCGACGACATGGTGGTCAAAAGCAAGGATGCGGATGACCACCTAAAGGACCTAGATGAGATGTTCCAGATCCTGAAGAAACACAAGCTGCGCCTTAACGCTTCTAAGTGCGCATTCGGTGTGGGGTCTGGCAAGTTTCTAGGTTTCTTGGTGACCAACAGGGGTATTGAGGCAGACCCCTCCCAAATCAGAGCAATTCAGGAGTTAGAGAGGCCTAACTCAGTGAAAGAAGTGCAGCATCTCACCGGCATGGCAGCAGCACTTAACCGATTCATCAGCCGGTCTTCAGACAGATTGCGTCCATTCTTTCAGTCACTAAAAGCTAAGTTTGAGTGGGACGAAGAATGCGACCGAGCTCTGGAGAGTTTGAAGGAATACATGTCTTCTCCACCACTACTTGTCACCCCAATACCTGGAGAAGAACTCTTCCTCTACTTGGCAGTCTCACAGCACGCGGTAAGTGCAGTGTTGGTTCGAGCGGAAGGGGTCCAGCATCTTCCAATCTTCTATGTCAGCAAGACGTTGTTAGGCGCTGAAACGAGGTATTTGCCACTGGAGAAACTGGCATTGGCCTTAATGATGGCCTCAAGGAAGTTGTCACATTACTTTCACGCCCACACCATAGTTGTTCTCACAGCCTTCCCACTTAAGGCTTTATTCGAAAGGGCGAACTTCTCTGGGCGAATTCTGAAGTGGGCAGTAGAATTGGGACAATATGACATCAAGTTCCAACCCAGAACCGCAGTAAAGGCCCAATCCTTGGCAGACTTCGTCGCAGAGTTCACCCCTGGAAGCCATCAAGTCTGCCCAATTGACCTGACTGACACAACCGAACTAGGGATGGAGATGGACGCCGGAATAGCGCAACCCCTAGTGCAGGTTACTCAGCCAGTGCCCAAGGCGGACCAGAGTAGAGAAGGCAAGAAGCAAAACCATGCTACACCAAGTCAGGACTCGCCAACACATGAAGGCTTGGTGCAAACGGAAAGTAAGGGGCAGACAACGAGCATGGACTCTGAAGAAGACACCAGCATCATGGAAGATCCCAAGGCGTCATCTGATCCCTCCACCTGCTGGAAGTTGTTCGTCGGAGAGATGTGGAAGCTCTTCGTGGATGGAGCATCCAACCGGCATGGAGCAGGACTTGGCATAGTCCTCATCTCTCCAGATGGCCTAGTGGTGGAACAGGCGATCAACCTTGGCTTCCCAGCATCAAACAACGAAGCGGAGTATGAAGCGCTTCTGGCAGGCCTCAAGTCAGCCTTCTACATGAAGGCCACCGAACTAATGGTTTACAGCGACTCACAGTTGGTGGTAAACCAAATATCTGGCGACTACGAGGCAAAAGATGATAGAATGGCCAAGTACCAAGAACTGGTCAGAACAGAAATCAAGAAGTTTGAAGTGGTAAGGATAGAACAGATCGGCAGAGAGGAAAATAGCAGAGCAGACGAACTAGCAGGCTTCGCCTCAATGGCAGACACCTCCATTCCTCACCCATTACTAATCGACTATCTGCCTAGACCAAGCATTGAAGACCCAGAAGCAGAAGAGGTATGTTGCGCAGAATTAGGCCCTTCTTGGATGGATCCCATCATACTTTTTCTGAAAGACGGCACCCTACCAGAAGAGAAGAAAGAAAAGCCAACAGAATCAGAGCAAGGTCGCAGCGATTTTGGCTCTCTCCATCCCTGGCACTATACAAAAAGTCATTCTCAGGACCTTACTTGAAGTGTGTTCACCCCAGCAAAGTGGAAGCATTCCTATTCGAAATACATGAGGGTGTTTGCGGCAGCCATCAGGGAGGAAGATCGCTGGCGTACAGGGCAATTTCACAAGGATATTGGTGGCCGTACATGCAAGCAGATTCGGAGAAGTATGTTAAAAAGTGCGAAAAGTGTCAAAAATTCGCACACCAAATACACCAACCTGCCAGAGAACTTCTACCTCTAACCAGTCCATGGCCTTTCGCAATGTGGGGGTTGGACATAGTAGGCCCACTTCCAATAGCTCCAGGCAACAGGAAGTTCTTTCTTGCCGCAACTGACTACTTCTCAAAGTGGGTGGAAGCAGAAGCCTTGGCGTCAATCAAGGAAAAAGATGTGAAGAAGTTTGTCTGGCAGAATATCATCACTCGATTTGGCATACCAAAGGCACTGATCTCAGACAACGGCACTCAATTCGACGGTAGGATTTTCAGAGGCTTTTGTGAAGAGTACAAGATAGAGTTCTATAATTCTACACCGGCATATCCCCAAGCAAATGGTCAAGCAGAGGCCTCAAACAAAGTCGTTTTGGACGGATTGAAGAAAAGGTTAGAAAGAGCAAAAGGCAAGTGGGCAGAAGAGCTCCCTCATGTTTTATGGGCTTACCGCACCACGCCGCGACGATCAACAGGAGAAACACCATTCTCCTTAGCTTACGGCATGGAGGCAGTCATCCCATTAGAAGTTGGCCTCCCCACAATCAGAAGCGAAAACTTTGATCCGGACTTAAACGGTGAAGCCATAGCACTAGAGCTTGACCTTGCAGAAGAAAGAAGAGACAGAGCATTGGTTCACATCGCCTCCTACCAACAAGAGTTGTCTAGAAAGTATAACAAAACAGTGCATCCAAGGCAGTTCAAGATTGGAGATTGGGTACTGCGCAAAGTGATGGGAAACACCTTAGTTCCAGGAGATGGCAAGCTAGGACCTAATTGGGAAGGACCTTATAAAGTGGTCGGATTAGCAGGCAAAGGGGCATACCACTTAGAAGATGAGGACGGCAAAGCAATCCCCAGGCCATGGAACACGGCCAATCTCAAGCTGTTTTATTTTTAGCTTCTTTTCTTTTAAGTATGTAATTTTTTACTTTCTCAATAAAACAAAGTCGATTCTTTTCAGCATTATGGTTTTCAGTAGAAAGTGGCTTTAGAAAGTTTGTATTGTAAACATAGTTGGCCGGAATAACCAACTATGACCCCTCCTAAGCCCAGGATAAGGATTCAGGCTGCAGGACGTTTTGGTCGGAAAAACCAAGCATTTATTCTAAGTTGGCTGGAAAAACCAACTTAGATGTTGGCTGGATTAAACCAACACCCTGTACTCTTCAGCCGAAGTAAGCTATATCGGCTGAAGAGTGGTTGGCTGGATTAAACCAACACCCTGTACTCTTCAGCCGAAGTAAGCTATATCGGCTGAAGAGTGGTTGGCTGGATTAAACCAACACCCTGTACTCTTCAGCCGAAGTAAGTTTATGGTTGAAGAGTGGTTGGCTGGATTAAACCAACACTTTGTACTCTTCAGCCGAAGTAAGTTTATGGCTGAAGAGTGGTTGGCTGGATTAAACCAACACTTTGTACTCTTCAGCCGAAGTAAGTTTATGGCTGAAGAGTGGTTGGCTGGATTAAACCAACACTTTGTCCGAAGTAAGCTATATCGGCTGAAGAGTGGTTGGCTGGATTAAACCAACACCCTGTACTCTTCAGCCGAAGTAAGTTTATGGTTGAAGAGTGGTTGGCTGGATTAAACCCAACACTTTGTACTCTTCAGCCGAAGTAAGCTATATCGGCTGTAGAGTGGTTGGCTAGTGAGTTAGATAGTTAGCCGAGATGAAAGTTGTACAAATAAGTTCATAGAAAAATTCATTACAAGTACAAGAATGCAAGTACAAAACCGAAATGAGAGTTGATGATTTTTTCATTGAAGAAAAAAGGAAGTACAATTGTGGGGCCGTAGCCCGGTTACAGAGTTCAGAAATAAAAGAAAAGTAAGAAAGAAAGAAATCAACCAAGGAGTGCATCAAGTTCGGCATCAAACTCCGCATCAGCAGTTGCCTGGAGGCCGGTTTGAGGAAGGAGCTCGGTTTGGACCGTGGTATCAGTTGGCAGAACAGAGGCAGCCGGTATCTCGCTAGATAAATCCACTGTTGGCTCCAACCGAGCTGCCTGATCGCTTTGTTGTCCGGTGGTAACCGGGGTCAGAGAAGGCTCCCCCTCATCATCACCATCATCATCATCATCCTCATCATCTTCTTCGTCACCAGACCCTTCTAGGAATGCTTTTTGGAGATCGTCTGCATATTGCTTGAGCGAAGCCGGAATAGAGTACGGTGGAGCGTTGTAAGCATCGGTGTCAGGGGTACAACCAAGCTTCTCCACCGCACTCCGCCAACCGCACTTGAAGAAGAGAGTCTTTCGCCGCGCCGCATTGAAGCATATATGCGTCTTCAGCCTCCTTGAAGCCTTGCTCTTGGCCTTTTTTACTCCGGCCTTCAGTTGGTCTATTTCGGCGTTTGCTTTTTTCTAGCTGGGCCATCTCCCACAGATAGTGGTCTTTCACTCGGTCACGGCCTTTTGTTTATCACTTTCAGCCAGGTTACCAGTCCGGTGAGACGTGATACCTCGGCCTCCAGCTCGGCCGCTTTGTTCTGAGCTCGTGTTAGCTCGCAGTTTGTTTCGGCCTCTCTCATGGCCTGCCTTGTGGTTTTGCGAAGTCAACTGCCGGTGTGCAATCGGGTTTTCTGACGAGCCTGCAAAAATATGATGAGTTTTTTTTTAACCGAGCTGGAAGTTGGGCAAAATGCTAAAGGCAAGTAGAGGACAGTATTACTTACCATAATCATGGACTTCGAAGCCGACCGAAGTGACTTCCCTCGGTGTTGAGCCGCTTTCGATGGTGCTCCCATGTCTTTTGGAAGGCAGACACCTCTGGCCAGGTTGAGGGCCAGAAGTGATCCTTCTCTCGCGACAACGGAGTCACCTTCGTTGATAGCTCGTCTTAAGACAAGACAGCGGAGGATCCACTGGGGGGTTTCAGACCGGTTTGATGACTCCGGCTGGGGGTTCGTTGGGTGACTGCTGGTGGGACTTGTGTGGCAGTTTGTTCTCGTCCTCATCAACAAGTGTGGCCCGGTCTGGTGTAGCCGGGCAACTACGCTTGTTTCGGCGAGAGGCAGGAGGCTGCTTTGGATGGAAGAGCCACCACGGCCTCGGTCGATTGCCGTTAGTACCCACCTGGCTGGGTTTGTTTCGGTGAGCATGGCCCTCAGCCTATTTTTCTTTGCCATCTCCTGTTCACAGTTAGTCGCACAAGGACGATTTCGGGCAAGTTGGTCCGGTTCTGGATCGTCCTCAAGAAGGAAGTCGGTCACCTTGCCTTTACGGCGGCCGGAGTATCTGTAGGTCGGTTGAAATTTTAGGAGTTTCTCTCCAAGATCTCTCCTTTACTCTCGCAGTGCGGCGCGCAGAACACCGAGGTTTGGGTGACCGTAGCTCGATAGAAGGTGTGCTTTATCTGCAAAGAGAGAACAAGTGTTAGTCCGGTTCAGAATAGAGAGCCGAAATACAGAAAAAGAGAAAAGTATGGAGTTTAACCGAAGTAAGTTTACCAGGGATTCCTTTGTTCCAGTTTTATAGCCCAGCCAGGAATATGGGCCTGGTGGTCCTCGAAATTCCCAGAGACCCAAAAGAAGTCATCATCGTTTAGGTCTTTGTCCGGTGTGTGCTTAATTATTTTTTCTCGACTTCGGCGTACTCTCAAATAGTAGCACCAGCCTTCATTTTTTGATCCTATGGAGTATTGGTGAAGTATCTCGGCCAAACCTAGGTTTAATCCGGTTTGTTGGTTTAGTGCGGCTATACCCATGATGATTCGGTATGTTAGTGGACAGCTGGGTGGGGCATAGTCTGGTTTGTCTCAAAAATTCACATATTAGGGGTTGGACTGGGAATCTGAGTCCGGTTTCTATTATGGATTGGAGGGTAAAAGGGACAAAGCCTTCATTGCCCCATGGGTCTACATCTGTTTCGGCCAGGGTGAGGTTTACATCGGTTGGTATGTTGTAATCCTTTCTAAATTCGGCTAAGCCGCCTGGGGTTTTCCACTAGGAATCTGTACTTCCCCATTTGTGGTATAAGTTATCAATAAATTAGCTCGGGTTAAGAAGATGTGCTCAGGAGCTCGGTTGAGTGCGCAGAGGGAGTGCCTGGGCAACCTAAGTCTGCAGAGTGAAAAACAAAGGGTTAAGCACAGATCAAGGGACCGTGCTACGAAAATAAAGCAGAAACACAGAAGCCTTACTTCGGCTAGGTGGATTACTGAGGGATCTACCTCGGTTTAAAGAAGGGCGTGTTATCTCGGTTTAGGCAAGGCGTTGGGTTAGCTCGGTTCTACTTTTGGTTTTCTTTCTGGCTGGACGTCAAGGGGCAACTTTCTGAGTTCGGTTTAGGAACTATGAATGCTGGCATGGCCCCTGATGTTTTAGCTCGGTCAGGTACTATGGATTCTAGTTCGGTGGTTTTGTTTCGGCTATTGTGGATCAGTTGGTAGCCTATTAAAATTATTGTGAAGCGTACAAGTTCTAGCTCGGTTCCAGTCTACCTAAAATCTCTACATACAGTGCAAACAGTATCCTAGTTCGGTTGCTTTGTTCTTTTGGATCAAAATCAGTGTTATACAGGTTATTATGTGCATTCATATGTTCTATGGCTAAGTTTTTCAAAAACAAAGCTATGCGTAGAAACTGTTTTGCAAAAACACCAAACAAACTACAATGGATTAAACGAAAGCAAACAAAAACAGATAAACAAAGAACATGTTCGTAGGTTTACCTGGTGGAGAAGCAGAGGATGAGGAGGAGGAACAGCAACGGCAATGGGGGGCACGAGCTCGAGTTGCAGGAAGAAAGGCAAAAACAAGAGAGAGAGAAGATAAACAGTGTATGGGGTGATTTTCGAATTGAGAAGTTGGTGTAAAAAGCAAAAAGGCGGGACTGTTCAAAAGTTGCGAAGTACGAGGGCGGCGCAACAGCTGTGAACGGCCAATAGGGGCCTGCCACGTGTCATTGGAATGTGGAACGCTTCAGTGTCTGTGACTGAGAGACGTTTGACCGGACGTGCATAGTTCGGCTTAAGTTTAGCTCGGCTGGAGAAGCTAACTGGTTTTTAGCTCGGCTGGAGAAGCAAAAAGGGTTTTAGCTCGGCCGGAGCAACTAGGGGATTGCAGCTCGGCTGGATAAGCTCAAACTTTAGCTCGGTTTATAGACAGGTATCTCTATCATGCAGTGCAGATGGAATTAAGGGGCAATTGAGAGGGTAATTTATATGCAAAATTGGGCCGAGCTGGGTATGGGCCGTGGTGGGCCGCAGTACGGAGGGCCGAATAGAATATGCATATAAGTTTACTCCGGTCTGAGGAAATAGCCCTGAGTTGCACCGGTCGCGACCGTGGTAGACAGTCCGGTCGCATAGGGTTCGTTTCTACTTCGGTTGGGAAGTGTGCTGTTTGGTAGTTCGATCGTCATTTGTTAGTTCGGTCATAGCATATGGAAACCGAGGTGTGCTAAGTCCTAGAGAGGACTTAGTTCGGCTCGACTCTCTTAATGATTAGCTCGGTCTTGGCATGGGAAAGCCGAGGTAAGAGAAAGGAAAGTTAGTGCCGAACTAATGGTTACTTCGGTCGTGTGATAGTTCGGCCATAGAAGAACCATCTCACTTGGTTTAAGCAGTGAGGAGGGTGTTGGAGGATAAGCATTATCTTCCAGGAGTATGAATCCTAGGAGGACTCTATGCATGGAGGAGTAATCCTAGAAGGACTCTACTTGGGGGAATAAGAGTCCTACCAGGATTGTGCCACGCAAAACCTATATAAGCTCACCAATATCACCTTTGGAGAGGTAATGCAACTTTACTCCCTGAATTTCATAGAGCTTTTGTCTATTTGTCAAGCTTACTGACTTAGGCATCGGAGAGGTTTCCGGCACACACCCGCCGGCTAGCTCACGTGTGTATTTTCAGGTAGTTGAACGACGTCGTACGGAGGAGCGCAGACTTGGTCAACAGAATTATACGAAAAGGTATATTTCTTTCCGTACATGAATATAATTTTTTTTACTTCTTAATAATGAAATTCTTACCTTCTTCCAAGAAAGCAAGGCCCACGAATTGATTGAAAAAAAGTTATATAAATGATGTACACGTGAAGCTATTTTATTAAAGCATTTTCAACACACCTTTTATATCTTTAAACATAAAAGATTAATCCTCTAAAATTATTTTCAACTCATTTTTTAAAATCATTTCTATTTGGGAGAATACATATTCATCCTCCAAATATAGAGAAAGTACAAAAAAAAGAGGATAGTCTCTATAATACTATTCACTTTTTAAATATCAACTGTGTCATTAAGGGATTTTCCTTTCAAAATTATGTACCAACCACATCCTTTTTAGTTTCGATTAAATGTTATAAAATACAAATCAGTTTGCTTGTTTTTATTTTTCAGAAAATACTTTTCAGAAAATTCTATTTTCTTATTTTTCGTATTTTTTTATTTTTACTGAATATTTTTATTATTTTAAGTAATTTTTTTACTTTTTAGACACACCTAACATAAATACACCTAAAAAGTAAAAAAATTGTAAAAAAAATCTTTTAAAAATTTACTAAATATCAAAAATACAAAAAAAAAAAATACAATAATTCAGTACATTTTTTGTATTTTTATGTATTTATTAATTTTTTAAAATATTTTTTCACAAATTTTTTACTTTTTAGATACATCTAACTAAGGTGCATCTAAAAAAGTAAAAAAAAATGTTTAAAATTTAAAAAATATTCACTAAAAACAAAAGAATACGAAAACCAAAAAACTTAGTTTTCAAAAAATTTAATCCAGAAAACTCAAATCAAACACACTGAATAACTTTAAATATGTACATCTAATTTTTATAAATTTAATATCATTAAAAAGACTTAAATCATACCTTTGAAATGAGTCTAATATTAAATATTTTTAACAAAAAATTGAAAATTAAACATTTAGGAGGAAAATATTTAGAGAAGAAAATGAAGATTTGTGGTTGGAGTTTGAGTCAATAGTGAGATACTCTATATTCACTTTTGAATAAATTTTTATTTTTACCCTCTATTTAAAAGTATTGGATTGGAGATGCTCATAGGAGGAGGGTCTCTGTACGGATGAAAATTTGTGCCGCCCTCAATCTTGGTTGCTGTGTAGGATTTTTTTTTTTTTTTTTTTTGCGTGACAAGAAAATAGAAATGAGATGTTTTTGCTTTCTAGTCCTTTTTTTTTTCGGTCCAATTATGTTAAATAAATAAATTTTATATGTATGTATATAATTTAATTTGTTAAAAAAAAATAGTAAGAACACTAAAAAATTCCTATACATCTCATATTTGACATCTCTATTTCTCTTTTCAAATTTTTTAACTCTCATTACTTATCAATATTTTTTCTCTCATATACTATATTATTTATTTTCATTAGTATCATCTTCTCCTAAATGTGACAAATTACCTTGATACTTTCCCGTCTTCTCCATCTCTGATTTTTGCACCCTGACAAAGTAAAGGATGAGGGACTGCAACCCGGCCCTGTTGCCATTCCTACTATTGTGGATAAGGCACAACAAGGGTGTTGCTCTCTTTGGTGGGCTCCACTTAAGAATCATTTTAATGATTTAAACCGTTGATTTTGTAAGGTCCGTCAAGATAATTATACACGTAAACAAATAAAAGTAATCAGATATTGATAGCCACATGATCGGATCTATTTGTCTTCAAGGAAAAAAAAAATTTGAGAATTAAATATTCAACAAGAATGACATGATCATGTGACTATCGATATTCGATTAATTTACTTTGTAACATGCATGATATTCAAGACAGGCCTTACAAAATGAACAATTCAAATTATTAAAATAAATTTTAAGTGCAGCCCACCAATGGGTTCAACATCCCTTGCTTTGCCTCGAAGACCCCTTCTCCATATTGATATTCTTCATCAGTTAGGCTAGTTGGATTTCAATTGTTCACACATGTAATAAAGTGACCGATCAAAAACAATTTTTTAAATTAAAATAGTGAAATCCCCCATTTTGGCCACCAAATAATAAAAATTATTTAGAAAGGACTTTTATTTTGAAATGTTTTAAAAAAGTGTACTTTTTGACTTATTGACTTATATGGGTTGGGTTTGGGTTGAGTCTGATGTGATGTGTTAGAGAGGTGATGTGATTTAAATAAGATGATGTGACTTAAATAGGATAATAACTTTTTGACTTTTTGTATTATTTAGGACAAGCCAAACCAAGCCCTAGTAGCAAGGACTTTGAAAATTCGAGCCAAACATGTGTTTTGTTCACGTTCGAATCATACCCTGAAATACCTCCAAAACGATTTTGTTTTGGACTTCCCGGGGCGTAAATGAAAAGGGCCAAAACGATGTCGTTTTGGTCCCTCCCAAAAAAAAAAAAAAAAAAAAAAATCAAAAATCAAAAGGATGAAGCGTATGACAAAAGCCTTCCAATTGAGCGCGAAGCAGGTTCGCGTAGCAGACAGGGGGAGAGAGAGAGAGAGAGAGAGAGGAGGAGGGGAAGAAGACGGACACAGCGACGAAGACATCCGGCGATTGGCGATTGTAGGAGACCGACTGGCGTCGAGCAACAGCGGAAGAAAAGACGAGCGACGAAGAACCACAGTGTCGGTATGTTCTTCGTTCTCAACTTTTCTTCTGCTTTTTTCTTGAATATTCACATTAATCAAAGAAATGTAATCAGATTTGATAAATGTGAATAAGAAATTTCAAAATTTTAGGGTTTATGATTTGGGGATTTGAGAAGACAAAATAATATATTTTTGGGGACTCAATCTCACGAGAATGAAAAAATCTTAAACCAAGTGTCTATTGCTAAGATTTGTACGCATGTATGTGTGTATGTAGGCTTACAACTATCTCATGTGCAGTGAGTTTGGATAATAATTGTGTGGTGGAGGTGGTTTTGTAAGGGTTCTTTTTATTTTTAAATATCAATTGCCGGAATGCTTGTGCTGATGATGCCGGAATGCTTGTGCTGATGATTCTGGGTGCATTCATTATTTATTCATACAGTCAATTAGTTTTATGTTACATGATTTGTTGTATGTAAAATGAATTAAGTTGAAACATAGAATTGTAATGTAGTAATTTTATGTATCCCACATATAATGTAAGTAATTTAAGTATTATTTAATTGTAATGTAGTTTTCTATGTCATCATTTTTCCTTTTAATTCTTATACATTATTATTGTTGCTGATGAGCAATATGTCTATTCTAATGCCATTCATGTATTCTGCACCTACAAGCTATTGAGCATTGCTTAACAATGCAAGTGGTTATGAGTTCGGGTTACTAGATTCACAAGCCTCAAACAATCCTACATGTAGTCAGGTATATGATATGTACTAGTGTAATTTAAATATTTTTTTTTGTTTCATATAAATTGTTAATAATGTTAAGTTTCATTTTCATATTCATTTCAGGCGCCACAGTAGCATGGGCATGATAAAACAGTTGATACATTGAAAGCACATGATGTCATGATGGAATTTGATTAGAAATTTGTCTTTGTTTCCTTGTGAAAGTTGTTTTGATGTATTAAGTACTCACTGTTATTTGGGATTTATTAGCGACTTCGTTCTAAATTGTACTCTTATTTTTTCTAGGTGATCTCTGGTTGCAATTTTGGGTTATGATTTGAGGATTGACGTAGCTTTTTTGGTACCATATAGTAAAGTAGTATTTGTCAATTTACATAAGCAGTGGCTCAACAGAGATATGAAATTACAAAAGCAAAATGGGTAATGTCTAGCACATTGGTATTGTTTAGTAACGTAAATAGTAGCTTAATATAGACATACAGGTGCAGAAACAAAATAGTTGTTCAATGGAGAGTTTTATATTTGGGGAGTTTTTGCTGAAGGTCCACCTGTTTCAATATTTGTGGCAACAGCAGTAGCAACATCTGAGGGGAATACCTTTAGAGGTGTTTTAGATCAATTGAAGAAGATATTTCATGCTATAGAGGTGTTTTAGATCAACTTTTAGCAGTGTGTCCTGTTGTAATATCAACATTGGTTTAGCTGTGTTATTCTGTGACATGCATTGATAGTTTTAGTTGGTTGTGACTTACAACAATCAAAGGAGAGGTTCCTATGACTCTTCCGGCAGAAAATGATTCATCTGATAAATCAAGATTTTTATCAGTTATTATTCTTATTTTTGTCACTAGGGATTCATGGCAGCCACATCTTTTTTTGTCATGCATGTGTAAGTCAGACTCACACGATCTCTTCTTTGTTATGAATTATATATTGTCACGACCCAAACCCAGCCCTATGGGTTTAGCACCGTAACCGGCCAGTAATCCGAGATTACCGAAGGCCTGCTTAACAGTAACACAGTAAAACAGAGTACAGGGCCTGGCGGAAGCCAATACAGTAAATAAATAGTATCCAATGAGCTGTGACAGTCTGTATGCCAAAAAGATTTTTCATGCATTCATATAACAGTCGGTAACAAAACAGTATATACAATATCTACAATCACTTAGTACAGGGACTTAATCCCTACTCAGCAGTACAGTAATCATTCAGTCTATACAATCCATTCGATTATTACAAAACAGTAAAACAGTACAGAAGGGGGAATGCTAAAACACCCCAAAGCCTTAACACGATAGGCTCGGAACCTCGCAGTGAGGCATGTAGGCTGGCTTGACAAAACTGGGATAACCCTGATGCTCCTAGCCGCAGTCTGGTGCCTGTACACCTACATATATATATGAGCAGTGAGCTAAAGTCCAGTGAATAACATAATGCGTAAAGAGGTTAAGAATGAATGTCCTTACAGTAATGAAAACAGTTCATTAATTCAGTAATTCAGTCAATCAGTCATTCAGTGATATGTGGTACATCCATTAGCATAACAGTACAGTAAACATTAGGTCTGAAATGACCGAACAATAATTGATGGCCATCTATTAGTAAACAGTAGTGGTTCCAACATGGGAACCTAGTCGATTAGACAAATCCACTCGTTCATAGACCGTCGGTGGGGCCATCCGTTCACAGACCGTCGATGGCAGAGAGTAAACAGTAGTTGTTAAGGATGCCACAATATAGTTCAGAATATAGGACATACATTCATTCAGTAAACAAATCAGTCAGTAAACAGCTCAGTTCAGTATTTCAGAAGATAATCATTTGAACATATCTTTACACAATTGTTACTCACAGAGATCGGGTTACAGTATGCTAGAACGCGTCTTCCCAGTCGCCAACCCTACACAGTTAACAGGTCGAACACACTAAGCTATACAGTTGGGAAAGATAATAACTTAACCCCTAATTGCCTCGGTGTGTTCTACATCTAAATCCTCATTAAGATGCCTTAAACTAGGCCTAAGAATGCCTAGGATGGGATGAGGATGCAAAGATGTACTCAGAAAACATTTTCGGAATTTTCAGAAAAACAGAGAGCTCCTCGAGCGCAGGTTTCCCCACTCGAGCGGACAGGCAAACAAAGGTATACGCTCGAGCGTCAACTTCCCCGCTCGAGCGTACTGTAAAAGTACTGGATGGGTGAAATCTCCGCTCGACGCCCGCTCGAGCGCGAGACACAAGACTCCGCTCGAGCGCCCAATCCGCCGCTCGAGCGGACTGTAAAACAGTGCAAGATGCTGGGAGCTCATTTTTCCCGCTCGAGCGGCACTTCCCCCGCTCGAGCGGAAGTGCAAAATCTGAAAAATCCAGATTGCACCTCCAAGCTCAAAACTAAGTTCAAATGCATCAAAACCGATCCTCTTGGGCCCATTTTCTGGAAAACTCTTTTAAACACATAGAATAACATGTTTTAAACCTCAATTTAAGAAATCAAAGCCCAAGGGTGTTTAATCAAACTCATTTTCCAAATCAATTTACATGAACATGCAAGAACTTTAAACAACTCTCAAGCTTCAAAACATGTTCTAATGAGCTCAATACTTTGAAAACATGCTGGTTTCATGAATCTTCCACAAACATGGACATGCATGTGAGGAAAACATGACTTACAACCTCAAAACTCAACAATAACAACATGCAAGCAACAATGAAGTTATAATTCAACATTTTGAGCCATAAGTTGGCTCTAGACTTTAATTTAGTTCAAAACTATGCAAGAACAACTCAAAGGCTCAATTAAGAAGATGGATGATCTACCTTAGGTGTAGAATTAGGAGTGAGGGAGCTCAATTGCCAACTTATACTTCAATTCTCCAAGTAATTCTTCAAGAACAAGCCAACACACAAGATGAAACAAGTTGAAATCAACTCTTCCTAGCTCTCTCCCTCTCTAAGGTCGGTGGTGAACTCAAATGAGCTAATGAGGTGTTGTATAATGCAAGACCAAGTCTTGGGCAAGGTGTGGTATAGTGACCCACTAGGTGGCATTTCGGTAAATAAGTCCAAAACTTACAATTGATCAATAATTAATCTAATTTAATCATACCTAATCAGTTTTCAGATAATTACATCATAAAATTACATAAATTCTACTGATCATAAAACACTAATCGGTTTCGGATTCGGCCGCCGATAGGGCCTTCAATTAGCAGTTTAAGCATAGAACACGGACAGATAAATAATCAAACAGATAATCGAACAGTCAACAGATAGATTAAGCAATACAATAGATAAGCTCAATCAGTTCAGTTTCAATTTCAGTCAGTCAGTTCAGTAATTCAGTCAGTTCAATTACTTAACATTATCATGTTCAGTTTGACGGTAAACAGTAGTTATTCGGTAATCAGTGACGAGGGTCGTTACATATATCCTTATAGTTTTCAAATTTTGAGTGGGGATGATCTTGCTGACTTATAATATTTGTTGGAAAGGAAAAAATTAAAAATTTAGACCAGATCATTTCAGCTATGGTTAGCAACAATTGCATT
This sequence comes from Camellia japonica, assembly GCA_030407325.1. Taxonomy (NCBI): domain Eukaryota; kingdom Viridiplantae; phylum Streptophyta; class Magnoliopsida; order Ericales; family Theaceae; genus Camellia; species Camellia japonica. The sequence goes on from JAPPVO010000024.1 coordinate 139,925,286, forward strand.
TTGTTTCAAGTCAATTTTTCTGGTAAAGTAGTTGTTATGCTGTGCAAAAATAGGTGGAAGAATATTCTACCTATTTGAGAAGGAAATTGACCTAACCATGCCCTTTGACCATCCCGTCCTGAACTCAACTTGATATCATGTTCCTAATGTGCCTGTTTGGTGTAGCTTAAAAGCTGCTTATTTCAGCTTTCAGCTTAATTTAAGCTATTTTGATGTGTTTGGTTTAGTTTATAGCTTATAGCTTGTAACTTTTTGGAAGTCAGAAATCAGCTTATTCTTTGAGTGGGGCAGGAGATGCTTAATTTATAAGTTAGAAATCAGCTTATGTTCATAGTTATAAGCTATAAGTTGTTTAGGCATAAGCTATAAGCACTTTCCCACAGCTCTACCAAACAGAGCCAATATATGAGTCTTAGGGCAATGCTTGAAAGGAAAATTTAAATATGTTATACAAATACATAATATATCTATCTAAAATTAAGATATATATAAACGCAATTAATAAAAGTAATAACACTGTTATTTGTGGGGGCCAGAAAAATTTTATATCAGCTTAATGAGGCTAATCCAAATAAGGCCTATAATGAGTCCAGCCTAAACAAATATCCTCTATCCCCTATAAAAGGAGGACACCCCAGACATGAGATATGCTTTTCCCCTACACTCTACACACAACACTCTTTACTATTCTTTCTCTTCATAGATTCTAACTTTGTCATCGAAGTATCCTTGGGCGGTAACTCCGGTTGGGTGACATCAATCATATTTATCTCTTGCAAGTTCATGGGATTATCTTCGTTGAATCTCAACAGTTCATGTAAGGGATTATTTTATATCTCATAATTGGCACCGTCAGTAGTAAAGAGAGATGAAAGCTAATCAGATATTTAGATGCCCTAAAGGTTTACATCTTTCTAAGTCATTGCTTGGTTACAACAAAAGAGAGTCTAACTCTATACAAATAAAGCCCTTGGCTATACAAAAGGAAATACAACAAAAAGAAGCTTTTGCTCCAAAGTCTCTCCAAGCTATTGCCTTTGCAAAAGCACATCACCAACACTTGAAAATAGTTTTTTCCAAAATAGGGTGACCTAAAGCCCAGTAGGAACAATCTGACACAGTATATGGGTCTTAACAAATATATAAGTACAATGTGCATTTATAATACCAGTGAGAAAACGTTTAGATTCTATGTTATCATAAAGTACCAAAATTTATAACTCAATCCTTTTTACTTCCCGTCAATTCAAGTTAAATCATTTCATCTCAATTCATGAGCCAAATTCATAATCTTTCAATCAACCCATCTGAGACTACAACTCAGTGGTTCCCAAATTAACACAATCATCACACAAACATTTCAATTTGTCATTTTACGAAAATTTTGTCCGCAGGATCGACACCCATGTATATGAGCGGTTTCAGGTCTTTCACCTAGGACACACAGGCCAACTTAGTTTCAATGGAGTCCATGCCCTATCTCCTCCCAAACAATGGAGTACATCTCATTTCTCCTCCCAAACAATTATACATATACAATGTATTTAAAACTTAGCCATATTCAATGACAACCAACAAGAGATTAGTTTCAATTTACCTAATCCTCATGCAATTTCTACAACAATCATAGCTATCCTCCACCAATAGCCCAATACAGATATTTTCTAAATAGATATTTAATCTCAAGACAGATAATTTATTCAAATTCCATAGGTGTGAGGTAACACATGTCCAACTCCATCATTTATACTAACTAACATCCATCCAATTTCATATTTATAATATCAATTTGATTTATTTATACAAAATAAACATTTGAAGCATTTTGGGCAAACTCCATTTTTTCCCCCAAATATCAACCAAATGCCAAAATCAACTATGTTGACATAATATAGCCTCATATTCAATCCCATAACCATTTATAGCTCATTCACTTAGAAACCCCTCTTTTTTATAATACTCAAACCCTAGGTTAGTTCACCATACCCCAAATTCCACCATTGTTACACAACATCCCATAACTAAGTTAAAAGCCATATAAAAGTGTAGAAAGTCCTTGCCTCAAAGAGAGAAGACGAGCCAAGCAAGGGTGGAACTTCAGTGACACCGGAACCAAGTTCCAATCGGATCAAAACGGAGCTTTAGGAATGCTCTAACTTTTTCTCAAAGGCACTAGGGTGGAGAACCCAATGGATCTAGGTAAAAATGTAGAGAGAAGGTGATTTTTAGAAAGAGAGAGAGAGCCTCAAGATCTAGGTTTTTAGAAAGTTTTAGAGAGAGAGGAATGAAAAGGTGAAGTAAAAAGGATTGAGTTATGAATTTTGGTACTTTATGATAACATAGAATATAAATGTTTTCTCACTGGCATTACAAATGGACACTGTACTTATATCTTTGTTAAGACCCATATACTGTGTCAGATTGTTTCTACTGGGCTTTGGCTCACCCTATTTTGGGAAAAACTATTTTCAGGTGTTGGTGATATGCCTCTGCTAAGGCAATAGCTTGGAGGGACTTTGGAGCAAAATCTTCTTTTTGTTGTATTTCCTTTTGTATAGCCAAGGGCTTTATTTGTATAAAGTTAGACTTTCTTTTGTTGTAACCAAACAATGACTTGGAAAGATGTAAGTCTTTAGGGCATCTAAATATCTGATTAGCTTTCATCTCTCTTTACTACTTGCAACACATGCTATAGATTCAAGATGAACTGTTTTATGAACGTTACATTGTATATGTCACTTTTGTATAACAATCCAGATTAATGAAAGCTTAGTATTCCAATTATGCTGTCTTGCGTTCATTGTGATTGGGATGTATTATCATATTTTATCGGGGCATTACACCGCTTGTGGAAATGATTGAACGAGATCAACGAAGAACACAACAAATATGTTAGTGTAAGTAAACATTCAACAACACTTTGATGGTTATCACGAGCCACAACTAAGCTTTGAATTTTTCCTTTGATGAAATTTATTATAAAATTACTCTAAAATCGATTCTTGAAGTGTATACATATATGCCTGTGTGTACTTACAAACTCCACAGAAACTCTTTTCTTTTTTCATGGTAAATCTTGATGAAAAGTTTTACAATAAAACAGTGCTCATGGATTTACTTTTGCATCTTCATTTTCTCTCTTTAAAAATGGGTTTCAGATTATGTTTGTAGGAGCTTTTTTTTGGCATTATCAAAAGGGTTTCTTTGGCCCACCCCCAGGATTGTTTATTTAGTTTTTGCCTCACAGGAGTTTATTTTATAATTAATTCTTGAGATATACATATATCTATACTAGCAATTTTTATGGAATCCACAGTTGGGTCTTTACTTTCTCTCTCTAAAAGTCTTTTAGCCAGCAAGCCAATGTAGGTTGCTGAGAAAAAATAGTGGAAGCATCTAAACGGCTGGTTTATTAATCAAGATATTCGACACCACCATCCTCTCGGCGGAACCAAAATGAGACTGAAGTAACTGTTAAACTGAAAGGCCCATTTAATTTGGCACTTTATTTGGTTTGCCTATCTACCAACTAAGCAACAATAACTCTTTATTGGGTTGTCCGCCAACTCTCTTGTTATTCTAAATCTCATATCTAAAAGCTATCTCTATATTTGTAAAGATACATTTATATATATTCATCGATACAAATATTTGCATATGCATTAGACTTGTTTGTTCGGCTCACAAACAAGGTGTTATAGGCCGACCACGGCTCTCTCTAGCGCTATTATCAGCAAAGGTGGAGTCGTGCTGACCAAGTGCTTCATCATGTCAGCCATGGCGATTTGCCTTCCAAATGTCTTGGCAAGACAAACCTAGTGAAGCGACCGACCCAAAGCTGTCGGCAAGTGAAAAACAAAAACAAGTTGTTGACTCAATAACTTCAGAGTAGAAATGATGCCACCCAACTGACAATTATGTTAAAGACAGCAACACACAACATTCTTCGGCCAACCACTCAAGTTTCATGGCTTTCCATTGAATCAGTTGGGTTTAGATTCACAATGGACCTGTCCGGCAATCCAACAAGGTTGTTCAGCAGCTTTACATTTATATCAGGCATTTGAGCCATGCATATTCATTTCAGCAGTGTCGCGACTCATAGCAAATCACTTGGCAAAGTTACAAAGTTACTCGGCAGATCTGTAACCCCGAGCTCCATTCTTTGGCAATGAAAACGGCCTCGATTATTCACTGCCAAAAGCATATTCAACAGTGTGCACCAAGCTCTTTTGCCAAACACCTTCCTTTAGCTGACCACACTTTTACTGAGGACAAGAGCCGAACAATACCCAAAAGACACTACAACATATAAGAGTTTTAGAGACCAAATATTTTGATCTCTAAAAGTGAAAATTTTGTTGCAAAAGACATTTAGGAACCAATTTCTATCATCGTGAGGATACTCGCTAAAAGGTCATCCCGAAAAATTAAAAATAAGGCTTTTAGCGACAAAATTTTGAAAATGTCACTAATAAATAGACTTTTAGGGACAAAATAATTTGGTCTCAAAATGATTTATTTTTTAAGACAAAAAATTTGGTCCCAAATAGATAATAATTCATCACTAATGTCCAATTTTTGTTGCTAAAAATATAATGACATTTTTTGCAACAAAAATATTTGGTTCCTAAAAAATAATTTTATCCCTAAATTTTGGTCCCCAAAACCTTAATTTTTTGTAGTGAGAAAAAGAAAAAAAAAAGAAAAGTAATAGAACAACCTTATTTTTGCTCAACTTTCGGAGGTCCGACAACATCCAAACAAAGTCAAAATGAGGCGTCTAAATGGTGGAATGAATACTAGGCCGAGAGATGAATCCAACGCCGCAAGAATGAGGCCAATCAGACTTAAAACAATAGAGATATAAAGGCTCAAAGTTAGGAGTTCGAACTTAAAAAATTATGGATTTCACGACCTTCTGCATGGAGAAGATGACATAAGAATTTATTGTGCGCTTCTCGACGCAAGGTGCTCTATTGCATCTTAGGGTGTTCGGGTTAATCGGGTGGTCCGATAAACTTTGGGGGTGACTACCTTCTAGTTTTTCGCTATGTAGAATTCATTTTTAGATTCCAATTTTGAAAATTCTGAGTCTCATATTGAGATCAATAGATCGGCCAATTGGGAACATTAAATGAAAACTCAATGGTCAAATCGTGTCTAATCCGCATGCAATTTTGACAACAGGCTCATGGAGCAAGGCCGCACTCATTCATCTTTGCCGCTCCTTCATTCATTACCTTGGCCACATACCGCCAACTGGGGTAGGACCTACATCCTGGATTCCTTTTATTTCTTGCTCCGCAACATCAAACGATTAACTCATTTTTGTAGTCTTTGCATATAAATTTATTTATCACCTTGATCCTTGTGGCAATCTCTTTTTTAGGTGTTCATTTCAGTTTGTCAAGAAAAATTGCAATGACCATTTTGGCAACTCAGCTACCCACTGCGGCAAGTTGCATGAGGTTGGGCAAGCAATGGAATAAAAAAAGTTATGAGGGGTTAATATCACATAATCAGTTGCCGATCAAGCATTTCGACAAACGGCAAGATAAAAGACCAAGAGGTACAAAAGAAGTCTGTGAGCCAATGAAGTTGCTGACTTGCCGATCATTAGTATAAAAATAATATTTGTTACAAGATAATAAATATTTGCATAAATATTAATATTGACTTGCATTTATATGTTTACGTCCAAGGTGTCACGGATAGCTTGACGAATTGTTTGGCTCAAGAACTGGATCTTACCATTAAATCCATGGCTGGGTCTTCACTCTCTTTAGAAAAATTCTTCCCAAGAGTTATCGACAAAGTTTGACCATGATTTATTATAGTAATTTATGGTAATATTTTGATCGGCTTTATATGAAGCTAATTAGAAACTCCATATTTAAAATATGGTCTTGACTAAGTATGCAGAGCTATTAATATTTCCATGGTTAGGAGGCCAAGTTTAGTGATGCATATGTTGTTCAACATATATTTGGACTATTCGGCTAATGTTTTGGTCTAGTAATTTCTTTCTCTTTGGTTCAATTGACTTTTAAGTAGTTTACTTCCTGAGATTATGCAAACACAAGTTGCTAAGTGGAACCTCTATTCTTTTCTCTTTGAATAACTATTGTCTTCAATATGATTTCTATATACGTATATGCCTATAACCTTCAATTTAATTAAAAATATAGATTGCAGTACTCCACCATTTCTCTAATAACCGACCAAGTGCTATCAAAGAGCAGAATTTACGAACTGCCGACCAATTGTTTCGGCAAGCTAAGAAACCAAGAGATGTCGACCAGTGTTTCGACATGCCAAGAGGAGTGTCAATCGGAACCAACAGTTGGGTCTTGCTCCTCTAAGAACAGTTCTCAGCAAGTAACAAAAAGTGATTGGCAAATGATTTTTAATATGTGCCAACCAAATGCCGAGTAACTCTCACCTGGGGTGATCAAGGAGTTATGCGCCGAACACACAAGACCCTTGTGGCAAATTGATCGGCAACTAATCACTCACCGAGTTCCAATCCAATCAAGAGTTTCAATACATTGGCACCTCTCTGCCACTACATATTATTCTAACCAGTTTGGGAACCTGCACTTCGGCAACATCGCTTATTCGGCTAACATTGCTTACTCGGCAAGATTACTCGGGCATATTTCTTATTCGGCAACACTGCTTGAAATTATTATCACATGCAAATTATTCGGCTGCCAACTTGAATTCACACAAGTTTGCTTTCCCATTCTCAGAACCTTAACGCCGTCATCAAGCTCAACGCAATGATGATCACAGATGACACGCATATATCATCATATCGGCTGCAAACTACACAATCTTGCTCGGCACTATTATCTCGGCATAGAACTAGCATCTCAGCTTGCCGAAATCCACATCTAAACATACCACAGGATTTGCATCGACTCAAAGAGTCTAAACCCACCAACCCGAGGAGCCAAGTAACCAAAGTGCGTCGAAAGTAGCGAACTGGATCACATGTGCCGGAACTTAAAATTTTGAAGCTATCAAACTCAAGTTTTGACCATAACAGTGTGAATTAATCATTGAGATGAGTCCAACGCAACAAGCCACGTCAAAATCGGAGCTAAAATGAAGCTGTACGGGCCAGTCGAACTTTGTCGAAACAATTTCATTTCCACCGGAGAAGACGACCCAAGGTTGGCAAATATAAGAAATTATTCAATGCATTGCGGCTAAGTGACATTCTGTAATAGATGAACAATAAAGTTCAAATGTATAATGTGCAAAATATAAACACAAGGATATGTCATGACCAAGCAAGAATTCTATTCTTACTAGCACATTTTCCTTATATTTTTTTTCAAGCTGCCTAGCCAAAGTCGAGTCAAGCCACGCCGCGAGCCACCAAGATGAATAGTCTAACTCAGCAATATAAGAGCAATTATCCAGTGCTTCGCGATGGCCCACTTCTCCACCGATTTGGAGCTGTCAGATCCATTTTGTCTACACTTAGGCCATCCGGAGTCCGATTTCAATGATCCAATAGTCGTTTCTACTTATTTGGAACCTTTTGAACACACCATACGTCTAATTTTGCAATTCCATAACCAAAATTTTATAGATTTTATAGTAATGCCACATATCACAGCTCAACAATATTTTGCTGCCAAGCTCGAAGTTCGATCGACGCAGACTTCAACAACTAAAACATATTGGCAACTTCCTAACTATACAACCGCCAAATCATGATGAATTCTTTCGAATAACAATTTCATTCAACAGCAATGGGGCAATGGAATCTGCTTCAATTTTTGTCGATTTTCTCGGTGCAACTCTTTGGCACTCTGCAAGACCCTCGGCAGTGGGGCTGGAATCCTCGTCAACAATATGTTTTTGCTTACTCCTTTGGCATGTTGGCCAATGTCCAATCTGAATTTCCTTCCGTCTAACAACTATCATTCAAAAGCAATGGGACAACTATACGTTGGACAAACACCTTAACTAAATCGGCATCTACTTCAATCTGCTTTCCACTTATTTGATAACAAGTCTACCTCATTTGGGCAGGCTATCAATGACATGGGATGCATTGTTCAAAATTCTTGCAATATTTGCACTTGATCGCCACTTAAAAATCAGTAAGTCTGATATAGCGCAATCTTCGTACTCGGCACAGAGCGCCATCAGCCAAGGCCTACAACCTTGCTTGGGGGTAATAATGCCGCAGGTTTGAAATAAAATTAATATCACATTTTCGACGACTAAATTTTTTGTCACTAAAAGCTTCACTTATTTTTAACGACTAAACATTTAGTCATGAAAAATTTTTAGCTACTAAAGATATTATTCGCCTAAAGTAAGTAAATGAGTTTTGGCTACTAATATTTTAGTCACTTAAAGTCCAATTTTTTTTGCCTACTAAAAGTTTAGTCACCTAAAGTCTTATCTTTTTGGCTACCAAGATTTAGTCGGCAATATTTTGTGTTATGGCTACTACATTTGGTTGCCAAAAGTTCCACATTTTTCGCTACTACAGTTTTAGTCGGCAAATTTTTTTTTTTATTCTTCAACTTATTTTTTTAGCTACGAAATACTTTAGTCGCCATATGTTTGATTGTTTTTTGCTATGAATATTTTAGTCGCCAAATGTCTTATTGCTTTTTTGGCTACTAAACTATTAGTCGCCAAAACTATTTTCCCAATTTTTTTTTAGCTACTAACAATTTAGTCGCCAAAAAATGATCTTATGTTTTATCGCAAAATTATAATTTCTTCCACCACCTGTCTATATTCCATGCAACCTGTAATGCGTATATAAACAAGCAATATGTATACTATCAATCACTCCACATCTACATCCGTATATAAAATAAATCTTTTTTTGAATAACTTTAAATGTCAAAGTCCATACAAACCAACTATTGTCCAAACTAAAATAATAATTCCATACAAAATATAGAATCATACAAAAATCAAGCCCTCCTTATACAAAAAATACATTTACTAGCATGCGAAATGGCCATTTGGCAAGGTACAAAAGCCGAGGATGAAAAAGTATTAGTTGTATATGAAAGTGTAATTTCTTCTCCATATACCAAGATGAATTATCCACAAGTCCACACAATAAGCCATCTATAAAAAAAAAAAGGATAGTAATAGGTTACAAAATATCAAGTGATCTAGACATAGGGAAAACTGGTAACATGCATTTAAGGTAGAACAATCTATAAATGTGTTCTTGGAAATAAAAAGCATATATATATGTATGATGCAATATTTATTCCAACCAACTACACAAAAAATCTTTTCTGTAATTTCTTCGTCCTATAAATATACAAAAGCACCTATTAGAATCTATGGATGTTATTTTCATAAAGTTATCAGTCTTCAAACTAGAGTTGGCGAGGTTTCCCTTCTATCTACATGTCGTAGTTGTGGTTGTGAATTGTAGTGGCTGTAAACATATACTACATTAGACCTGCAGTTTTCCATTGTCGGCAAAGCTGGTCGTGACTTCCATATGGTGGTTCGAGGGCTGTTTCGCATTTTGCCCACTTAACGCCCCTTTTCAGTTAAGTTTGAGGCGTTTTTAGCTCTAACTCCCAACCAACACGTGCAAATTACATTTCTTCTATTGTCACAGGTCCTATTTGTTACGGGGAAGCTGGCTGTAACATCCATACGGTAGTTTGGGGGATGTTTCGCATTTTCACCCCTCGATTAACCTTTTTCGGTTAAGTTTAAGGTGCTTTTGGCTCTAACTCCCAACCTACACGTGCAAATTACATTTCGTCTTTTGAAAAAAAAAATTAAAAAAATTATGTGCCAAAAAAAATAAAAAAATAAAAAAACCTTTCAAATGGTCACATTATCTATGCTATAATTAAGATAGGAATCTTTTTCAAAATGTATAATAACGCTCCTTTCAAAATTCCATTTAAAAAAATAAAATTATTTTTATTTTTATTTATTTCCAAACTCACATACTAAGTTTCTTCATTAATTTTTATTTATTATTTAAAAATGAAGTATTTACACACAAGTTATGAACTTATACTCCATTAAGTCTTAATGAAGAGTTTTGGACTCTCAAGTTCCATTAAAATTTTAATAGTAAGGTTTGTAGTTGCCAAAAGTAAGGTTTTTAGTTGCCAAAACCTTTTCCCACCTACATATTTTGGTCGTTAGATTTGTCGCGGGAAAACGGTCGGGGAAGGTTTTGGCGACTAAAAAAAATTTAGTCGCCAAAAGTCCTATAAATGGCTACTAATGTTTCAATAGGGAAAAATACGAGGTATTGGCGACTAAATATTTTTTGTAGCCAAAAGTCATAAATTGGCGGCTAAATATTTAGTCGCCAAAAGTTTTCAAATAAAATTAATTTTTATTTTCAGTGACTAAAACTTGTAGTCGCCAAAGTATCATTTATTATTAGCTACTAATATTTAGTCGCCAAAAAAAATTAATTTTCATATTTTTTTTAGCTACTAAACTATTTAGTCATCTAAAGTCTCATATATTTTTTACTACTAAATTTTTAGTCGCCAAAACATCTTTGGTTTGTTTTTGGCTACTAATTTTTAGCCAACAAGTTTTATTTTGTTTTTTGACTACTAAATATTTAGTCAAAAACTTTCTTTAGTGTTTTTTTTTATTCATTATTACTATTAATTTTGCACAACCTGTATTTTTTCGTGCAACCTGCCCCTGTATATAAACAAAACAATACATATGTCTATTTCTATTTCACTTTCAACCATTCAAAAATTTGGTTTTGTAACATCAAATTCTATACAAACCAACTATAATCCAACCCAAGATAATAATTCCATACAAACAGATAATAACATATAAAAATGATGTCCTCCGTATATAAAAAAGAAATACTACTAGTAATCTACACCACCAAAAAATAACTTCATCTCTGTTGGATCAGCACAAGATGTTTATTACAAGCAAGAGAGAGAGCTCAAATTGAACAGCGAATTAGGAATCTGTCCAGTAAATTTGTTGAAGTTCAAATCCCTGAAAAATTATATAAACCATGGTCAAGTAAACAAATTATATAATAATGTAAATACATTAAAAATATTTGCTTCATTTATATATATATATATAATTTTTCAAATAAATTGTATATACTTATTGATCGCTGCAAAACAATGATTTGGTCTTGGGAAATAATTTTTTAAAATCATTATTGCTTTTCGTATTTTTTAATTTTAAATGTTTTTATATTTTAATTCAATTTTATTTTATTTTCTAGATATATCTAGATTAGGTGTATTTAAAAAGTAAAAAATCGATTCCAATATGAAAAAAATTACTAAAAAATGAAAGATAATTGTAAAAAAAATAATAAGTTCTCGAGTTTTGATATTTTTTGTGATTTTTTTTATGTCTTTTGATAATTTTTTTTTTCATATTTCGGTAATTTTTTTTTAGATGCACCTAATTTAGATGCATCTAAAATATTAAAAAAATAACTAAAATATGAAAAAAAAATCATTAAAAATAAAAAAAAATACGAAAAAATAATGACTTTGAAAAATTATTTTTCAAAACCAAACCAAATGGAGCCCTAGTTTGAGTTGGATTATATTTACGAAAATAACATTATCACATCATTCTTGTGAAATCTTTTTATATAAAATTAACAGAAATTCTATGTGTCCAGAAAAGACTACCAGATTTTTGTCCAAAAAATTTATGTGGTAGAGATTGAATGGTGTATTGTGGGATCTATACATGGAGGAAATCTAGACAATATGTTAATAATTCTAAATAAAAAATTGAAGTTGTGGGGATATATTTTCAGAGTACCAACACGTGGCAAGGTGACGCCGACGTGTCAACCGAAGTGCCACGTGTCATGGTAGTTATGCCGAGGTTATCTCGGAGTTACCGAGGTGATCTCGGAGTTGCCGAGGTTATGTGCGAGAATACCGGAATCCAAGATAAACGGATAAGGGACAAGAGTCCTAGGACAAAGAGGAGACTTAGCCAAGATAAGGATAAAGCTCTTAGGGAGTTTATCTTTATCTCTTGAGGAGTCCAAAGTAAGTACAGAATTGGAGTCCACAGAAGTCATGCTTCTAGTGGGACTGGGACTGAGTTCACTATAAAAGAGAGGCACCCCCATGGGTCTATGGTACGCAACTTATGCTTTGAGCAGTGAATTTAGCACTTGATTATCTTTGAGAGATATACTGACTTGACTATCGGAGTCCCTCCGAGTGGAAGAACCACCCCGGAATCTTCTCTTTCTGTGCAGGACAGCAAGGTGCCATCTATTCTGCTAGTGTTCTCCAGCTGAATTACTAAACGGGCAGTGTGGTCAGAAAATCACTCACACAATTTGGCGCCGTCTGTGGGAAAGAAAGACGAATAGATGGCCGGTAACGGATAGAAAGAAAAGATTGGGGACGACGCTCCTACTGGAAGTAAAGACCTATCAACCTTAACGTCGAAGGAGACAACCACAATATATAAACCCGTGACCAGGGCCACGGAGGGAAAGACATCGGCCAGGAGGGCGACACTTCGAAGAAAACAGACCAAAGCAGGTACTATAATGAAGATAACCTCCAGGTATGGAGGGACAGGTACCTACGGAGGAATGATGAAGTAAAAGAATTGGCAAACAAGTTGGCGGACCTACAGTCGGTCGTCAACTTCATGATGCAGAACAATGTCACGCAGCCACCATACCCGCTGCAGGACACGCCGATTCCAGCAACAAACGCCCAGCAGGGAGGAAGGAAAACAATTCCCGAAGCACCTCAGCACACCAGGAGTGGAAGGCACTCTCATCCGCCTTCCAGGGAAATCGGACGAGAGGGCCGAGACGAGAGGAGTCCTAAAGGACATACCACACGAAGGACCCAGAGCCCAAAGAACATCGGCATGTTCAAGGGCAGCGCTCTGCTTTGACACAACCCATGGAGAAAGATCAAAACGGGCCCACCGCGAGGCCGAAAGTAGCGTGCCGAAAAGACTGAAGTCCAAAGATAGCCGAGCTCCCAGGAGGAGAAAAGAAGACTTGAGAGATTACTTCAAAAGGAAGGAACAGAATGCCGAAGCCGAGGTCACCTCACCCAACAAGCCGAGGACACCATTCTTGGTAGAACTGGACAAATTTGAGGCTCCGAAGAGATTTAGTATGCCGAGGTTTCAAATATACGATGGTAAGTCAGACCCTAACTTCCACGTTGGATTATTCTTGAACTCAATGGCGTTACACAGTGGAAACGAGCCGTTGCTCTGCAAAGTGTTCCCCTCATCCTTCGGGGAGATTGCATCAGATGGTTCCACAAACTGCCAAAGGGAAGCGTGAAGACTTGGGAAGGCCTGGCCGAGATGTTTGTGGCCAGGTTCGTGACAAACAAGTGCAGCCATGAGGGTGGACGCATTGATGGCTCTGAAGATCAGCAAGGATGAGGCCTTAGGGCCTATGCAAAAGATACGAGGTGTTCAATCGAATACCCGAATGCAACCAAGAGTGGCGGTCGTGTCTTTCAAGAACGGCCTGAAAGATATTGTGCACTACGGAAGTCTTTGGCAAAGACATTGCCAAAAGCATGGAAGAGCTCATGGCAAGAATCGAGAAGTATAGAGCCGAGGAGGATACATCGGGGAATAAGGAGGTAAAACAGAAAAAGGGAACGGCTCGCCGAAGCGAGACCGAGGTAACAACGGATTTAACAAATCAGAGATAGAATTGAGGGGTAAACAGGCAGTGACGACTGTGTTCCGAATCCCAGTCCACAAAGTCCTAGATCAAATCCGAAATCAACCTTATTTCAGAGCACCAGCAAAGGCCCCAGGGGAATACATGTGAAGGAACGTTGGTAGGCGTTGTGCTTACCACAATGAAGAAGGGTACCCAACTCAGGGTTGCAGAGCCCTAAGAGCATACTTAGAGGACTTAGTAAGGCAAGGCCACCTGAGGGACCTTGTCGATGAGGCCAGGACAAGAGAGGAATAGGCAAGATTGCCTCAAGCACCAGCAGCCCCGCCACCTCCAGCACAGCAACCACAGGTAGGGGGACCACGGGTGGTTAATGTAATTCACTCACAGGTGAACGAAAACGACATACGGGGGGAAACCCAAAAGGTAAGACACCTACAACACGTGAACCAGGTCGGACAGAAAAGACCTCGGTCTGAAGAATGTCAGGACCAATGATAGCTTTTACTGAAGCCGACCTAGAGATGGTCCAGTATCCGCATAATGATGCCTTGGTAGCATCCCTCCAGGTTGGGGAATGCCAAGTGAAACGCATCTTAATTGATCAAGGCAGCTCTGCGACATCATGTACGTTAGATGTTACAAGGAGCTGGGCTTCACCCAGATGACATGGAAGGATCCAGTGGCCCGATGGTCGGCTTCAATGGAACGCCGACATGGCCACTCGGCGCAACAAGTTTGGAAGTACAAGCCGGCACTAAGAAGATCAGGACAGAATTCATCGTGATTGATACACCTTCACCTTACAACATCATCTTGGGAAGGCCATGGTTGCATGCAATGGGGGCAGTTCCCTCAACGTTGCATCAACTATTGCGGTTCCCCACAGAACATAGGATTGAAGAAGTCAGAGGAGACCAATTACAGGCAAAGAATTGCTCCATGGAAGCAATGAAAACTACCTGCAACATTCGAGAACCAAGGAAGGCAGAGATTGAAGACGAGGACATGGAGGTCCTAGATGATGTCGGCAAGGAGCCAGTCGAGAAGAGTGAAGAAACACTAAAGAAAATCCTCGTCCAGGAGGGCGATGAAGAGCGCTTCTTTCTTCTCAGCTCAGGCTTAGCCGAAGAAGAGAAAAGGGAACTAGAAGTTTTTTGAGAACAAACATAGAGGTGTTCGCCTGGACACCTTATGAAATGCCTGACATTGACCTCGAGGTCACATGTCACAAATTGAATGTCGACAGGTCGGCCAAACCAGTAATACAACGAGCCAGAAGACCGACGTTGATACACGTCGAAGCAGTAGAGGAGGAAGTAGACAGACTTCTGGAAGCTAGAGCCATCAGGGAAGTCAATTACCCGACGTGGCTATCAAACACTGTGGTAGTAAAGAAGAAGAATGGTAAATGGAGGGTCTGTGTAGATTTTACAAGCCTGAACAAAGCCTGTTCCAAAGACAGCTTTCCTCTGCCCAAAATTGACCAGTTAGTGGATGCCACATCTGGACATGGAAGGATGAGCTTCCTAGATGCTTATAGGGGGTATCATCAGATAGCCATGTACCCTCCAGATGAGGAGAAAACACCGTTTATCACCCCAAAAGGCCTGTACTGTTATAGGGTAATGCCTTTTGGATTGAAAAACACAGGAGCAACTTACCAAAGGTTGGTGACCAAGATGTTTAAACATCTGATTGGCCAAACGGTAGAAGTCTACATCGATGACATGGTCGTAAAGACCAAAGAACCAAAGGGTCATCTTGCCGACCTAAAAGAGGTCTTTGAGATCCTCAAAACATATCGGCTCCGACTCAACGCATCGAAGTATGCGTTTGGAGTTGGATCTGGTAAGTTTTTGGGGGTATCTAGTAACAAGAAGGGGCATTGAGGCCAGCCCAGATCAGATCAAGGCCATCCTAGATCTACAGAGCCCGACATCGGCCAAACAGGTACAAATGCTTACTGGAAGGGCCGCAGCCCTAAATAGGTTCATAAGCCGAAGCTCAGACAAATGTAAGCCTTTCTTCAACCTGGTGAAAAAGGCAACGAACTTCCTATGGACTAAGGAATGCGAAGCCGCGTTGGCCGACCTAAAGAAATATCTGACCACAGCTCCAGTCCTCTCAACACCTGAACCTGGGGAAGAACTGTTTTTGTACTTAGCAGTGTCAGAACACGCGGTAAGTGCAGTGCTAATCCAAGAAGAAAAAGGGGAGCAGAAGGCTGTCTATTATGTAAGCAAAACCTTGGCCGATGCAGAAACAAGGTATCTACCACTAGAAAAATTAATGCTGGCCTTAGTAATGGCTTCAAAGAAGCTGAACCATTACTTTCAGGTGCACAAGATTGTGGTGCTAACAGAGCACCCACTGAAGTCCTTGTTGCAACAAGGAGACTTAACTGGAAGAATAGCAAGATGGGCAGTGGCCTTGGGCCAGTATGACCTGGAGTTCAGGCCGAGAACAGCAATCAAGGGCCAAGTTTGAGCCGACTTCGTGGCCGAGTTCACGCTAGAATCCATCGAACATCGAGCTCCCTTGAGTCAAGATGAACGATGTCCAAACAAGCAAGGAGAAGACCAGCCTAAAGCAAAAGAACAAAGGAAGAAGAAACTCAGACCCCGTAGCATTTACATCGGCGACTCCTTTCGACTGTTCGTTGATGGGAGCTCAAACCGACAGGGAGCAGGGGCAGGAGTGGTACTGATATCTCCAGATGGAGAAATAGTAGAACAGTCCATCCGTTTGGGGTTCAAGGCCTCAAACAATGAGGCAGAATATGAAGCTTTAATTGTAGGACTAAAGCTGGCAGCAGCAGCAGAAGCAGATGAGGTAATAGCTTTTTGTGATTCACAACTCATTGTTAACCAATCAACAGGAGAATTTGCAGCCAGAGACGAGAGGATGTCGGCATATGCAAAAGAGGTCATCAGATTGGCAGCCTTATTCCAGAACTGCCGACTACTCCAAGTAAGCCGAGATGATAACAGCTACGCCGACGCGTTGTCCAACCTGGCAAGTTCAATGCAAACTGGAAAAACAAGAACAATAATGATCGATTATTTGTCGGGCCCGAGCATAGAACCACCAAACACAGAGCAAGAAGTAATGTGTGTGGACATGGGGCCAAGCTGGATGGATGCAATAGTCGCATTCCTGAAAGAAGGAAAGCTGCCAGAAGACCGCAAGGAGGCACACAAAGTCAGATTGAAGTCGGCAAGATTCAGTCTGACACCAGACGGACATCTCTACAGAAGGCCCTTTACTGGACCCCTTTTAAGATGCGTACACCCTTTGCAAGTTGAAGATTTTTTATATGAAATTCATGAAGGAGTTTGTAGAAGCCACGCTGGGGCAGATCGCTAGCTCACAGGGCCATTACCCAAGGGTATTAGTGGCCCTACATGCAAAAAGATGCAGAAGCATACGTGAAGAAGTGCGAACAATGCCAAAGGTTTGCACTTTGATACACCAGCCAGCTGCTGACCTGAATCCAGTATCCAGCCCTTGGCCGTTTGCCCAGTGGGGCATGGATCTTGTTGGCCAACTTCCCCAAGCAACTGGGCAAAGGAAGTACTTGCTGGTAGCAACAGATTACTTCACAAAGTGGATAGAAGCAAAACCTCTTGCCAAAATCCGAGATGTGGACGTCAAGAACTTCGTATGGAGAAACATAATTACCAGATTTGGGATTCCAAGAGCTATAGTTGCCGACAACGGAACACAGTTTGACAGCAAACTCATCAAGAACTTCTGCGCAAAATTCAAGATCAAGAATTACTTCTCAACTCTAAGCTTTCCTCAAAGCAATGGACAAGCAGAGGCATCCAACAAGGTGATCTTGGATGGGATAAAAAAGAGGCTGCAGGTAGCCAAAGGAAAGTGGGTGGACGAGTTGCCCAATGTGCTCTGGGCATATCGAACTACGCCGAGGAGATCAACAGGGGAAACCCCCTTTGCCATGGCAACAAGAAGGATCCCAGAGAGGGCAAGCTTGGCCCAAACTGGGAAGGACCCTATAGAATCACTTCGGTATTAGGCAATGGAGCCTACCGGCTTGAAGATAACGAGGGCAAAGTATTGCCTAGACCCTGGAACACTTGTAATTTGAAAATTTTCTATCATTAGAAGTTCCTTGTTATCTTTTGCCCACATCAGCAATAAAATCTTAGCAGAATTCTTCCACACTTATGAACTGATAAAAGACGCATAATATTTCTGAGTAATGAGAACCCAAGTGGAACTCAGGTTCATATTAGGGGGCAGAGAGAAGAAGAATATGCTTAACACTTGTTGAAATTTGTAGCAATTTACAAGTTGAAGTTAAGCCGAGATTATTCCTTATCTTCACTTGTTGAAATTTGTAGCAATTTACAAGTTGAAGTTAAGCTGAGAGTGTTCCTTATCTTCACTTGTTGAAATTTGTAGCAATTTACAAGTTGAAGTTAAACTGAGATTATTCCTTATCTTCACTTGTTGAAATTTGTAGCAATTTACAAATTGAAGTTAAGCTGAGAGTGTTCCTTATCTTCACTTGTTGAAATTTGTAGCAATTTACAAGTTGAAGTTAAGCTGAGATTATTCCTTATCTTCACTTGTTGAAATTTGTAGTAATTTACAAGTTGAAGTTAAGCTGAGAGTGTTCCTTATCTTCACTTGTTGAAATTTGTAGCAATTTACAAGTTGAAGTTAAGCCGAGATTATTCCTTATCTTCACTTGTTGAAATTTGTAGCAATTTACAAGTTGAAGTTAAGCTGAGAGTGTTCCTTATCTTCACTTGTTGAAATTTGTAGCAATTTACAAGTTGAAGTTAAGCTGAGATTATTCCTTATCTTCACTTGTTGAAATTTGTAGCAATTTACAAGTTACAAGTTGAAGTTAAGCCGAGATTATTTCTTATCTTCACTTGTTGAAATTTGTAGCAATTTACAAGTTGAAGTTAAGCCGAGAATAGTCTTTATCCTAGCTTGTTGAAATTTGTAGCAATTTACAAGTGGTTAAACCGAGATCATTGTTTGAAGCTTGTTAAAATTTGTAGAGGATTGAGTTCACTATAAAAGAGAGGCACCCCCATGAGTCTATGGTACGCAACTTATGCTTTGAGCAGTGAATTTAGCACTTGATTATCTTTGAGAGATATAATGACTTGACCGTCGGAGTCCCCTCGGGTGGAATAACCACCGCCGGAATCTTCTCTTTCTGTGCAGGACAACAAGGTGTCATCTATTCTGCCAGTGTTCTCCAACTGAATTACTAAACGGGCAATGTGGTCAAAAATCACTCACACAGAAGTATACAATATTTCTATGAAATTTATGTATGAATATAATTTTTTTTCTTAATAATGAAATTCTTACCTTCTTCCAAGAAAGCAAGGCCCACGAATTGATTGAAAAAAAGTTATATAAATGATGCACACGTGAAGCTATTTTGTTAAAGCATTTTCAACACACCTTTTATATCTTTAAACATAAAAGATTAATCCTCCAAAATTATTTTCAACTCATTTTTTAAAATCATTTCTATTTGGGAGAATACATATTCATCCTCCAAATATAGAGAAAATATAAAAAATAGAGGATAGCCTCTATAATACTATTCACTTTTTAAATACCAACTTTGTCATTAAGGGATTTTCCTTTCAAATTATATACCAACCACATCCTTCTTAGTTTCGATTAAATGTTATAAAATACAAATCAGCTTGCTTGTTTTCATTTTTCAAAAAATACTTTTCAAAAAATTTATTTTCTTATTTTTCGTATTTTTTTATTTTTACTGAATTTTTTAAATATTTTAAGCAATATTTTTTTTTACTTTTTAGACACACCTAACATAAATACACCTAAAAAGTAAAAAAAAATTTAAAAAATCTTTTAAAAATTCACTAAATATCAAAAATATAAAAAAATACAATAATCAGTACATTTTTTGTATTTTTATGTATTTATTAATTTTTAAAAATATTTTTTCACAAATTTTTTACTTTTTAGATACATCTAACTAAGGTGCATCTAAAAAAGTAAAAAAAATGTTTAAAATTTTAAAAAATATTCACTAAAAACAAAAGAATACGAAAACTAAAAAACTCAATTTCAAAAAATTTAATCCAGAAAACTCAAATCAAACACACTGAATAACTTTTAATATGTACATCTAATTTTTATAAATTTAATATCATTAAAAAGACTTAAATCATACCTTTGAAATGAGTCTAATATTAAATATTTTTAACAAAAAATTGAAAATTAAACATTTAGGAAGAAAATATTTAGAGAAGAAAATGAAGATTTGTGGTTGGAGTTTGAGTCAATAGTGAGATGCTCTATATATACTTTTTGAATAAAATTTTTATTTTTACCCTCTATGTAAAGGCATTGGATTGGAGATGCTCTTAGGAGGAGGGTCTCTGTACGGATGAAAATTTGTGCCACCCTCAATCTTGGTTGCTGTGTAGGATTTTTTTTTTTTTACGTGACAAGAAAATAGAAATGAGATGGTATTTGCTTTCTAGTCCTTTTTTTTTTTTTTTGTTTTCGGTCCAATTATATTAAATAAATAAATTTTATATGTATGTATATAATTTAATTTGTTAAAAAAAAAATAGTAAGAACACTAAAAAATTCCTATACATCTCATATTTGACATCTCTATTTCTCTTTTCAAATTTTTTTAACTCTCATTACTTATCAATATTTTTTTCTCTCATATACTATATTATTTATTTTTCATTAGTATCATCTTCTCCTAAATGTGACAAATTACCTTGATACTTTCCCGTCTCCTCCATCTCTGATTTTTACACCCTGACAAAGTAAAGGATGAGGGACTACAACCCGGCCCTGTTGCCATTCCTACTATTGTGGATAAGGCACAACAAGGGTGTTGCTCTCTTTGGTGGGCTCTACTTAAGAATCATTTTAATGATTTAAACCGTTAATTTTGTAAGGTCCGTCAAGATAATTATACACGTAAACAAATAAAAGTAATCAGATATTGATAGCCACATGATCGGATCTATTTGTCTTCAAGGAAAAAAAAAATTTGAGAATTAAATATCCAACAAGAATGACATGATCATGTGGCTATCGATATTGGATTAATTTACTTTGTAACATGCATGATATTCAAGACAGGCCTTACAAAATGAACAATTTAAATTATTAAAATAAATTTTAAGTGGAGCCCACTAATGGGTTCAACATCCCTTGCTTTGCCTCGAAGACCCCTTCTCCATATTGATATTCTTCATCAGTTAGGCTAGTTGGATTTCAATTGTTCACACATGTAATAAAGTGACCGATCAAAAACAATTTTTTAAATTAAAATAGTGAAATCCCCCATTTTGGCCACCAAATAATAAAAACGGAACCGATTGGTAGCTCGAAACCATTTCGAGCCAAACGGCTCGAATTTCAGCAGAGGAGGGGAAGGGGAGGGAGGGGGAGGGGAGGGGGAGGGGGAGGGGGAGGGTGAGGGGGACTGGAGGGCCCCCTAAAAAATGGAGGAAGAAGACGGAGGAAGAAGAAGACGGAGGGGTTGCGACGAGCTCGGCGATCTCGGCGGGGCTGCGACGAGCTCGGCGGAGGCGACGGAGGCTGCGACGAGCTCTGCTGGGCCGACGAGACGATCGGAGCTGGGCATCGGCGAGACGATCGGAGCTGGGCGACGAGACGATCGGCGCGACGATCGGAGCTGGGCATCGGCGTCTTCTCCTCTCCCTCTCTTTCTCTCCCTCTCGTTCTCTCTCTCTCTCCTCTGTTGAAGTCGACGAAGAAGACGAAAGAAAGGAAGAAAAGAAAAAAAAAAAAAAAAAAAACAGCCCAAAACGACGTCGTTTTGGGCTGTCGAGCCAAAACGACGTCGTTTTAGGACATTCGAGCCAAAATCGAGCCGTGATTTTTCGAGCTACCACGCATTTTCCTAATAAAATTATTTAGAAAGGACTTTTATACCTAGTAGCAAGGACTTTGAAAATTCGAGCCAAACATGTGTTTTGTTCACGTTCGGATCATACCCTGAAATACCTCCAAAACGATTTTGTTTTGGACTCCCCAGGGCGTAAATGAAAAGGGCCAAAACGATGTCGTTTTGGTCCCTCCCACCTAAAAATTTTTTTTTTCAAAAATCAAAAATCAAAAGGATGAAGCGTATGACAAAAGCCTTCCAATTGAGCGCGAAGCAGGTTCGAGTAGCAGACAGGGGGAGAGAGAGAGAGAGAGAGAGAGAGAGAGAGAGAGGGAAGAAGACGGACGCAGCGACGAAGACATCCGGCGATTGGCGATTGTAGGAGACCGACTGACGTCGAGCAACAGCGGAAGAAAAGACGAGCGACGAAGAACCACAGTGTCGGTATGTTCTTCGTTCTCAACTCTTCTTCTTCTTTCTTCTTGAATATTCACATTAATCAAAGAAATGTAATCAGATTTGATAAATGTGAATAAGAAATTTCAAAATTTTAGGGTTTATGATTTGGGGATTTGAGAAGACAAAATAATATATTTTTGGGGACTCAATCTCACAAGAATGAAAAAATCTTAAACCAAGTGTGTGTTGCTAAGATTTGTACGTATGTATGTGTGTATGTGGGCTTACAACTATCTCATGTGCAGTGGGTTTGGATAATAATTGTGTGGTGGAGGTGGTTTTGTAAGGGTTTTTTTTTTTTATTTTAAATATCAATTGCCGGAATGCTTGTGCTGATGATGCCGGAATGCTTGTGCTGATGATTCTGGGTGCATTCATTATTTATTCATACAGTCAATTAGTTTTATGTTACATGATTTGTTGTATGTAAAATGAATTAAGTTGAAACATAGAATTGTAATGTAGTAATTTTATGTATCCCACATATAATGTAAGTAATTTAAGTATTTATTTAATTGTAATGTAGTTTTCTATGTCATCATTTTTCCTTTTAATTCTTATACATTATTATTGTTGCAGATGAGCAATATGTCTATTCTAATGCCATTCATGTATTCTGCACCTACAAGCTATTGAGCATTGCTTAACAATGCAAGTGGTTACGAGTTCGGGTTACTAGATTCACAAGCCTCAAACAATCCTACATGTAGTCAGGTATATGATATGTACTAGTGTAATTTAAATATTTTTTTTTTGTTTCATATAAATTGTTAATAATGTTAAGTTTCATTTTCATATTCATTTCAGGCGCCACAGTAGCATGGGCATGACAAAACAGTTGATACATTGAAAGCACATGATCATGATGGAATTTAATGGATTAGAAATTTGTCTTTGTTTCCTTGTAAAAGTTGTTTTTGATGTATTAAGTACTCACTGTTATTTGGGATTTATTAGCTACTTCATTCTAAATTGTACTCTTATTTTTTCTAGGTGATCTCTGGTTGCAATTTTGGGTTATGATTTTGAGGATTGACACAGCTTTTTTGGTACCATATAGTAAAGTAGTATTTGTCAATTTACATAAGCAGTGGCTCAACAGAGATATGAAATTACAAAAGCAAAATGGGTAATGTCTAGCACATTGGTATTGTTTAGTAATGTAAATAGTAGCTTAATATAGACATACAGGTGCAGAAACAAAATAGTTGTTCAATGGAGAGTTTTATATTTGGGGAGTTTTTGCTGAAGGTCCACCTGTTTCAATATTTGTGGCAACAACAGTAGCAGCATCTGAGGGGAATACCTTTAGAGGTGTTTTAGATCAATTGAAGAAGATATTTCATGCTATAGAGGTGTTTTAGATCAATTGAAGAAGATATTTCATGCTATAGAGGTGTTTTAGATCAACTTTTAGCAGTGTGTCCTGTTGTAATATCAACATTGGTTTAGCTGTGTTATTCTGTGACATGCATTGATAGTTTTAGTTGGTTGTGACTTACAACAATCAAAGGAGAGGTTCCTATGACTTTTCCAGCAGAAAATGATTCATCTGATAAATCAAGATTTTTATCAGTTATTATTCTTCTTTTTGTCACTAGGGATTCATGGCAGCCACATCTTTTTTTGTCATGCATGTGCAAGTCAGACTCACACGATCTCTTTTTTGTTATGAATTATATATCCTTATAGTTTTCAAATTTTGAGTGGGGATGATCTTGCTGACTCATAATATTTGTTGGAAAGGAAAAATTAAAAAATTTAGACCAGATCATTTCAGCTATGGTTAGCAACAATTGCATTTTGTTTCAAGTCAATTTTTCTGGTAAAGTAGTTGTTATGCTGTGCAAAAATGGGTGGAAGAATATTCTACTATTTGAGAAGGAAATTGACCTAACCATGCCCTTTGACCATCCCGTCCTGAACTCAACTTGATATCATGTTGCTAATATATGAGTCTTAGGGCAATGCTTGAAAGGAAAATTTAAATATGTTATACAAATACATAATATACCTATCTAAAAGTTAAGATATATATAAACGCAATTAATAAAAGTAATAACAATGTTATTTGTGGGAGCCAGAAAAATATTTATATCAGCTTAATGAGGCTAATCCAAATAAGGCCTATAATGAGTCCACCCCAAACAATATCCTCTATCCCCTATAAAAGGACACTCCAGACACAAGAGATATGATTTTCCCCTACACTCTACACACAACACTCTTTACTATTCTTTCTCTTCATAGATTCTAACTTTGTCATCGAAGTATCCTCGGGCGGTAACTCCGGTTGGGTGACATCAATCATATTTATCTCTTGCAAGTTCATGGGATTATCTTTGTTGAATCTTAGCAACAGTCCATGTAAGGGATTATTTTAGATCTCATAATTGGTGCCATCAGTAGTAAAGAGAGATGAAAGCTAATCAGATATTTAGATGCCCTAAAGGCTTACATCTTTCCAAGTCATTGCTTGGTTACAACAAAAGAGAGTCTAACTCTATACAAATAAAGCCCTTGGCTATACAAAAAGAATACAACAAAAATAAGCTATTGCTCCAAAGTCTCTCCAAGCTATTGCCTTGGCAAAGCATATCACCGACACTTGAAAATTGTTTTTTCCAAAATAGGGTGAGCTAAAGCCCAGTAGGAACAATCTGACACAGTATATGGGTCTTAACAAAGATATAAGTACAATGTGCATTTATAATACCAGTGAGAATATGTTTATATTCTATGTTATCATAAAGTACCAAAATTCATAACTCAATCCTTTTTACTTCCCGTCAATTCAAGTTAAATCATTTCATCTCAATTCATGAGCCAAATTCATTATCTTTCAATCAACCCATCTGAGACTACAACTCAGTGGTTCCCAAATTAACACAATCATCACACAAACATTTCAATTTGTCATTTTACGAAAATTTCGTCCGCAGGATCGACACCCATGTATATGAGCGGTTTCGGCTTTCACCTAGGACACACAGGCCAACTTAGTTTCAATGGAGTCCATCCCCTATCTCCTCCAAACAATGGAGTACATTCCCTTTCTCCTCCCAAACTTATACATATACAATGTATTTAAAACTTGGTCATATTCAATGACAACCAACAAGAGATTAGTTTCAATTTACCTAATCCTCATGCAATTTCTACAACAATCATAGTTATCCTCCACCGATAGCCCAATATAGATATTTTCTAAATAGATATCAATCTCAAGACAGATAATTTATTCAAATTCCCATAGGTGTGAGGTAACACATGTCCAACTCCATCATTTATACTAACATCCATCCAATTTCATATTTATAATATCAATTTCATTTATTTATACAAAATAAACATTTGAAGCATTTATGGCAAACTCCATTTTTTCCCCAAATATCAACCAAATGCCAAAATCAACTATGTTGACACAATATAGCCTCATATTCAATCCAATAACCTTTATAGCTCATTCACTTAGAAACCCCTCTTTTAATATAACTCAAACCCTAGGTTTTGTTCACCATACCCCAAATTCCACCATTGTTACACACATCCCATAACTAAGTTAAAAGCCATATAAAGTGTAGAAAGTCCTTACCTCAAAGAGAGAAGACGAGCCAAGGAAGGGTGGAACTTCAGTGACACCGAACCAAGTTCCAATCGAATCAAAACGGAGCTTAGGAATGCTCTAACTTTTCTCAAAGACACTAGGGTGGAGAACCCAATGGATCTAGGTAAAAATGTAGAGAGAAGATGATTTAGAGAGAGAGAGAGGGCCTCAAGATTTAGGTTTTTGGAAAGTTTTATAGAAAGAGGAATGAAAAGGTGAAGTAAAAAGGATTGAGTTATGAATTTTGGTACTGTATGATAACATAGAATATAAATGTTTTCTCACTGGCATTACAAATGCACACTGTACTTATATCTTTGTTAAGACCTATATACTGTGTCAGATTGTTCCTACTGGGCTTTTGTAATGACCCCGACCTCTAATTAATGTTAATTCGCACTTAATTATGTCTTGTAGTAGATTAGGAAGGATTTGGGATTTATTTGCATGTATATTGCATTATTTATGTATTTCTATCTGTTTGCCATAAAATGATCTGTTCATGTCTTTGACTTTAAACTGCGAATTGAAAGCCTTATCGGCGCCCGATTCTGAAATTGATTAGTGTCTTAAACTAGTTAGAATATATGTGATTTTATGGTAGGATTAATTCAAATTAAATTGGAATGATTAAATTAGATTAAATATGCTAGATGAAACATAGATTTTAGTGAATGCTGGTAATTACATTTTGCCCCTTAATGGGCCACTTTGTTCAATCTGATTAGGAGCTTTTGATTCATTTCCTCAGCCATTTTTGGGACCAAGACAAAACGTAGGAGAGTGAGAGAGGAGAAAAATTTGAGTTCAACAAAAGTTTTGTTTTGGAACTTGAAGAATTGCATAAATTGAGCCCCTAGACTTGGAATTCAAGGTTTAAGGTAGGAGATTTCCCTTTCGATTGTAAACTTAAGACTAATTCTTGCATGGTTAATGGTTAATTAGTGTCTAAAGCTAGGAATTGGGTTAAGGTGTTGAATTGAGTAGTAATTCATGCATGCATGCATAATTTCCATGTGTTGAGTTTGAATTCTAAGATTTCTTCCATGCATGTTTAAATTTCACTCACATTGTGGTCATTCAACTTGTTTTCCATCAATTATCAAGTTTGATTATGTTTTGGAGGGTTTGAATTCAAAGAGATTCTTGCATGTTGAATTCATAGCATATTCTTAGTTCATGTTGATTTTTGCACAAATTGAGTTGCTCTTGAGCCATGATTTCTTGAATTGATCCTTTAAACATGTTGTTTTATGAGTCTTCATGTGTTTCCTTAATTTTGGGCCCAGAAAAATGAGTTTTGGATGGTTGAAGGTTGAGTTTCATGCTTGGAGTCAATTTGGATTTCCAGAAATTTGACGCACGTCACGCTCAGCGGGGACTTTCACGCTCAAGCGTGAAGCTGAGTACATGCACTTCCGCTCGAGCGTTGAGAGTCACGCTCGAGCGTGAATGCGTATACCCAGAAGTTTTGTGTTTTGCAGTCCGCTCGAGCGGGAGAAGCCACGCTCGAGCGAGGGTCTGTGTCACACGCTCGAGCGAGGTAGAGCGCCCGTTGAGCGTGAATTTCATGCATCCAGTACTTTTACTGTAGTTTACAGTCCGCTCGAGCGGAGGAATACACGCTCGAGCGGATCCCTTTTGTCTGCATGTCCGCTCGAGCTGAGAAATCCACGTTCGAGCGGGACCCCTATTTCAGCAAAACTTTGAAAAGTGTCTTAAAGTGCATCTTTGCATCCTCATTCCATCCCAGGCATTCCTAGGCCATGTTTAAGACCCCATAATGAGGATAAGAGATTAGAAACACGCTAAGAGCCAACGAAATAAGTTTTGTACAATTAGATCATGTGTTTCAAGTGTGCATCTGTTATGTGTCTGTAACATAACTTTACAGAGTTATCTGCTCTGTCTGTCTGTCTCCAAGCCCACTTCGAGTAATAACTCTGTAAAGTTATGTTTAACTTAAGTATTTTCTGACTGGTATGAAATGATCTGTTTTCTGAAATGCTATCTTACGAATTATGAATGAATGTCCAATTTTCTGAAAAGTATTTGTGGCACCCTTAGTTCATGTGGCCCTCGCCCGGGGGTAACAATACTACGGCCAATCTACACGTGGCCCTCGCCCGGGGGTAACAATACCGCGGCCAATCTGCATGTGGCCCTTGCTTGGAGGTAACAATACCATGGCTACTTGCGCGCAAGATATGGACCTTTATGGTCATTGGTACCAACTATATGTGGGTCTTTGGACCAATCTAATCTGATAGCTAATGGGTGTACCACGTATGATCTTATGCAAAATCTGAATATGAACTTGAGTGTATATCTGAATCTATATCTGTTTTGAATCTGAATATGTTCTGATTTAAATACTGGATTCTAACTTGTGATGGACATCATTCATAAAACCCCTTTACTCTGTTATTATTCACTGGGCTTTCACTCACAGTTTATATTATGTATGTAGGTGAGCCGACACATGACCAGGGCCAGAGTTGACGGCCTTCTATACTGTTTTTGTTAGCCAACTGTTGTGCCTCCCGAGGAGGTTCCGATCGAAGTCTAATGCCATGGCTGTTTTTGTTTTCATGCTAGTCTGTAACTGCTGTAAGTCAGATTGGGAAGTTCACTTTTGTAAATATTTTGTAAATATTGATTCCTTGACTAGCATGCTTATATATATATAATTAAGTTTTAAAATGCTCTGTTCCATGTACGTTATCACAGCTCATTGGACCTTGTCTATTTCGCATTATTGCTTCCGCAGCCCCTTATTATTTGTTAATCTGTTCAGAGGCCTTTGGTAATCCACGGATTACTGGCCGGTTACGGTGCTAAACCTATAGGGGCAGGTTTGGGTCGTGACAACTTTGGCTCACCCTATTTTGGGAAAAACTATTTTCAGGTGTTGGTGATATGCCTCTGCTAAGGCAATAGCTTGGAGGGACTTTGGAGCAAAAGCTTCTTTTTGTTGTATTTCCTTTTGTATAGCCAAGGGCTTTATTTGTATAAAGTTAGACTCTCTTTTGTTGTAACCAAACAATGACTTGGAAAGATGTAAGTCTTTAGGGCATCTAAATATCTGATTAGCTTTCATCTCTCTTTACTACTTGTAACACATGCTGTAGATTGAAGATGAACTGTTTATGAATGTACATTGTATATGTCACTTTTGTATAACAATCCAATTAATGAAAGCTTAGTATTCCAATTATGCTGTCTTGCGTTCATTGTGATTGGGATGTATTATCATATTTTATCGGGGCATTACACCGTTTGTGAAATGATTGAACGAGATCAACGAAGAACACAACAAAATGTTAGTGTAAGTAAACATTCAACAACACTTTGATGGTTATCACGAGCCACAACTAAGCTTTGAATTTTCCTCCTTTGATGAAATTTATTATAAAATTACTCTAAATCGATTCTTGAAGTGTATACATATGCCTGTGTGTACTTACAAACTCCACAGAAAACTCTTTTCTTTTTTCATGGTAAATCTTGATGAAAAGTTTTACAATAAACAGTGCTCATGGATTTACTTTTGCATCTTCATTTCTCTCTAAAATGGGTTTCAGATTATGTTTTGTAGGAGCTTTTTTTTGGCATTATCAAAAGGGTTTCTTTGGCCCACCCCCAGGATTGTTTATTTAGTTTTTGCCTCACAGGAGTTTATTTTAATTAATTCTTGAGATATACATATATCTATACTAGCAATTTTTATGGAATCCACAGTTGGGTCTTTACTTTCTCTCTCTAAAAGTCTTTTGGCCAGCAAGCCAATGTAGGTTGCTGAGAAAAAATAGTGGAAGCATCTAAACGGCTGGTTTAAATCAAGATATTCGACACCACCATCCTCTCGGCGGAACCAAAATGAGACTGAAGTAACTGTTAAACTGAAAGGCCCATTTAATTTGGCACTTTATTTGGTTTGCCTATCTACCAACTAAGCAACAATAACTCTTTATTGGGTTGTCCGCCAACTCTCTTGTTATTCTAAATCTCATATCTAAAAGCTATCTCTATATTTGTAAAGATACATTTATATATATTCATCGATACAAATATTTGCATATGCATTAGACGTTTTGTTCGGCTCACAACAAGGTGTTATAGGCCGACCACGGCTCTCTCTAGCGCTATTATCAGCAAAGGTGGAGTCGTGCGACCAAGTGCTTCATCATGTCAGCTGGCGATTTGCCTTCCAAATGTCTTGGCAAGACAAACCTAGTGAAGCGACCGACCCAAAGCTGTCGGCAAGTGAAAAACAAAAACAAGTTGTGACTCAATAACTTCAGAGTAGAAATGATGCCACCCAACTGACATTTTGTTAAAGACAGCAACACACACACATTCTTCGGCCACCACTCAAGTTTCTTGGCTTTCCATTGAATCAGTTGGGTTTAGATCACAATGGACCTGTCCGTCAATCCAACATGGTTGTTCGGCAACTTTACATTTATATCAGGCATTCGAGCCATGCATATTCATTTCGGCAATGTCGCGACTCATAGCAAATCACTTGGCAAAGCTACAAAGTTACTCGGCAGATCTGTAACCCCGAGCTCCATTCTTTGGCAACGAAAACGGCCTTGATTATTCACTGCCAAAAGCATATTCAAAAATGTGCACCAAGCTCTTTTGCCGAACACCTTCCTTTAGCTAACCACACTTTTACTGAGGACAAGAGCCGAACAATACCCAAAAGACACTACAACATATAAGAGTTTTAGAGACCAAATATTTTGGTCTCTAAAAGTGAAAATTTTGTTGCAAAAGACATTTAGGACCAATTTCTATCATCGTGAGGATACTCGCTAAAAGGTCATCCCGAAAAAAAAAAATAAGGCTTTAGCGACAAAATTTTGAAAATGTCACTAATAAATAGACTTTTAGGGACAAAATAATTTGGTCTCAAAATGATTTATTTTTTAAGACAAAAAATTTGGTCCCAAATAGATAATAATTCATCACTAATGTCCAATTTTTGTTGCTAAAATATAATGACATTTTTTGCAACAAAAATATTTGGTTCCTAAAAAATAATTTTGTCCCTAAATTTTGGTCCCCAAAACCTTAATTTTTGTAGTGAGAAAAAGAAAAAGAAAAGTAATAGAACAACCTTATTTTTGCTCAACTTTCGGAGGTCCGACGGCATCCAAACAAAGTCAAAATGAGGCGTCTAAATGGTGGAATGAATACTAGCCCGAGAGATGAATCCAACGCCGCAAGAATGAGGCCAATTGGACTTAAAACAATAGAGATATAAAGGCTCAAAATCAGGAGTTCGAACTTAAAAAATTATGAATTTCACGACCTTCTGCATGGAGAAGATGACATAAGAATTTATTGTGCGCTTCTCGACGCAAGGTGCTCTATTGCATCTTAGGGTGTTCGGGTTAATCGGGTGGTCCGATAAACTTTGGGGGTGACTACCTTCTAGTTTTTCGCTATGTAGAATTCATTTTTAGATTCCAATTTTGCAAATTTTGAGTCTCATATTGAGATCAATAAATCGGCCAATTGGGAACATTAAATGAAAACTCAATGGTCAAATCGTGTCTAATTCGCATGCAATTTTGACAACAGGCTCATGGAGCAAGGCCGCACTCATTCATCTTTGCCGCTCCTTCATTTATCACCTTGGCCACATACCGCCAACTGGGGTAGGACCTACATCCTGGATTCCTTTTATTCTTGCTCCGTAACATCAAACGATTAACTCAATTTTGTAGTCTTTGCATATAAATTTATTTATCACCTTGATCCTTGTGGCAATCTCTTTTTTAGGTGTCATTTCAGTTTGTCAAGAAAAATTGCAATGACCATTTTGGCAACTCGGCTACCCACTGCGGCAAGTTTCTTGAGGTTGGGCAAGCAATGGAATAAAGAAAGTTATGAGGGGTTAATATCACATAATCAGTTGCCGATCAAGCATTTCGACAAACGGCAAGATAAAAGACCAAGAGGTACAAAAGAAGTCTGTGAGCCAATGAAGTTGCTGACTTGCCGATCATTAGTATAAAAAATAATATTTGTTACAAGATAATAAATATTTGCATAAATATTAATATTGACTTGCATTTATATGTTTACGTCCAAGGTTCACGGATAGCTTGACGAATTGTTTGGCTCAA
This sequence comes from Camellia japonica, assembly GCA_030407325.1. Taxonomy (NCBI): domain Eukaryota; kingdom Viridiplantae; phylum Streptophyta; class Magnoliopsida; order Ericales; family Theaceae; genus Camellia; species Camellia japonica. The sequence goes on from JAPPVO010000024.1 coordinate 139,957,082, forward strand.
GAACTGGATCTTACCATTAAATCCATGGCTGGGTCTTCATTTTCTCTAGAAAAATTCTTTCCAAGAGTTATCGACAAAGTTTGACCATGAGTTATTATAGTAATTTATGGTAATATTTTGATCGGCTTTATATAAAGCTAATTAGAAACTCCATATTTAAAATATGGTCTTGGCTAAGTATGCAGAGCTATTAATATTTCCATAGTTAGGAGGCCAAGTTTAGTGATGCATATGTTGTTCAACATACATTTGGACTATTCGGCTAATTTGGTTCTAGTAATTTCTTTCTTCTTTTGTTCAATTTACTTTTAAGTAGTTTACTTCCTGAGATTATGCAAACACAAGTTGCTAAGTGGAACCTCTATTCTTTTCTCTTTGAATAACTATTGTCTTCAATATGATTTCTATATACATATATGCTTATAACCTTCAATTTAATTAAAAATATAGATTCCAGTACTCCACCATTTCTCTGATAACCGACCAAGTGCTATCAAAGAGCAGAATTTACGAACTGTCGATCAATTGTTTCAGTAAGCTAAGAAACCAAAAGATGTCGACCAGTGTTTCGGCAAGCCAAGAGGAGTGTCAATCAGAACCAACAGTTGGGTCTTGCTCCTCTAAAAACAGTTCTCGGCAAGTAACAAAAAGTGATTGGCAAATGATTTTTAATATGTGCCAACCAAATGCCGAGTAACTCTCGCCTGGGGTGATCAAGGAGTTATGCGCCGAACACATAAGACCCTTGTGGCAAATTGATCGGCAACTAATCACTCGCCGAGTTCCAATCCAATCAAGAGTTTCAATACATTGGCACCTCTCTGCCACTACATACTATTTTAACCAATTTGGGAACCTACACTTCGGCAACATCGCTTATTCAGCTAACATTGCTTACTCGGCAAGATTACTCGGGCATATTTCTTATTCGGTAACACTGCTTGAAATTATTATAACATGCAAAGCTGCCAACTTGAATTCACACAAGTTTGCTTTTCCATTCTCAGCCCTTAACGCCATCATCAAGCTCAACGCAATGATAATCACAGATGGCACACGTATATCATCATATCGGCTGCAAACTACACAATCTTGCTCGACACTATTATCTCGGCATAGAACTAGCATCTCGGCTTGTCGAAATCCACATCTAAACATACCACAGATTCGCATCGACTCAAAGAGTCTAAACCCACCAACCCGAGGAGCCAAGTAACCAAAGTGTGTTGAAAGTAGCGAAATGGATCACATGTGCCGGAACTTAAAATTTTGAAGCTGTCAAACTCAAGTTTTGACCATAACAGTGTGAATTAATCCTTGAGATGAGTCCAACGCAACAAACCACGTCAAAATGAGCTAAAATGAAGCTGTACGACCAGTCGAACTTTGTCGAAACAATTTCATTTCCACCGAGAAGACGACCCAAGGTTGGCAAATATAAGAAATTATTCAGTGCATTGGCTAAGTGACATTCTGTAATAGCCGAACAATAAAGTTCAAATGTATAATGTGCAAAATATAAACACAAGGATATGTCATGACTAAGCAAGAGTTCAATTCTTACTAGCAACATTTCCTTATATTTTTTGCCAGGCTGCCTAGCCAAGTCGAGTCAAGCCACCGCGAGCCACCAAGATGAATAGTCTAACTCAGCAATATAAGAGCAATTATCCAGTGCTTCGTGACGCCCACTTCTCTACCGATTTGAGCTGTCAGATCCATTTTTGGCTACACTTATGCCATCCAGAGTCCGATTTCAATGATCCAATAGTCGTTTCTACTTATTTGGAACCTTTTGAACACATCCATATGGTCTAATTTTTCAAATTCAATACCAAATATTTATAGATTTTATATGTAATGCCACATATCACAGCTCAAACAATATTTTTGCTGCCAAGCCCGAAGTTTGATCAACGCCGACTTCAACAACTAAAACATATTTGGCAACTTCCTAACTATACAACTGCCAAAATCATTATGAATTCCTTTCAAATAAAAAATTTCATTCGACAGCAATGGGCAATGAATCTGCTTCAACTTGTTGTCGTTTTCTCGGTGCAACTCTTTGGCATCTTGGCAAGACTCCTCGGCAGTGGGGCTAGGAATCCTCGTCAACAATATGTTTTTGGCTTACTCCTTGGCAATGTTGGCCAATGTCCAATCTGAATTCCTTCCGTCTAACAACTATCATTCGAAAGCAATGGGACAACTATACATTGGACAACACAACACCTTAAATAAATCGGCAATCTACTTCAATCTGCTTTCCACTTATTTGATTAACAAGTCCACCTCATTTGGTACAGGCTATCAATGACATGGGATGCATTATTCAAAATTCTTGCAATATTTGCACTTGATCGCCACTTAAAATCAGCAAGTCTGAATATAGCGCAATCTTCGTACTCGGCACAGAGCGCCATCAGCCAAGGCCTACAACCTTGCTTGGGTAATAATGCTGCAGGTTTGAAATAAAATTAAATACACATTTTTGGCGACTAAATTTTTTTGTCACTAAAGCTTCACTTATTTTTAACGACTAAACATTTAGTCATGAAAAAGATTTTAGCTACTAAAGATATTAGTCGCCTAAAGTAAGAAATGAGTTTTGGCTACTAATATTTTAGTCACTTAAAGTCCAATTTTTTTTGCCTACTAAAAGTTTAGTCGCCTAAAGTCTTATCTTTTTGGCTACTAAGATTTTAGTCGGCAAATATTTTGTGTTTTGGCTACTAAACATTTGGTCGCCAAAAGTTCCATATTTTTCGCTACTAAATTTTTAGTCGGCAAAATTTTTTTTTTTATTCTTCAACTTATTTTTTTAGCTACGAAATACTTTAGTCGCCATATGTTTGATTGTTTTTTGCTATGAAATATTTTAGTCGCCAAATGTCTTATTGCTTTTTTGGCTACTAAACTATTAGTCGCCAAAACTATTTTCCCAATTTTTTTTTTAGCTACTAACAATTTAGTCGCCAAAAACATGATCTTATGTTTTATCGCAAAATTATAATTTCTCCACCACCTGTCTATATTCCATGCAACCTGTAATGCGTATATAAACAAAACAATATGTATACTATCAATCACTCCACATCTGCATCCGTGTATAAAAAAAAAAAAAAAATTGAATAACTTTAAATGTCAAAGTCCATACAAACCAACTATTGTCCAAACTAAAATAATAATTCCATACAAAATATAGAATCATACAAAAATCAAGCCCTCCTTATACAAAAAATACATTTACTAGCATGCGAAATGGCCATTTGGCATGGTACAAAAGCCGAGGATGAAAAAAGTATTAGTTGTATACGAAAGTGTAATTTCTTCTCCATATACCAAAATGAATTATCCACAAGTCCACACAATAAGCCATCTATAAAAAAAAAAAAGATTGTAATAGGTTACAAAATATCAAGTGATCTAGACATAGGGAAAACTTGTAACATGCATTTAAGGTAGAACAATCTATAAATGTATTCTTGGAAATAAAAAGCATATATATATATATCATGCAATATTTATTCCAACCAACTACACAAAAAATCTTTTCTATAATTTCTTCGTCCTATAAATATACAAAAGCACCTATTAGAATCTGTGGATGTTATTTTCATAAAGTTGTCAGTCTTCAAACTAGAGTTGGCGAGTTTCCCTTTTATCTACATGTCGTAGTTGTGGTTGTGAATTGTAGTGGCTGTAAACATATACTACATTAGACCTGCAGTTTTCCATTGTCGGCAAAGCTAGTCGTGACTTCCATATGGTGGTTCGAGGGCTGTTTCGCATTTTTGCCCCCTTAACGCCCTTTTTCAGTTAAGTTTAAGGTGTTTTTAGCTCTAACTCCCAACCTACACGTGCAAATTACATTTCGTCTATTGTCACAGGTCCTATTTGTTACGGGGAAGCTGGGTGTAACATCCATACGATAGTGTGGGGGATGTTTCGCATTTTCGCCTCTCGATTGCCCTTTTTCGGTTAAGTTTAAGGCGTTTTTGGCTCTAACTTCCAACCTACACGTGCAAATTAAATTTCGTCTATTGTCACAAGTCCTACTTGTCACAGGGAAGTTGGCCGTGATATCCATATGGTGGTTTGGGGGCTGTTTCGCATTTTTGCCTTCTTAATGCCCTTTTTCGATTAAGTTTGAGGCATTTTCGACTCTAACTCCCAACCTACATGTGCAAATTACATTTCGTCTGTTGGCATAGGTTCTATTTGTCATGGAAAAGCTGGTGTGACATCCATATGGTAATTTGGGGGCTGTTTCGCATTTTCGCCCCTTGATCGCCCTTTTCCGGTTAAGTTTAAGGCGTTTTCGGCTCTAACTCCCAATCTACACCTGCAAATTACATTTCATCTATTGTCACTGGTCCAAATTGTCACGGGAAGCTGGACGTGACATCCATACAGTGGTTTGGAGGCTGTTTCGCAGTTTCGCTCCCTTAACGCCCTTTTTGGGTTAAGTTTGAGGCCTTTTCGGCTCTAACTCCCAACCTACACGTGCTAATTACATTTCGTCTGCTATCACAGGTCCTATTTGTCAAGGAAAAACTGGCCATGACATCCATAAGGTGGTTGGGGGCTGTTTCACAGTGTCGCCCCCTTAACGCCCTTTTTGGTTAAGTTTAAGGCGTTTTGGGCTTTAACTCCCAACCTACACATTCAAATTATATTTCGTCTATTGTCACAGGTCCTATTTGTCATGGGGGAGCTGGCCGTGACATCTATATGGTGGTTTGGTGGCTGTTTCACATTTTCGGCCCTTGATCACCCTTTTTCGGTTAAGTTTAAGACTTTTTTGGCTCTAACTCCTAAACTACACGTGCAAATTACATTCCATTTGTTGTCACAGGTCTTATTTGTCACAGGGAAGCTGGCTACGACATCCATACGGTGGTCTAGGGGTTGTTTCACAGTTTTAACCCCTTCACGCTCTTTTTCAGTTAAGTTTAAGGCGTTTTCGGCTCTAACTTCCAACCTACACGTGATAATTACATTACATCTATTGTCACAGGTCCTATTTGTCATGGAGAAGCTAGCTGTGACATCTATAAGGTGGTTGGGGGGCTGTTTCGCAGTATCGCCCATTAACGCCCTTTTTCGGTTAAGTTTAACACTTTTTTGGCTCTAACTCCCAGCCTACATATGCTAATTACATTCCATCTATTGTCATAAGTCCTATTTTTCATGGAAAAGCTGGCTGTGACATCCATAAGGTGGTTGGGGGGCTGTTGTAATAACCCCGACCCGCAATTAGCCATTAGTCAGTAATCAAGGATGTTAATTTAGCGGATAAAATAAATTATGGGATTATTTTGGAATTTTACATGATTTTGGCCTTCTATCTGTTACGTGTAGAAATATCTGTTTAGATTCTGCTTTAAGATGTAAATTGAAAGCCTTATCGGCATCCGAAATCGAAATTGATTACATCAACGTGTTATTTGGAAATTTTAGAACACCATTGCAAATTTTATTAAGAATTGATTCGGTTCGGTAAAAATCGCATGTGATTAAATTGAACCTTGATGGGAACTAATTTGGATTAATTGAATTTTGCGCTAACCTGAATAAATTAAGGTTACTTATGTTTTATTTAAATAATGCATGATTGGTACCTAATCTGATCCTATTAATGATCCAAGATGTGATTGAGTGTATAATGTGTTGAGGCATTTTGTGGTGTTGATAGGGGATTAAAACCCATGTGTGTGTGTTGAAGTGTGCATGTGTGTGCACGTGTATGGTACTCAAAGTGAGGTGTGTGTTGTGTATATTCAGCTGAGTGAGGGGGTGTTAGGTTGCCTCTTTGGTCTCTTGTGTGAAAGGGAGAGTGTAACTAGAGAGTGAGAGAGTGAGCTCTTGAGGTTGAAGAAGAAGAAGGAAATTAGGAGGACCATCTTTCATTGATCGAAATCAAGAAGCTAGGTAAGAGTCTAGAGCCTATTCTTTTGTAGACAACCTTCCATGCATCTTGTACTAAGAAATTGGTGAATCAATTACTAGAATTTGAAGTGAAGTTGGGTTTTGAGCAAGAAAATGGCTTGTGTGCATATTTATGGAGGATTATACCTTATTCACTCATGTCTTGGGTCTTACTCTTGAAATCTTTGCATGCATGTAAGTTTTACTGATCATCTTCAAGAAATTATCATGTTTCATGTTTCAAAATTTCATGAGCTTATGGTTTTCATTGCATGTTTTGTAGAACAAAAGAAAGGAGTTTGAAAATCTTCCATGCATGAGCTTTGGAGTCCAAATTTGCTAAATCCATAAGTTTTGAGCTAAATGTTTGAGAGTGATCATGTAATTGTGTTTTAGAAAGGCCTTCCAAGTGTTTTGATCAAGCTTTGCATGAGTATAGCCATTAAAATCACATTTTGAAGCTCAAACTCTGTTTTGAAAAACCCAGAATTTTACAGTCCGCTCGAGCGAGGAAACCTGCGCTAGAGCGGAGAATGCGAGCTCTCAGTAATTTTTTTCAGACATAAGCTCTCTGCTCGAGCGACCACTTGGACGCTCGAGCGAACCCTTTGCATGTTGTCGATACGCTCGAGCGTGGGAGTTGTAGCTCGAGTGTGGATTTCGACCAACCAGTACTTTTTCCAAGTTTGCAGGTCGCTCGAGCGGAGGAAGTCACACTCGAGCGGCCCCTCTCATTTTGCATGTCCGCTTGAGCGAGGAAGTCTACGCTCGAGCAGGGACCTTATTTTCAAAAAATTTTACCAAGTGTTCCAAGGCATGTTTTGGCATCCTCATTGCATCTTAGGCATTCCTAAGCCTTAATTAAGCCATATTAAGGAGGTTATGGATTAGAAACACACTAAGGAATGAATGTATTAAGTTATGAGACTGCAAGTGTGTGTGTTTTAGGCAATGTGGTAAGAAAGAATAAGAACCAGTGTGATGAAAGCTAAGCCTTAATGGCCACTCGAATGTATAATGTTAAGACATGCTTGTGTTATGTATTTTGTGATTGTAGGTCAAGACTCGAGGATTGATTGACCGCTTACCAGAACCACTCTGAGTAACGTTATTATAAAGATACGTTCATATGAATTACGTTCCAAATGAAATATGATAAGTTCTAATTTCTGATATGATATCTGTTTATGTGAACGAACATCCCAAGTTTGAAATCTATTATGGCATCCAAAGATAGTCCCAAGTCATGGGGGACGGCATGAAAATGTGAGTCCATGACATACAAGTAATTACGAGATCTCGTTAGCCACTTCATTGTGGTGATATGTGTTTAATCGGTATCCGGAACCGATTACTCTAGTCGGAAGATGTTCTGTTCTGTGATATGTTCTATGGGATGTACCATTATTATGTTCTGATATGGGAATGATTATGCTATGATCTGTTTTCCGCTTATGATATGTTCGGATTTCGTTCACTAACCCCTTTACTTTAATGTTATTCACTGGGCTTTAGCTCACTCTTTGTATATATATATATATATATATATGTATAGGTGAGCATTCTGGAGATCGAGTCTGAAGACTTTTGTCTGGATCTGTGTTCTGTTGTCAGCCAACCATTGTGCCTCACGTGGAGGTTCCCGAAGTGTCCTGTGTTCTAGTTCTGTTGGTTCTGTGTATATATATGACTTGATGTAATTCTGTTGGCTGTACTTCAGATACTTTTATGTGTGTGGATATAATGTATGATTGACTTTTGACTATGTATATAAAGTTTTAAAATATTCTGTTTCATATAAGTCAGCATAGCTCATTGGACAACTATATTTATGTATTTGCTTCCGCTAGCCCCTTATTATATGCTTATCTGTTCAGAGGCCTTCGGTAATCCAAGGATAACTGGCCGGTTACGATGCTAAACCTATAGGGGCGGGTTTGGGTCGTGACAGCTGTTTCGCAGTGTCGTCCCCTTAACGCCCATTTTGGTTAAGTTTAATGCTTTTTCAGTTCTAACTCCCAACCTACACGTGCTAATTACATTCCGTCTGTTGTCACAGGTCCTATTTGTCATGGAAAAGTTGGCCGTGACATCCATATAGTGGTTCGGGGGCTATTTCGTATTTTTGTCCTCTTAACGCCCTTTTTAGTTAAGTTTGAGGTGTTTGAGGCATTTTCGGCTCTAACTCCCAATCTACACGGGTGAATTACATTCTGTCTATTGTCACAGGTCCTACTTGTCACGGGAAAGCTAGCCGTGACATGGCTATTTCACATTTTTGCCCCCTTAACGTCCTTTTCCGGTTAAGTTTGAGGCGTTTTCAAGTCTAACTCCCAACCTGCATGTGCAAATTACAGTCCGTTGTTGTCATAGGTCCTATTTGTCATGGGGAAGCTGGCCATGATATCCATATGGTGGTTTTGGGGTTGTTTCACATTTTTGCCCTTTGATCGCCCTTTTTTGGTTAAGTTTAAGGCATTTTCAGCTCTAACTCCCAACCTACACGTGTAAATTATATTTTGTCTATTGTCATAGGTCCTACTTGTCACAGGGAAGCTGGCCGTGACATCCATCCTGTGGTTTGGGGGCTGTTTCGCAGTTTTTCCCTCTTCATGCCCTTTTTTAGTTAAGTTTAACGCTTTTTCGACTCTAACTCCCAACCTACATGTGCTAATTACATTCCGTCTAGTGTCACAGGTCTTATTTGTCATGGCGAAGCTGGCCGTGACATCCATAAGGTGGTTAGGGGGTTATTTCGCAGTGTCGCCCCCTTGACACCCTTTATTGGTTAAGTTTGAGGCGTTTTCGGCTCTAACTCCCAACCTACACGTGCTAATTATATTCTGTCTATTGTCACAGGTCCTATTTGTCACGGTAAAGTTGGTTGTGACATCCATACGGTGGTTGGGGGGTTATTTCACAATGTCGCCCCCTTCACGTCCTTTTTTCGGCTCTAACTCCCAATCTACACGTGTTAATTACATTCTGTCTGTTGTCACCAGTCCTTTTTGTTATGGCGAAGCTGGTTGTGACATCCATAAGGTGGTTGGGGGGCTGTTTCGTAGTGTCGCCCCCTTAACGTTCTTTTTCGGTCAAGTTTGAGGCGTTTTCAGCTCTAATTCCCAACCTACACGTGCTAATTACATTCCGTCTATTGTCACTGGTCCTATTTGTCATGACGAAGCTGGCCGTGACATCCATACGGTGGTGGGGAGCTGTTTCGTAGTGTTGCCCCCTCAAAATTCAAATGTAATTAGCCTTTTTAAATGAATTATTGGCTCAAAAATATGAGGACCAGTTAAGGAGGCATTAGCAACTTGATGATCGATGTAACCATGACCCGTTCATATTAGCTCCACCGCTAGTTTGTAAAGGTCTTGGAAATAATCATTGGCATAAGTGATGCGAATTTAACAAATATCAAATGTTACCAACAAACAAAACATGTTATTGATGTGGACGGGGAAAAAAAAAATATTTACCTTGAAAGGTTCCAAGCCCATCCACCATACAATCTCTTCTATATGATCAATGTATTCTTTCTTTTTAGCCTCGAGGTTTGTATCATCGTACCTAATATTGCAAAAAAATCATCAATAAAATTAGAAAAGGTCATCCTATTGTGTTAAATTTAATGGATTCAATAACTTTATTTATTTATTTATTTATTTATTTTTTAAAACTTTTCAGCAAAAAGAAGTCAATTCTCGTGATCATTTGCAAGTAATATTCCAATAAACAGAAATATACGCACAAGCATATATATATTGGAGAGACTTCTAGACTCAACAAGAAGAGAAAAGAAAAAATTACGAAAGGGAGAGAGAGAGAGAGAGAGAGAGAGAAGTGGGGAAATCAAAGAGAAACTCAAAGATCAAGCTTGGATTCATCAAGTTTATGCATGATCAAGAGTTATTGAAGGCTTGAGGTAAGGTTTTACCTCTCAAATCTTGAAGAGTAAGTGTCAAAGAATGGGTTTCATAGCTTATATGTTTATACAACTCAAGAATATGATAAGAAAATGTAGAATCTTGGCATCATATCATGTGATTTATGTTCATTCCTTGTTTTCTTGCATGTAAAATTGGGATTGGAACTCAACTATATATGTTAAATTGAAGTTTCAAATGTGGAATTGAGCTTTTATGTGACGTTATGATTTGTGTTTAAATCTAGATATGTGAAATTTAGCATGATTTTATGAGTTTTAGGCTTAGAAATGTATGAAAATGAAGTTAGATTTTGAAATGGTTGAGTTCCAAAAGTTGAACAAATTTTCGGACTGAAGAAGAACCCAGCCGCACGTGCGGCTTGGAGCCTCGCACATGCGGAACAATTTTCCAACTTCAAAGTTTGATTTTGCTTAAACCGCACATGTGGTGATGGTCTCGCTTGTGTGGAAGTGACTGTCGCACGTGCGGAAAATAGGGTAATTTTCGAGTTTTGTTTCTGCTCCACTTTTTACCCTTCCAGACCTCTGTTTACATGATTTTTACGTGTTTTTATGTGCAATTGCATGGCATGAGCATAGATAGAATTAACAAATGAATGGGAATAACCAAACGAATATTAAAGGAAAAGTAAACGAATTGTTTACTGAGAGTACATATGTGTTATGATGTGTAGGTGCTAACATTAAAGTGGGACATTGGACAGAACGATGTGAGTAATTTCCTTGTAACGGTATTTTCTATATGACACATCTTTAATTTTTAAACCTATGCCTTGTATTTGTTATGTGCTTGACAAGAATATCCAGAAAGATAAAGTATGTTATGACCTCTAACGTAAATGTGATGTGGCAAGTTTCAGATACGAAATATGTACAATATGATGAGTTTCTAAAAGATTATGTTGATAAGAATGAATGAGTCTCCCTTTGAACAACGAATATGTTATAATGGAAAATGTACATTGACTTTTGGATATTGTTAATTATCTACGAATCATCTTAGCCATTCTGTACAAGTAAATGATTTGTTATAAACGTTCTGTAAGGTGCCAATCTATGATGATTGTTCTGTATAATCTCAATGATAATCGTTCTATATAAGCCATCGAATACGATGTTCTGTATAGTCATTCAAGTGATGTTCTTCATTCTATACAAGTCATCTGTATGATGTTCTGCCATTTATGGTTTTGCCAAATGTGGTTCTGCCATCTATATGATGTTTTGTATAAATCGTCAATGTGACGTTCTGCCATCAATATGATGTTTTGTATAAGTCGTTAATATGATGTTCTGCCATCAATATGATGTTATGTATAAGTCGTCAATATGACATTCTGTATGATCCATCAATATGATGTTCTGTATAAGTCGTCAATATGACGTTCTGTATGATCCATCAATATGATGTTATATATAAACCGTCGATATGACGTTCTGTATGAGCCATCCATGGGATGTTCTGTAAGAGCCATTTTAGATGAATGTTCTATATGGTAATTCAGCAAGTTAAAAGACCTTCGACACTCCGTTATGAGACTGGGAATATGAAAGGTTTGACAAACTAAATTTAACGCTGTGTGATTTGGATTAGCTTTAAATGTATGAAACAAGTTCTAATGCATCAAAGTTGTATTACTTTATTTAACTTATGAGACTCGTTCATTCAACCTCTTACATTGAAATTACTCATTGAGCCTGTAGCTCACTTTATTTATTTATATGTATGTAGGTGAGTATCGGGAAGTCCCGCATTAGAGCCGTTGCAGTGTCAGCTTTTTTTTGTAATGCCGTCCAAAGTACGCCTCCGAGTCGAGGCCTTGGTTTTTGTCACATCAAGCTCGAAGAGCTTTTATGTATATAATTTATGCTTTTAGTTCAAGTATATGCATAATGAATGTTATTAAATGTTGAGATGTGTTCTGAATTATGTATTTATGGGGATGTGTGTAATCTTGCTATTTATTATTGCAAGTGTGTGGTGTGAGATATACCATGTATATTTCTGTTTGGCATGTATGCACAAGCTCAATGGACATATTGTATATTATTTTATAACTGCTTCCACGTCAGGCCCATATGTGATTAAACATTATTGAGATTTTGTTTTTGAGGCCTAAGTATTCGCCGGTCATGACTCGAACTTTTAGGAGCGGGTTTGGGTCGTGACAGGAACATTCTGCCTTTCACGACATGTAGCACAAAGATGATGAAATAAGGATTGAGCATGCGCTTCTCGGCACAAAGTGCTCCGTTGTATCTTATCGCTTTTTGGTTAATCGAATGGTCCAATAACTTCAAGGATGCCTACCCTCTAGTTTTTTGCCATGTAGAATCCGTTTTGGGGGTCCAATTTTGCAAATTCCGAGTCTCAGACTAGGGTCAATAAACCGGCAAATCGGGAACCTTGCATAACAGATCAACGGTCAAATCGTGTCTGATCGGCATGCATTTTCAACAGCACGCTCATAAAGCTAGGACACAATCATCCATCTTCGTCGATCCTTCATTCATCACTTGGTCGTATACCACCCACTGGGGCAAGACCCACTTGGATTTCTTTTACTTTGGGCTCCGCAACATGCAATCTGCACTGTTTGCGGTCCAATCACAACGATCCAATAGTCGTTTCCAGTTATTTGAGGCATTTTGGACACATCCATATGGTCTGATTTTGCAAATTCCATACCCCAAATTTGCATATTTCAACCACTCACAATTCTCAACCGATCTGAGCCATTAGATTTATTTTGGCTACAATTACACCATCCAAAGTCCAATTCCAACGATCCAATAAGCATTTCCAACTATTTGGAGCCTTCTGAGCACATCCGTCCGGTCTGATTTTGCAAATTCAACAACTAGAAAATATTCATTTGCAGCTCAAACAATATTTTTGCTGCCAAACATGGAGTTTGATCGATGCCGACTTCCACAACCAAAAAATATTTGGCGATTTCCTAACTATATAACTGCCACTATCATTATGAATTCCTTTTGAATAACAAAGTTCATTCAAAAGCAATGGGGCAAGGAATTTGCTTCAACAATTTGTGCTCGCCTTACTCCTCGGCAATATTAGCCTCTCGGTTTACTCCTCAACAATGTTGGTTACTGTCCAATCTGAATTCCTTCCGCATAACAACTGTCATTCAAAAGAAATGGGGCAACTATACATTGGACAAAAATGCAACAAAAAGAAACAAAAACGCAACTTAAATAAATTGGCAACTCCTTACAACGGAGGAATACTATGTTTTAATGCTCTACCATTGGTGTACTTTTTTCCACTTTCCACTTATTTGTGATTAACAAGTTTACCTCATTTGGTATAGGCCATCAATGACATGGGATGCATTATTCAAAATCCTTACAATGTTGGCAATTGATCGCCACTTAAAATCAGCAAAAGTCTCCGACTATGGCGCAATCTTCGCATTCGGTACGGAGCGACATCAGTAAAAGCCTTTGAATTCGGAGCAAAACATACATATAGCAATTATGGCATCCTTAGTACAACCCTCGCCCAGGGGATACAATACCGCGGCCTATGACCCTTGCTCAAGGGATATAATACTGCAGGCCTACACCCTCACCCGGGGGATATAATACCGCATGCCTACACCCTTGCCCAGGGGATATAATACCGTGGCCTACGACCCTTGCCCGGGGGATATAATACCGCATGCCTACACCCTTGCGTGGGGGATATAATACCATGGCCCATTGTTATAAAGGTCCCTAATGTCCCTTATACACATATATTTGTACATACAGTCATTCATTCATATGAAGAAAAGAACAAACATGTTATTGTTGATCCCAAAGCAACATCAATTGTCATGAATGGCTCATATTGATGCCCACCAAAATCTCAGCAAAACTGAAGATCGAAGCCGTGTTGCATGCATAAAGAAGTCTTGCCAACCAATTCTTAACCAAGCCAAACACAAAGAGATGCCAACCAAATGTTTCGGCACACCGTGAACCTCGGAGAAGTTGTCGACCAAGAGTTTCGATACATCGAAAAGCTCCTACATTCCATAAAGAAATTGATTAGCACTCATAACAAGCTTGCCAAGTCATCGACAAAATCCTTATGATGATAAGCTCACAAATTCAAGATTCGGTTACTACATCTACTCTCACTCCGCAACATTCAAGGGTTGAATCACATCAATAACGCTTAATGGAGGCACCACATTCGCACTTGCTAGCTACCACCTTACCAAGAAAATAATCTCATCCATTTTCCTCAGTACCAGTAAAATTGTCAATTGACAATGGTTGCTCGGCACGTCCACGCATAGACCTTTGTATTACTTGGCAACTATTCCCCGTGGACCGGCCATTGGAACTTCCATCTATTCCGATGTCACCGCCGTTCAATGACAACTTCACCCATGCAAAGTCGTTTACCTTACCCAACAATTATGTCTCAATTACACAATCGTTGGAGCTCACTTATATTCCAATCGACACAGCAATAGTTGCTTTGCCATACCGTCCTCTCCTCGGTGAAACAAATACACAAGCAAAGATGAACAAATACACGGACGAGCTCTTATCATAATTATGCCGACATACACTTGTAGACCATGTACGGAAAAGCATTCTCGCCTCAATGTTGCACTTTCTCGCTAAGTCTTGAAGGTTACCAAGTACATCCTAGCACCCATTGTACGGTCGCCAACCTTCAGAACTTCACTTGGTGCTTGATCCATGTTCATGGCCTTTACTTTTTTGGCAATGGAAGCAAAACCAAGGAAATTTTGCAACTAATTCCATGACAGTTCAATGTGGTGATGATATAATTTAATCAGCTTAAAGCTCATCGCCGAACTCACTGAACAAAACTCTTACACTCACTCGACGCTTTCAATTTAGCAACTTGGCATTTCAATCTCAGTTCAGCAGCATCAAAATTCTCATGGCTAGCAACATTGTCTTCCACGACATCGCTCAAAACCTATACGCCACTCATACACCTGCAACTGGGTCACTACTGTTCTTGGCAACCTATTATCTCAATCGAACTTTATGACGCCATTATCTCGGAAACACTTACGCTTTTGTTTATGGATTCGGCAACTTCGTTGCACCTAGTATATGCCAACTATTTTACATGGCACGTCAACAGAGCCAAATCCACACTTAAATTTCAACTCATCGGCAAATTCCAAATTTCTTCCAAATAAATAAATGTTGTTGGCAGGTAATGGGTCAAGACTAAGATAAATCAACCTTAATTGGTTCAACATACCATTGCTGAACAACACAATTCGAACCAACATAACGGTCGTTGTAGATGTTACATACTCGGCAAAGGCTTCGCGAACAAGCTCATACAGTCGTGGTTCACTACTTTGCTCTACTCGGCCCTAAATTCATCCAGCAACAACCGACCGAAAGTCATTCAGAACACTCAAGCTTAGTTCATAGCCGAATATCAACAAAAATTCCAGAATCCCACAAAATCTATTAGAATCCATTACAAATTCGAAATCCCACTGATAACGTGACTCAGATAATGTAGTAGAATATGTTTTTGGAGTCTAATTCTACAAATTCTGAGCCTAATATTGGGGTCAACGACCTGAAAAGTTCGGAGTTACAAGATTACTCAATGGTCAAATCATATCCGATCGGCATGCAATTTCAGTAGCAAGATTGTGGGGCTAGGAAATAATCATTTGCCTTCCCCGATCATTCATTTCGTTACCTTGGCCATTTATTGCTGATCGGGACATCTTAATCAATTTTTCGCTTTCCAATGGGAGCATCTTAACCGATCATCATCTCAGCACCTTTGCTATGCATGCATACTCGGCCAACTTGGTACAAGCATTACAAAGAATTACTTGAGTTACAAATTCCTGCTCCTTTTCACACAGCTCCAAGCAAGCGACAGTTTTGGGCAATCATACATTACATAACATACATTCATATACGCAATCATACGTCATTTGTTCATTTGTTTTGTTCACATATATATATGTATCAAAAATGCTTTTTTCTAACGGATCTAATATTTATTTAAGCAACATCACTAGGTAATGTGGTCTGGGAGTAAGACCTACATCAACTGCGTGTTATCCATCAAAGATCTAGCATCTGTTTATGCTACGAACTCAAAGCAAACAACTTCCACTTCTTTTGTCGAAGAAAGCGAAAGTTTTGGGGCTATTGTGGGAACAAGAAAAATATATATACCAGCTTATTGGGGCTAACCCAAACAAGGCCTATAATGGGCCCAGCCCAAACAAATATATTCTATCCCCTATAAAAGGAGGACACCCTATACACGAGATGTATGTCTTTTCCCCTACACTCCACACACAGCACTCTTGACTAGTCTTGATCTATACTCCTCATTCATGGATTCTAACTTCATCATCGGAGTGTCCCCAGCAGGTAACCAAGGTTGGGGGCATCAACCATACTTATCTCTTGTAGGTTCATGGGATTATCTTCGTTGAATCTCAACAACAGTCCATGTGAGGGATTCTTTTAGATCTCACAAAAATCGTGTATTACAATTATGTAATGAAAACGATCACAATCCATTGTGTGGGTTTGGTTTTAGTTAGTAATATATAGGTGGGTCCACTTGTGACATGGGATGCCAATTGGTTCTTGGGCAAAAATCTGGTAAAAGAGATTTCTGAGAGGATAGAATTACTGTTTTGGAAAAAAGGTCAAAAGCAATAATCTCTTATCTAAAAGAGATTTCTACTTTTGGAGAATGAATTTATACACACAATATGAACAATATAAATATTGTGATTGATCTAAATTTGTGAATTCATATTCAAAAGTGTTTTTGTGAGGTCTACACTTTTAAACCAATCATAGTACATGTTTTGTTTATACACTTTGTCAAGTGTGTGAACAAAATCGGACTCCTACTTTAGAAACAAAAGAGATTCCTACTTTAGAGGTGTTTGGAAACTAATTAAATAAGATATATTTTTTTAGATTTTTTTTATTTTTAGTGATTTTTTTTTAATTTGTGTTATGTTTTTTGACTTTGAAGGCCAATCTAGTCTAGAAGAACCTAAAAATAAAATATATTTTATATATATATATATCTCTAAAGATGAAAAAAACTCCTAAAAAAACTTATTTTATGTTTTTTTGGATTTCTTTGAATTTTTATTACATTTTGATCCGTCTAGTCTAATAAATCATAGAAATGATTTTTTTTAAAATAAATTAAAAATAAATTCACTAAAATTAAAATAAAAAAAATCAACAAAAAAATTATTATAAATGCAAATCCCAAACACTCACTTAGTAAGGAAAGTGTCTTTATTGTCAACTGCACAAACAACTTGACATGCCAGGCTAGCTTAAAGAGTCTTTTGTCTCCGGATTTTAAAATTGTATTCAACTCAAAGACCTTTCTTCTAAATAAGCTATTGAGTGTTTTATATTTTGTTTGTCGTGTTTCAAATGCACAAATTTTTTTTTGTAAGTATTCTTGTATTCTTTAGTAAGGGTTTTTGTAACGGTTGGTTTGACTGAAATTTTTTAATGATTTTTTTGTTATTTTTATTTTATTTTTTTGTCTTCAATGACTTTTTTTTAAAAGGTTTTGCATTTCTAGGATCTATTCGACTAGATCGATCAAAAAATAAAAAAATAATTAAAAAATAATTATACTTTAAATGCTGTCATAGAAGATGAAATAAGTTTTTTTTAAACTATTTGATTTGTTGACTTATTTTCGTAACCTTTTTTTGAATTTTTTTATTTTTTTATTTATTTTTCATTCACTTGCTAATACAATTTTTTCGAACTCAATTGAATTATGTTTGACGTCTAATTTTTAAGGTAATTTGCGCGCGCGCACACCCCCTCCCCCCAAAAAAAAAAGAGACAAGGATACTAATAATTCAAACTATTTATTTAAATTTGTACGGCTTCTCTTATTTTTTCTTAACTTTCATCTGAGATATAAACAATATATTTTAAACTATTTTTATAATTTTTTATTCTTTGACACATTATTTTTCTTTTTTTAAATGATATTACTGTTTTACTTTCACTGCATAACCATTTAAGCATACTTTCAAAATTTATTATTTAATAATATTATATTTAAAAATAGAAAGTATTATATTTAAAATTTCAAAAATAGAAATCGTGCATAGCACGGGGAAAAAACTTATTTATTAATGTATTTGTTAAAGTCCCTAGTATTACTGTTTTGTATGTTTTATATGATCGCTATCATGGATGGAATGGGTTAGGTGCTGGTGTGGTATAAAGCATTATAATTAGGGATTGACTTCTCTCTAGTTGGATACAGTCAAGTCCAATCGGTGTTGTTGTGTTCACCACGAATTTACTTGATTGATAGAGTCGCATCTCTGTGATTGACCATCTGTACGGGGAGCAAATATTCAGGCAAGCCCGTACTCCTTTCTTCCAAGCTCCATTTTTGTCCGATCACCTGCGTAGACAATGGCGGTGAGCTACCCGGCGGTGTGTGGCCGGAAAACCCCTCCGACAATCAAGTTAGAACACACACCAGGGGATAGATAGAGAGAAGGGAGAGAGTTGAGGTAAGTGTATTTCTTACAAAATGTTCGTCTGTCGCGTATGGGGGGCGCAGACATGCCTTTATACCCTCTGCGCCCCATATCTACTCCCAGTCATCTCCTGACACGTGGCTCTGCTATCCCATCTGTCAGCATAAACCTTGCTGAACATCACCTAACCCAACTGCCAACCCACTCTACTGGGAGTACGGCAGCCGGGCAACATTATCTCGGCTATCAACGGCCACGACGCACTTCATGCCCAAGTGCCCCAATAACCAAGCTCAAAGAAGACCGGGCTAGGCTGCATTCCGGCAAAGTCGAGCTCAGAACAGCTCATGCCCGTCTTCCTTCGTCCTTCCTGCCGGGCAAACTCTAGTAGCTCAATTAAGCTACGCGGTACCTGGCGTCAGACAACATTCGACTTGCTCCCTTTCCACGAAGCCAAATAGCTCGGTTTAATCAAGGCCTTGCCATTACCGAGCAAGACCACGGCCCAATCCCAATATTAGAGCCAAATACTCCGGCCCAAATCTGTCCGGCTAAAACCACGGCCCAATCCATGATCATAAATCTCCCTCTCAATTGCCCCTTAATTCCGTCTGCGCAAGCGTGACCGGGATTACCTAC
This sequence comes from Camellia japonica, assembly GCA_030407325.1. Taxonomy (NCBI): domain Eukaryota; kingdom Viridiplantae; phylum Streptophyta; class Magnoliopsida; order Ericales; family Theaceae; genus Camellia; species Camellia japonica. The sequence goes on from JAPPVO010000024.1 coordinate 139,976,144, forward strand.
CCTGACCGGGATAATACTTCCTCGGTCGTTGATTTACTAATCAGTGGCCGGGCTAGTTGACGCGCCTGTCTTCAAAACAATCCCGGTTGACTCCTCGGCCGTCGCCTCGTCTGCCTTTCCTGTCTCTTCAACTCTGGCGCTGCCATTAATGGGGACACGTGTCATTCCTGTATTGGTCCTCGAGCAGCCAACCCAGCCGTCCCCTCAAATTTGAATTTGGGCGGCCTCACCACCTCTATAAGCATGCCCCCCTCATCTTTCTTTCACTCTTACTGACTCACTGCCATTCCAAGCAATCCAGAGCTCTTGCCTCTCCTTTGCCGTTCCTGAACTTGCGCTCGAAGAAGAAGAAGCCACTGCCCTACATTGGTAAGTTCTCAAACTTCTCTTTTGTCGTCATTTCCCTTGATATTTCACACATTAGGGCATTAAAACGTAGCTTTTAGGACTTGGGCACTAAAAACCAACCCAAACCCTCAACTGTTCATGGTGTTCTTCATTTTCATGAAGAACACTGAAGAACTGGGCGGACTGGGCTCCTGGTCTTCATTTGATCCAAAAAACCAATATGACCGAGCAAATAACATGTTTGTCCCAACCTTAGCAGAAACCGTGATAACAAGAGGACTTTGCCGCTCAACCGGGCTAACATCTGGTCCGCTTGGGCGACCGAGCTCCTTGGTTAGGCTTTACAACCGAGGTGGTTTGGCACTCTTAATGACCGAGCTAAAGTCAAGCTCGCCTCGCGCGACCGCGCTCACACTTACACTTGCCATCCTTTTCCTGCAGAGTCCAAGGGGACCACTGACCACTTCTGAGGCTCTCCAAGACCGAGCAACCACCAATTACCACAGTGCCAAACCCCTCAGCCGAGCTAACTTAGGCCGGCCATAAATGGGGAAATTCCGCTTCCTAGTGGATACTCCGGCCGTGCTGGCTGCGTTCAGGGAGGAGTACGGCATCCTGGCCGACGTCCATCTTGAACTGGCAGAAGAAAAAACAACGCCTTGGGGCAGATCAGAACAATACCCCTTCACCGTGCTGTCCATCATCGAATGAGGCCTTCGCTTCCCGCTCAACCCCCTAATCACCGAATTCTTGCGCCGGACCGGGTTAGCGCCCACCCAAGTGTCTACCAACACCTACCGAATAATAAACGGCGTGCATGAATTAAACAACCGGCTAGGCATAAACCTGGGTTTAGCCGAGATTCTGCGGCAATACACCCTAGGGCACACCGGCGACGGGCTCGCCTACTACCTTAAGATTAGGCCGGGCAAAGAAAAAATTGTGACCGGCACACCAGACAAAGACTTGCATGACGACGATTTCTTCTGGGTGTCTGGCAATTATGAAACAGCCGAGGTACCGGGCTGGTTCATAAGTAAGAACTTCGGTTCCACAAGTAAGCCGTGCTACTTTGCTCGGTCCACTGGCTTTCTATATCATTCTGTACTTGACCATTTTTCTCGTTTCTTTGCAGCAATTCAAGCCTTGCAAGCAAACTACCAATTCCCCAACGTAGAGGCCATCAGAACCGCGCTCCGATACCGCGACCGAGATTGCAACCAGCTGCTCGGTTACACTCCAACATACAGATACTCTGCTCCCCGCCGGAGTAGAGTTACAGACTTTCTCCGTGCTCCATCGCCTCCTCCAGACCCAACTCTGCCTGACATTCCGCTAATCTGGTTGATAGAAGAGCAAGAGATGGCCAAACAAAGCCGAATCAAAAACCTGCTCACCGCCACTTCAGCCAAGATACCGAGCGTAGTCACCCGCTCACCTGCCGCCGGTCAATCAAGCGGCGCCGTGGTCGCCCTAGCTTCTCCAGCTGGCAGTCTAACAAGGAACCTACTCCGCGCCGGGCTGGCAAAAGAGCTCGCGCAGATCCGTCTGCCGACCTGGTAGCCGAGATTACCGCCGAGCAACCAACTGCCACAGCTGACCCAATACCGATCTGGCGACCGCAGCTGAAACACCGGGGACAAGACATCCCGGCGACGGCTTCAATCAAGGGCGACAAAGAGCACTTGCTCGCTTACGATCTTTCCAAGGCCCTTCTTCTACCGAGCGACGTGGTCGGCAGCGACCATGTTCCTGACACTCGGTTGTAAAGTCATCCGTCAAGTCAATGGCCAGGGTAAGTCTCAATCTGCCTCTGAAATTTTCACAACTGTTAGCACGGTTTCTTCTCTGATCAAATTTCCTTTTTGCAGGCCATCCAAAAACAACACTTAGTCATGGAGCGCATCCACCGACTTCGGCAAAAGGCAGCTGACACTGCTAGCCAAGTCCAAAGCCTCCAAACCGAGCTTGGCCGAGCAAAGTCCTCGCTTGAAGTCGCCAATACCGACAACAACCGGCTGCTCGGTCAACTTGAAGCAGCCGAGAAAAAGAAGGATGAGCTACAAGCCGAGCTTGATGCGTTGAAGAAGTCCAGGAAGAAAGACTGCGAAGACGCCAACAACAATGAAGCCGAGGAAAACTACAAGAAACAAGTCTTTGCCACTGAGGACATATACTTCAAAGCTGGATGGAAGGCTGCCTGTCAACAGCTTGGTCAGGTCCTGACACTGACGTGTTCGCCACTCCACCGGCTGTCTTCTTACTGACCTACCTCATTCCATATGCCAATGACGTCTTCAGCAGGCTGCAAGCTGAGGCCGAGGAAGGACTTGAGGAAGAGGTCGAGACAGATGCTGAGGGAGATGACCAAACCGAGCAGGAGCAGCCCGGCCAGACTGGGACCGGTGTCCAGGACCAGACGGCAACTGCCAACCTAGAAGCTGATGAGGAATTCCCTGACCTCTCTCCCTTAGCCTAGGTTTCTTTTTGCTTTTTGTCTGCAAATGTAACCGGGCTAAGTTCCCCACCTTTTGTACACACTTTTTATCAATGAAAAGTTCTAATTTCAGCAAGTGTTTGCACGGTTGTCATCAATTCTATTTGCATAAAAAACATCTCGGTTTGAATCACAAAATTGAACAAATCACCAATTGGCTTTGACCGGAATTAACATCTCGGTGCAATCAGCAAAGTTGAACAAAACACCAGCTTCTTCAACCGGAATATACATCTCGGTGGTTACAGCAAAGTTGAACAAATCACTAACTTCTTCAACCGGAATACCCATCTCGGTTGGAACAGCAAAGTTGAACAAATCACCAACTTCTTCAACCGGAATACCAATCTCGGTTGGAACAGCAAAGTTGAACAAATCACCAACTTCTTCAACCGGAATACCAGTCTCGGTTGGATCAGCAAAGTTGAACAAATCACCAACTTCTTCAAAACATCAACCCTCTGAACCGGAACAAATCATCTCGGCTGAGAACACCTAAGTCGAACAAAACATCAACTCATTCAACCGAAGTAAATCATCTCGGTTGAGCATTTGAAATTGAACAAATCACCAACTCTTCCAACCGGAGTAAACCATCTCGGCTGGGAGTCCCCAAGCTAAACAAGTCATCAACCTTCCAACCGGAGTAAACCATCTCGGCTGGGAGTCCCCAAGCTGAACAAGTCATCAACTCTTCCAACCGGAGTAAAACATCTCGGTTGGGAATCCCAAGCTGAACAAGTCATCAACTCTTCCAACCGGAGCAAATTATCTCAGTTGGGAGTCCCAATCTGAACAATTCATCAACTCTTCCAACCGGAGTAAACCATTTCGGCTGGGAGTCCCCAAGCTGAACAAGTCAGCAACTCTTCGAACCGGAGTAAAACATCTCGGTTGGGAATCCCAAGCTGAACAAGTCATCAACTCTTCCAACCGGAGCAAATTATCTCGGTTGGGAGTCCCAAGCTGAACAAGTCATCAACTCTTCCAACCGGAGCAAATTATCTCGGTTGGGAGTCCCAAGCTGAACAAGTCATCAACTCTTCCAACCGGAGTAAACCATCTCGGCTGGGAGTCCCGAAGCTGAACAAGTCATAAACTCTTCCAACCGGAGTAAATCATCTCGGTTGGGAGTCCTACTTTAAAAGTAACAATAAAAATGCTAAGGCAAAAACAGACACTTCTATATATTGACAAAAAGAATTACATTCTGAAGTGTAGGGCAAAAAATTCCTTTGCTCAAAAAGAAAACAAAAGCTAGAAATAGTACAGTTTGAGATTGGCCGCAATCCATGGCTGGGGTATTGTTCTACCATCCAGATCCTCCAAGTGGTATGCCCCCTTGCCTGCCAGACGGTGATCTTGTAGGGTCCTTCCCAATTTGCCCCTAGTTTGCCTTCACCTGGCACCAGGGTGTTTCCCATTACTTTCCTTAAAACCTAATCACCCACTTTAAACAGTCTGGGGTGCACGGTCTTGTTGTACTTCCTTGAGAGCTCTTGTTGGTAGGCGGCCACGTGGATGAGGGCCTTCTCTCGACGCTCTTCCATTAGGTCTAGTTCCAGGGCAACAGCCTCGGCGTTCAGCTCGGGCTCAAAATTTTCACTTCTTAGGGTGGGCATGCCGACTTCCAAAGGTATGACCGCCTCCATGCCATAAGCCAAAGCAAATGGAGTTTCCCCGGTAAGATCGCCGCGAGGTTGTTCGGTATGCCCAAAGGACGCTGGGTAGTTCCTCAGCCCATTTTCCCTTTGCCTTCACCAGCCGTTTCTTCAACCCATCCAGGATAGTCTTGTTTGATGCCTCGGCTTGACTGTTGGACTGGGTAAGCCGGAGTGGAGTTGTAGAATTCAATCTTGAGATCCTCACAAAATCCTCTGAATAGACGACCGTCAAACTGAGTGCCGTTATCAGAGATCAAAATCTTGGGGACGCCAAACCGCGTGACCACATTCTGCCAGACAAACCGCTTCACGTCTTTCTCCTTGATTGTTGCCAAGGGCTCAGCTTCAACCCATTTGGTGAAGTAATCTGTGGCCGCGATGAAGAACTTTCGGTTACCTGGTGCTGTTGGTAGCGGCCCGACTATATCTAGCCCTCACATGGCAAAGGGCCAAGGATTAGTGAGGGGAAGAAGTTCCCTGGCTGGCTGATGGATCTGATGGGCGAATTTCTGGCATTTTTCACACTTGCGGACGTGCTTTTGTGCGTCGGCCTGCATGCACGACCACCAGTAGCACTGCGAAATAGCTCGGTAGGCCAAGGACCTGCCCCCTACATGACTGCCGCAAATGCCTTCATGAATTTCGTACAAGAAGGCTTCCACACTACTCGGGTGAACGCACTTCAAGTAGGGACCGGTGAAAGATTTTTTATACAACACTCCGGATGGAGAGAGCCAAAACCGCTCTGACTTCACCCGTATTTTATGCGCTTCTTTCTTGTCGGCTGGCAGAGTCCGGTCTCTGAGAAACAGGATTATGGGGTCCATCCAGGAAGGACCTAGCGCGGCGCAGAGAACATCCGTCTGCCCGGCCTCCTCAATGCTGGGCCGTGGAAGGAATTCAATCAACAGGGGGTTAGGATATGTACTATCAACCATTGAAGCAAGGCCGGCCAACTCATCTGCTCGGCTGTTCTCTTCGCGGCCAATCTGTTGGACTCTGATTGCCTGAAATTGCTTGATGTGTTCCCCGACCAGAGCTTGGTACTTTGCCATTCTGTCATCTTTTGCTTCATAAATCCCAGAGACTTAGTTAACCACAAGCTGGGAATCACTGTACACCATTAGCTCGGATGCCTGCATCTGGAGGGCGCTCTTGAGTCCGACCAAAAGCGCCTCGTACTCAGCCTCATTGTTGGATGCCGGGAAACCGAGGGTGATGGAATGTTCAATAGTCAAGCCGTCTGGCGAAATCAAAACAATGCCCAGACCGGCACCATGACGGTTCGATGCTTCGTCGACAAAAAGTTTCCACATCTCTCCCCACAAAAAGCTTCCAATAATCTGATGGATCTTGAGAGGTTTGAAGGTTGATCTGATCAAGGCTGCTCGGCTGTTCGGCTTCAACTTCTATGTTGTTTGGTTCCACCTCAGCCCCCTTGGTGATTCGGCGGCGGACTCAGCAAGTTGATCTATAATGTCCAAGTCCGTAGGCGAATCACCAGGCTGCGGAATTATGCCGACCGCAGGTTCTGCGCTGAGTGGTTCCATTTCTTCCCCCCTTGGTGATGCGGTACCGGACGGAGCAAGTTGGTCGGTGACTCTTGTCTCCGTCATCGCATCACCGGTCCGTAAAATCATACTGACTGGAGGTGCTTCGGTGGGGCGCGCCAATTCCGCGTCGCCGATGCCACCAAGTTGTTGTATCTCGGTTGGCCTCACATTAACCTCCTCATCTGCCACGGCAATATCGACCGGGCACACCGGATGAGTTCCAGGAGAGAATTCAGCAACGAAATCGGCCAAGGTCTGAGCTTTGATGGCTGTGCGCGGTTGGAACTTAACATCAAACTGTTCCAATTCGACCGCCCACTTGAGAATCCGACCGGAAAAGTCTGCTCGCTCAAACAAAGCCTTAAGAGGAAACTCGGTCAGAACGATGATGGTATGGGCGTGAAAATATGTGCCAGCTTCCTTGAAGCTATCATCAATGCCAACGCAAGCTTTTCCAACGGCAAGTACCTCGACTCCGCCGGTAGCAAGGTTTTGCTGACGTAAAAGATAGGGAGGTGCTTGATTCCTTTAGCCCGGACAAGCACTGCACTGATTGCGTACTGGGAAACGGCCAGGTATAAGTAAAGCTCTTCTCCAGGGTGCGGTGTGACCAACAATGGCGCTGAAGACAGGTATTCCTTGAGCTCGGCCAAAGCCCGGTCGCACTCTTCATCCCATGAGAACTTTGATTTCAATGCTTTGAAGAAAGGACGGCAGTGATCTGATGACCGGCTTATGAATCGATTAAGCGCGGCGGCCATTCCGGCCAGATGCTGCACGTCCTTAGCCGAACTGGGCTGCTTCAATTCTTGTACGGCTCTGATCTGTGCGGGGTCTGCTTCGATGCCCCGGTTCGTGACTAGGAATCCCAAAAATTTTCCGGAACCCACGCCAAAGGCACACTTAGACGCATTCAGGCGTAACTTGTGCTTCTTGAGAATAGTGAACATCTCGGCTAAGTCGGACAAGTAGTCTGCTTAATGCCGGCTTTTAACCACCATATCATCAATGTAAGCCTCCATTGTCCGACCCAGCAAAGGAGCAAACATCTTGATCACCATTCTCTGAAAGGTTGCCCCGGCGTTCTTCAAACCAAAAGGCATGACCCGGTAGCAGAAGAGCCCTCTTAGAGTTGTGAAGAAAGTGATTTCTTGGTCGGGCCCATGCATGGCAATCTGATGGTAGCCGCGGTAAGCATCCAAGAAACTGAGCCTGTTATGACCAGCCGTCAAGTCCACGAGCTGGTCAATTCTGGGCAAAGAGAAGCTATCTTTCGGACAAGCTCGGTTGACGGTCTTATAATCGACACAAACTCTCCACTTCCCATTCTTCTTGGGCACAACTACCGTGTTAGAAATCCACCGAGGGTAGTGCACTTCCTGAATTGCTCGTGCCTCAAGCAAATTTCTTACCTCTTCCGCAACTACCTTGGCGTGATGCAGCGCCGATCTCCTCGTTCGCTGAATGACTGGCTTCGCGCCGGGGAAGACATTCAGGTGATGACACATGAAACTTGGATCGAGGCCGGGCATGTCGTAAGGCGACCACGCGAAGACTTCGATGTTGCTCATCAAAAACTCAACCATTTCGGTTCTTTCTTGGGCAGTAAGGCTAGAGCCGAGCAGGAAGAACTTGTCCGGCTGCTCCGTATCGATTCGCACCTCCACCAAGTCTTCCACGGCTTTGTCCTCTGCCTTGGTGCCCACATCATCAAGAACTCCCCGGTCTTCCGATCCTTCTATCATTTGAACGAAGCCCTTGGCAGCTCGGCTTCCGTTCACTGCCACAAAGCATTGCTTGGACATAACTTGATCTCCCCAAATGTCTTCGATTGCCCCATAGCCAAGGGAAATCTCATCACCTGATGGTAGGTCGACGCTACGGCCTGCATAGCGTGAAGCCATCCCCTTCCAAGGATCAGGTTGTAAGTGGAAGGCACATGTAACACCCAGAACTCCACTTGCTTGATCACGGATCCCGCTTTGACTGGCAGGATTATTTTCCCCAAAGGCCACTCCGGTTGTGAGTTAAAACCAACCAGTGGCGAAGTTGCCGGAGCCAAGTCTGTCTCTCGGAGCTTGAGCTGCTTGAATGCATCATAATACATGATCTCGACCGAGCTTCCCTGATCGATCAAGATTCGTTTGACGTCAAACACCTTGACGCGAAGTGTCACCACTAAGGCATCGTTGTGCGGCGTCTGAATGCGCTCTAGATCCCGTGAGGAAAAACTGATCACATCTTTTTCTTCGGTCTTCCCCCTCTTGATCGCAGGCTGAACTGACAAAACTTCCCTCATGTGTTCCGCCTTCTTGATCATACCCCGGAGTTCGCAAACGTGTGCCGGTTCCACTATGCCGTGGATGACATTAATAACTCCCTGTGGTGGCGCATCTCGGTCATCCTGTCCTCTGGGATCAACCGGAGCCTGATTCGCCTTTACGCCCCCATCAATGTAAAGATCTAAGTGTTCGGCCGCAACTAGCTCTTCCAAGTGTTGCCTTAAAGGCAAACAATCCTCTGTCCGGTGGCCTCGCTCCCGGTGAAATGTGCAACGATACCGCGGATTGTAGCCCTTCTGTCCATCGCCCAACTTAGCAGGAAACCGGACGTACTCCTCGTCACGGATTTCACTAAGTATGCGATAGATTGGAATCTTGAAGACAGTGGTTATACCTAGGGGTGTGCGCGTGCGGGTCGGTGCGGTTTGAGAGAAAAATAGAAACCGTATGGCGGGTGGCGGATTAATAAAAGTGTCACTAGAATTTGCCATTTTCCTTATCAAAAACCGGCGGTTCGGTTGGCAAATAATGGCGGATTTGCCTTGGCGGTTCGGGCGGATTGGCGGTTTATAAAAAATATAATTTAAATTACAAAACTTAAATCAAAGAGCAAAAAAAAAAACGAGAGATACCGTGATGTTAAGCATCTTGCGAAGCTTTCTTCTGATGCAGGAAGTGTAGCAACAACATGATAATATCAACGACTATGCCATCAGTTCATTACAAGCATCTGTGGAAGCTACAATGATCAAATACAATACATAAAATTAATATCATTCAGGGTTTACAATATATTGAAAATGTTTACTGTTGAAAAGTATTTAGATTGAAAAGTGAGCTGATGCAAGTTTGCAACATGGCCAGAAAAAAAAAAAAAAAAAAAAAAAAAAAAAAAAAAGATTGAAAAGTGAATTGGAATCCAACTTTATTTTGGATTACTGACATCTTGAATTCCCCTCGAGCAGTAATGTAATACTATATTCTAAGGTATAGAATAACAAGCAAACTTAAGTAAAAAAGAATTTTTAAAATCTTATAAAACATGATTTAAGAGCGGTGCGGGTCGGTTGCGGTTTGAAAGAAAAATAGAAACCGGCGGATTGATAAAAGTGTCACTAGAATTTGCCATTTTTCTTACCAAAAACCGGCGGTTTGATTGGCAAATAATAACGAATTTGCCTGGGCGGTGCGGCTCGGTGCGGTTTTGGCGGTTTCGGCGGTTTCGGCGGTATTATGCACACCCCTAGTTATACCTGTCCTTGCCTTCAACCTTCTGTTTGCATCGGCCACATCATCTCGTGGATAGTCATCCTAGTCATTCCGACGTCCTCTACTCCGGTTTTTGCGGTTCGAGCCACGGTCCGATTCCTCTGCTCGGTCACTTGAGCGGCTGGACTCCTGTCCGACTGCGTGCACCTTGCCACCTAACCTTTTGTCTGTTGCTACCGGAGTCACCTTCACGGTAGATGCTGACGCATCATCCTCTACTCGGATGTGCTCATTGATGCGTTGCATGAGCTGGCCCATAGACGTTGGTTGGTGCATGGTAAGCGAGTCCCGCAGTCTATGTCCGACCGGGAGACCACGCTTGTATTGTGTGATTGCAAGGTTGACCGGGCAATCCAAGATCTCGTTGAAGGTCTCCCAATATCTGGAGTTGTATGCCTTCAATGTGTCGCTCGGTTCCATCTTGACACTCAGTAGGTGATCAACTTCCTTTGGTGTTTTTGTGTTGGTTTTGAAGCGCGAAACAAAGGCTTCGGCCAACTGATGCCACTTTTCTATACTCCCCTCCGGCAGCCTTTCAAACCACTTCAAGCCCAGTTCGCCTAAGCTTGACGGAAAGATGAGGCACATAAGAGTATCATTTCGCCTATGTCCGGCCATGACCTGTCGGAAATGACTTACGTGCATGTAAGGATCGGTCTTCCCATCGTATAATGTGAACTTTGGCTGGTGGAAGCCCGACGGAAGAGGTGGTGTTTCTATTTCCAGGGAGAAAGGGGTGGCGCTCAACCTTGCCAAGTCGGAATCCACCAGGAGTGGCGCTGCTTGGCGGGGTGGAGGCATTCCGACCTCCTCGCTGGCGTGAACCCCGTAGGACAACCGCTGGAACGCCGGTATCCGCCGAGCCTCCCGCCGGCGAGCCCTTTCCTCCAAGACTGCTCGCAAATCTTCTGATTGGGCGGAATAGGTGTACCTCGACGTCGTCGCCGGACGTGAGGGCTGGTAAGTGCTATCTTGCGCGCTGGACTTCTCTGCACGCACATCGGAATCACCAACCTTGTAACTTCTGGTAATGGAGATGGAAGCAGTGTGTCGCTGACTCTGACTACCTGAACGGCGGGGTTGGGTGCGCTCACTGTGGTCGCCCACTCCAGCTACACCCTTCCCTTTGACATGCCGCTTTAACTCCTCCATCTCTACCACCATTCGCGCGAATGACGGCATCCTGGTCCTTCAACTTGCTTTCCAGATGTCTGGCGTGAGAGTCTCTCCGCCGCCGATGACCATCTGGACTCCGGGAATGACCATAACTCCTCCCGCGCTTATCTCGCGCGTCTCCTAACTGTCCTCCTGGTAATGTCTCCAGGTCCCCATCGGAGAGATGGTGGGAGGTCCCTCTCTTCGTCTGCCCGACTCCGGAGTGACTCCGTCGATGGCGGACAACGGAATCTCCTCGTTGTTCGCCATAGAAGGCGATCAGATGAGCTTCGGAAGACAAGGTTTATCTGCAAGCTTCCCACAGACGGCGCCAGTTGTACGGGGAGCAAATATTCAGGCAAGCCCGTATTTCTTTCTTCCAAGCTCCGTTTCTGTCCGATCACCTGCGTAGACAACGGCGGTGAGCTACCCGGCGGTGTGTGGCCGGAAAACCCCTCCGACGATCAAGTTAGAACACATACCAGGGGATAGATAGAGAGAAGGGAGAGAGTTGAGGGTAAGTGTATTTCTTACAAAATGTTCGTCTGTCGCGTATGGGGGGTGCAGACATGCCTTTATACCCTCTGCGCCCCATATCTACTCCCAGTCATCTCCTGACACATGGCTCTGCTATCCCATCTGTCAGCATAAACCTTGCTGAACATCACCTAACCCAACTGCCAACCCACTCTGCTAGGAGTACGGCAGCCGGGCAACATTATCTCGGCTATCAACGGCCACGACGCACTTCATGCCCAAGTGCCCCAATAACCAAGCTCAAGGAAGACCGGGCTAGGCTGCATTCCGGCAAAGCCGAGCTCAGAACAGCTCATGCCTGTCTTCCTTCGTCTTTCCTGCCGGGCAAACTCTAGTAGCTCAATTAAGCTGCACGGTACCTGGCGTCAGACAACATTCGACTTGCTCCCTTTCCACGAAGCCAAATAGCTCGGTTTAATCAAGGCCTTCCCATTACCGAGCAAGACCACGGCCCAATCCCAATATTAGAGCCAAATACTCTGGCCCAAATCTGTCCGGCTAACACCACGGCCCAATCCATGATCATAAATCTCCCTCTCACCATCCGTGAAGAAGAAAAAAATATGATTAACACAATAATCGTAGCCATCTAATTTCATCAAAATTTTCTTTCAAAAAATGAATGACATTTTTCTTCATGAAAATGAACTTTCTTTAAAAAAATAAAAATAAAAATAAAGTTTTAATTTTAAATCATACTTGTCATCATTAAAAAAAATTAAATAAACAATTCAAATTATCAAAGTAAGATCCGTGGTAGATATCAAGAATCTAACTGAACCGGACTACACTTCTCTTCAACTCAGTCCCATATAATTACTATTTGTTAACAATTGGGATCACAATTTACTAGCTTTTGCATTTTTATATGGCGTTTATTTTAAATATTTACATCAAACAATGCAACAACCAGCAATAGATGTGAATATTGGTGTTATTCACTTTTGAAAAATACTACACATTATCACATGATTCAACCATAATATGAGTGGCATTTGTCTCATTCAGCACAAAAAAATTATGGTTCGATAAAGAGCCCTTTATGCGTTGGAGATAAGGGCCAACTACAATGATACCAAGTAGTGAGAGAAAAATATTCAAAACAATACTAAAAAAATATAATGTGTGAATCACAATTATTTTAGGGTAATTGACAAAACAAGAAGTTTGAATTTACACCACCCATTTAACTTTAGAGATAATTTTATAAAATGCAGATTGTCTCCAGTCTAGTTTAGGCCCATGGACCTGTCACGCGTCTTATTTTGATAATTTGTTTCGTTGATCTTTTTGGTTTTAGTGGGTAGATCATCCATAAGAAATAACAAATTAATCTGATAATTGTAATTATATGAATTTATTACATTGGTATAAAAAAATAGATAACAATATAATTTTAAAAATAAACCATTCAATTTTTTGAAGACAAATGTGATTAACTTATGTGATTATAATTATCGAATTAATTTAATTTTTTTTTATGAATGACCTATACTGAGACCGAAAAAAATCAACGAGTCAAATAAAAATAAAATTTAAAAAAAAAAAAAAAAGGCCCAATGGTGAGACCATGGGACATAATTGGGCCGTCCAGTCCCTTTTAAGGGACCGAAGGAAGCTTTGGTTAATTTTATAATACATTTTTATTCTACCTATCTTTTTTCGGGCCCACTTTGACAATAATCAGAGCTTCCAACAACCATTCATTTCTTTGAAGATGAAAACAAAAAGGGGATAAATATGAAAGGCTGAGAAATCAGGAGGTTAATAGCATCTTCAATAATTTTTGCTATAATATGATTGTTATTCTTATAATTTACTAATGAATAGTATTATTTTGTCAAATTATAACAATAGTGCTTCAATGTTCACTTACTATTTTGACAAATATTAACTAACTTTCCTTCTAAATTTGTAGGTGTTGTTTGGTTGTATGTTTTGTTCGGAAGGATGAGGGAGGGAGGGAGGGAGGAAAAGAAGAAAACGGTTGAGATTTGGTGGGTTGACACATTTGGCAGCTACCAAAGTTGATACCAAATTTGGCAACAGATAGATTTGGTAAGTTGGCACATTTGACAACTGCTAAAGCTGGTGCCAAATTTGACAATAGATTTGACCGCTGTCAAATTTGGCAGCTACTATAGCATGTCATTGGATAAGTCATTTTTGTCCAAGCTGCCATATTATGACTTTGACAGCTGTTTTAGACTGGAGACGCTCTAAGAAATTAATATAAGAAGACATTCATCAAAATTAGAAAAAAATAGATTCCAGTGAGAATAACTTCTTGAAGTTTTTATAACAACTTGTCTATATTTTCTCTCTTCACCCTTTGCTTTTCAATTTTTCTCTCTCCTCGTTATCTGGTGGTGTGTGCAGGTCGTGATACAGCTTGCAGAAACTCCGGCAACTCTCCAAAAATCACGTCGGAGCCGTAATCGGACTTAGACTAGGGCCGCAAAAAACAAATTGACATGGAAACTCGGATCTCACCATGGTTTCCAAGTGACCTTAACTCGGATCTCACCATGCTGTCCGAAAATATTCTTCTGAGATGTACCGGAGAGTTGAGCAGGAAACTCTGCAGTGCCCTTGGCAATCTCACTGTCGTGAACCATCAGATCCGCCCGAACTATGAGGGAGGAGTTCGATGGCACGGCCACCACAGATCTCGACAACGAGATGGGCTGCTCAGGCCTTACATCTACGTGCTCATCTGATTTCTTCCGGAAGAGCACGCTTTCATTCATCAAGTTTCCATTGCGAGCAGTAAGCAGTCCGTAAACATGGGCCGAGTTTTCCCCACCTCTGTTTACGAACGTCACTTCCACAGTAGCCTCAAATGCATGACTCAACACTACGTAGTTGACCGTCACCGAACCATTCTTGCCAGGAAAGTCGTCGTATAAGGGCTCATCATACTTATTGGTGGTGGTGTGGTACACGTTCCACCATATCTGCTCGCTGCTGACATCATCGTCCGGAGACAATTTGTCCTTATCCTTGAGAGCCACGTCGATGGTGATGATGTCGTAGGCTAAGATGGATCGAGCTGGGCCAGTCAGCAAAACGGTTTGGCTCGGGCTAATGGATTCGTAATGATCTCTTGATCGGTTGTAGATGGATTGAGAACCCCGTCCGTCGGTGACTGTGATTGTGCCGTAGAGGTTCTCTCCGTCGATGTGGTTGATGCGCACCGAGAACACATCCACCAACGGTCACATGAGTCCATCATCAGCCATGCGCAGAAGAACCCTTTTCGATGACGATGCAAGGAATTTAGCCGCTTTATGTCTTTGATAAGAAGGAATACTTTGGAACAACAACCACCATACAAAAAAGGTGAGTATCTATCTATGTATCAACGAGACTTTAATGCGATATCTACCTACCAATATATTATATAAGATAAAGAATTTTTCTAATAACAAGAGTTCTAAACTTTCAAATTAAATTTCATGATTTTTAAATAATAAAAAATATTTTATTGGTTAAGCTCTCATTTAATCATTACAATAAAATTTTAATTATTTCATAAATTATAATTTTTAAAAGAAAAATATGCTTAACTATTTTAAATTCACTATATATAAAAGCAATTCACTAAAATTTAATTATTTTTTTATTTTTAAAAAAGTTATTAGTTAACTTTAATTTAACCATAACAATTAAATTCTAATTATTCCATAAATTATGACTTTTAAAAAGAAAGTATGCTAATTTATTTTAAAATTTGAATTAATATGAAAGCAATTCAATAAAATCTAATTATAATCATAAAAAAAACTCTAATTATTCCATAATTTATGATTTTTAAAAATATATGTATATTTTTCTATTTCAAAATTTAAAATTATGTGTTATTAAATATGCTAAACGATTCAACAGAATCTAAAATTTATTAAAAAAAAAAAAAACCTTTCAAATGGTCACATTATCTATGCTATAACTAACATAGTAATCTTTTTCAAAATGTATAAGAACGCTCCTTTCAAAACCCAATATAATAAGCTTTCAAAATTACATTTAAAAAAATAAATTTATTTTTATTTTTATTTATTTCCAAACTCACATACTAAGTTTTTTGATTAATTTTTATTTATTATTTAAAAATAAAGTATTTACACACAAGTCTTAATTTATGAACTTATACTCTATTAAGTCTTAATTAAGATTTTTGAACTCTCAAATCCCATTAAATATCTATATAATAAGGGAGCTCTGTTTTTTCAAACCAGATGGGACATTTGTCCCTTTGTCCAAATTGCCACCATTAGATTGATTTAATCTGAGGGTCAAAAACATCTCACTCTCATCTCTTTCAACACACACTCTCTCAACACACACCCTCTCTCTCTCACAGATACGCCTCTCTCCTCTCTTTTTGTTTTCAAATTTTGAACACACTCTCTCTCTCTCTCTCTCTACCTCCATTGGAGCCCATTCCCGTGCTTCCCTATCGAAACCCAACCCAACCCTTGCCGTGCTTTCTTGTCTTCATCTTCTCTCTGCCGTCAACAGGGGTTCGTCACTGCCGGAAGTCACTGCCGAAGTCCCTGCTGGAAGTCACTGCCGAAGTCCCCGGCCAGAGCATCACCGTCACCGTCCCCGGTTACCCCTCTCTCTCTCTCTCAAGCCAATATATATGTATGTATTTGTGTGTATAATATATATAATTTGCAATTTGGATGTATATATATGTATACATATATATACATAGTTTGAAATGTTGAACATGGTTAATCTGAAATGTTTGGGTTTGAAATGTTTGATATGGTTAATTTGAAATGTTTGATGTTGAACATAATTTTGATTTATGAAATGGGTTTGATGATTTATGAAATGGGTTTGATGATTTATGTATTTGTGTGTATTATATATATCATACATGTAATGGGTTTGAAATGTTTGATATGTTTGAAATGGGTTTGATATGTTTGAAATGTTTAATCTGATTAAACAATGTTTGATATATGGTTAATCTGATTAAACAATGTTTGATATATGTAATGGGTTTGATGATATGTAATCTGATTAATGGGTTTGTAATCTGATTAAACAATTTGTATGTAATGGGTTTGTAATCTGATTAAACAATTTGTTTGTAATCTGATATATGTAATCTGATTAAACAATTTGTATGTAATGGGTTTGATATGTTTCATATGTTTGAAATGTTTGATGTTGAACATGGTTTTGATTAAACCAAACAAGGCCATTATATTTGAAATGGGTTTGATGATTTATGTTGAACATGTAAGTATTTGTGTGTATTATATATATAGATGATGTTGATATGGGTTTGATATGTTTGAAATGTTTGATATGGTGGATTTGATATGTTTGAAATGTTTAATCTGATTAAACATATAGATGATGTTGATATGGTTTGATATGTTTGAAATGTTTGATATGTTTGATATGTTTGAAATGTTTGATGTTGAACATGGTTCTGATTAAACCAAACAAGACCATTATATTTGATTCAAACCATCAAAATATACTTATAAGTCTCAGTGAATCTCACATGGCACAACATGCTCCCCAGGGATGGTTTAAAATATACTTTTGAGAGAGTAGATTATAATAGTAGTCATTGAGACAGTAAGGAGGGTGATGGAGATGATGCACGTACTGAACAGATAAAAGGATTAGATTTTGGCAGAAACCCTGTAATTGAGGGATGGGTTTTAGGGTAGGAATGAGACACTGTTTGGCTCATTGATTGAGTGTTTTATTTATTTTGTTTTGTTTTACTTTTTTGAAAATATGTGTTGAAGTGTTTATTTATTTATTTTTTTAATTTCTTAATAGTGTAATAGGGAAAAAAAAAATACACAAATGAGACTTGCATCCCTATAACAGAAAATCACTTATATCTCATATGTTTGTATTTTTTTTTTCTGTTTCACTGTTAAGTAATTCCCCCATTTTTTAAATATATGTACTATATGTAAATTATGATATTTATAAAATTAATCATTATAAATGTCATAATTGAATTCTTTTAATGTTGTAAGTAAAAAAAAATTGAGTCATAATCAAATATTACATAAGACATACATAATCAAACTAATATTATAATTAATATCACAGTAAATTTAATTTAATTATAACTAATATAATTGGAGTACTCCTATCAAATTAAGGATTGGAGTTTGGAATTTTTCAAAAAGATTTGGAGTACTCTCTCTCTCTCTGTGACACGTACTCCTCTCATCTCTTTCAAATTTTCTTTGGGATCTAATATCTAGAAATCTTTTTTTTCTCAAAGAGTCAACTTGGAATTTTACACAAATTGTTAGTGTTATTGGGACAATTATATATGTTGTTTAATTATTGTTTTCTTTTTCTTTGATTCAACTAGCTCTTTCCTTGCTGGACTCTGTTATTTGATTCAACTTCAGTGTTTCTTTCATTTGTCCTTTTAAATTTGTATATTAAAAAAAAATAGGGTTCTATCATTAGAGAATAGAGAGATGAGCTCTTGCCAAATTTTGGCAAGAATTGGAAGTGTTGTTGCCAAATTTTGGCTTTCGCATGAAGGGGAAGCATACCATTAGAGTTGCTCTAACATGCAATTTCCATGTCATTTGAATCTTTAAAGCTGCTTTGCCACGTTCCAATATGTATTTTTTTTTTTATAGGAATGGCTTTAGTCACTAATAGAAAGTAGGATCTTACGATTTTCGATCCGATCCTACGATCCGATCCACCAGACTCTCTCACCGATCCTACGATCCGATCCACCAGACTCTCTCATCGATCCCAACCTTGGTCCTGACATTCAAACTGTTAGTTTTCATTTCATCTTGCAAACTATTTGGTGTTCTATTTTGGGACAACAAAATGTTCTGCTTGCTAACTGTTAGTTTTCTTTTTATTCTATTAATAAATTTCATCTCTTTTTAAGAAAATGCTAAGGTGTCTTAACAAAAAAAAATTGGTATGGTTCTTCAATCAAAATTGAGTTTGTTTTTGGAATATTTAGCAAGTAAAGCAATCCCAATATTATTTTGGAGCATGCATAACCTACTTTTTCTTATAAACTGAAAGTGTATTTTTGTAGTTGCTATGGTCCATTTCTTATTCTCTCTCTCTCTCTCCCTCTCTCTCTCTCTTTTTTTTTTTTTTTTAGGACCCCTGAATCTCATTTGTGATTGGCAGCAGTAGGCATTGACAGGTGTGCTTTGTTTGGTGTACTCTACAAAATTTAATCGAGTGTGACATAGGTTTTAAAATTTCTTATTGTTGACATAAATTAAAAAACTTCGTTCTTTCTATAAAATTTTGTAGTGCTTCCATTCTATTAGTAATCCATTATATTGTCATTGCTAAGTTTTGTTGCCAAATCCTTGGACACATTATTTGGAGTTCGGAGATGTGGAGATGAAGATGGGAACATGGTGGATACATCTATTTTGGATTGAAAGAATTAGTTTCCGCTTGCTTAGATGGAAATTGTCACCATAAAGTTACACTCTATCTATAAGGCATTGGTTTAAGTTGGGATTTAAATATATTTAGGAATGGCTTTAGTCACAATTAAATTATCTATTGGATGGGTCTGGAAACCTTTTACTTTTGCCATTTTGTTGGATCCAATTTCGATTTCTTTGTTAAGATTTTCTATTTAAAGTTTTGATAAATATGGGAGTGCCTTTCTCTCTTTAATAATTAGTTTTCCTAAACAATTTTGCCTTTTATTATATCTGTTTCATTACTCTTAAAATTTTAGAATTTTTTTTTTTTTGGTCTATTACTTATTGGGTCTTTTGTTGGATCTTTTGGTATTTTGTGCTCTTTTTTTTTCCTCTCCCTTTTTTCCCACCCCTCTCCTCCTCTTCTCTCCTTAATCTTTCTTTCTTTTTAATGGTGGTATTGTGGAAGTCTTTGTACCTTTCCTGTGAGTGGTTTCAGTAGATGTATAATGAAATAGAATGACTTTTGCATGATATGAGAAGCCTATTATAACAGTTCATTAGAATGACTTTTGCATGATGGCTTGGTTTCTATATTTTGCTATTTGTTACGGCTCTGGGCTGTGAACTCCCTAGCATAGTTTCCCACCCATAAAAAAGTGTTGGCTTGACTATTGGGATGACTTCAATTCCATATCAACTAAGAGGAAAATGTGCATAATGAAAAAAATAAAACAGAAAACAGACACACCAATCTTATTAACAAAAAAAATTGCATGTCTTAAGATAATATATATCTTTGTAAATTTTGAGTTACTTTAGGAATAACGTTGTGCTAAGTTTTGAAATTCATATTGTCAAAATTAATATTTATGTCTAATTGTGATTTTATTTGGGTTTTTGGTTTATATACATTTTATTTACATAGAAACTATAAATTGCAAACATTTTTTCCCTTCCCCGTCTCTATCGCATTTGTTGTCCCATTGTTCTTCCTACATGTGAGCTCATTTTTAAAAAAATATGATTCATGTGTGCTCATTTTTTGTCAAGTGCTTTAGAGGAGAAAGTAGATGAGGAAAATAGGTCAAGAACATGGGAGCATGTACCACAAGAATTAACATAGTTTTTAGCAGTTAGAAAGTTCATTGCTTACTATGTGACGTGATTTGGAAATACCAAACATTAGTTATTTTTTATTTCAAAATAACTTTAATCCATTTGACTTTTTCATTTTAATTTTTCTTTTAGGTACTGGCAACTATTGACTTTCAATTGTTGACTATTGTATGACTTTCAAATCCTTTTAATTTGGGTATTTTTTAGGAATTTTTTTATAGAGAGAGTAAATCTCACCATTTAAGTGGTCTTTATATGGGAGTGCTTTGTGGTTATAGCAGTGCCTTTTTTATAGAGAGAGTAAATCTCACCATTTAAGTGGTCTTTATAGCAGTGCCTTTTTTTCTCTACTTTTCTCACTATATTTCGGGTTTATAATCTGCAAAGAACTATTAAAATGTGATTGGTAGCAGTACCACTAACTAATGTGCATTTTAATTTTAATTTTAATGTGCATTTTAATTTTAATTTCATTTTTTGGGATTGCAAAGCACTTGCTGGTGTGCTTTATTTGGTGTTTAGTAATTTTTGTTTTTTGTTTTTGGATTATAAAGCTTTAACATGTGTACAATAGCTCTGGTTTGTGTGTTTTGTTTAGTTTTACCATTTTTTCTTGACTTGCTTAGCAGGTGTGTTTTTTTAATTTTATTTTTGTGTTGACGTGAGGTTTATACTTTGGTAGGGCATGTTTTTGTGTTGAATAGGTTTATTTTTTGTATTAGTTTTTGACTTTTTATCTAATGTTTCAAATTTAACCAATATAGATAGGAATTCAATTAATCTTTGTTTTTTTTCTTTTCTCCTTGAATGACACTTAGGGCATGTTTGATTGGTAGTATTAGTGGTACTATTTTATTAACCTGTTAATCAAACAAGGCCGTAGTTTGAGTTTTATTTATTGCATAAAACACATGTTTATTACTTTGTATAGCATTTTGATAACATTCGAATTTATTAGTTAGTAACATTCGATAACATTTGAATTTTATTAGTTTGTAAAATTAATCTATTAGGACTTAAATTAATCTATTATTGGTTTGAATTTTATTAATTTTATTAGGAGTTAAATTAATTTTACAGATGTGGTAAGTATGGAAATCTAAACCACATTTCGTATTTTTCAAAGCCCAAACCCCCTCTTTATATATGATTCCAGTATGTATATATATTGAGAAGCCATATCTAAGAAAGCCATGTCTAACAAAACCCGTGCCAATTAGTTAACAAACTGAAGTAGGTTTCTGCTTTCTAGGAAACCAAACAGAGGGCGTTTTTTTTTTTTTTAATAAACAAAATGAAAAATTGGAAGAAGAAAATAAACATACCTTCCTCTGCCTCTTAAGGCATGTTTTTTTGTGTTGAATGGGTTTATTTTTTGTATTAATTTTTTACTTTTTATCTAATGTTTCAAATTTAACCAATATAGATAGGAGTTAAATTAATCTTTGTTTTTTTTTTTTTTTTCTTTTCTTTTCTCCTTGAATGACACTTAGGGCATGTTTGATTGGTAGTATTAGTGGTACTATTTTATTTACCTGTTAATCAAATAAGGCCTTAGTTTGAGTTTTATTTATTGCATAAAACACATGTTTATTAGTTTGTAAAATTAATCTATTAGGGCATGAATTAATCTATTATTAGTTTGAATTTTATTAATTTTATTAGGAGTTAAATTAATTTTACAGATATGGTAAGTATGGAAATATTCTTATTCGTCAAATATGAAAATATATTCGTGTACAGTTTTAGTGTTGAGGAGTGCTCTTACTAATTGTGTTTTTCTTTTTATCCTTCTGTCTCAGATTCCTTTAATTTTGCTTCTCAAGCAGATACTCAGGTTAGGAAGTCTGTCCATTGCAATTCTTTATTAGTTCCTTGCTTTCTTTTTCGAATTGCAGTGGGTTAATGAATGTTCTGCATTAATGAATGAACTCTCCTAGAATGTTTGGTCTTCGAATTTTCAATAATTAGATTACACATTAAGCTTTTAATTTGTAATATGATAGGTCTTCTTTTTTTTTCTTTTTTTTTTTTTTCCATCTCTCTTAGGTTGTATTTGGATTTAGGATTTGAAGGGAATTTGTTGATTGAAAGGAAAAGGGAATATTAAAAAGTTAATCCTTTTTATTTGATGACCCTTATTTTTTTTGCTTTTACTGAATTGTTTTTAATTTGCTTTTAAAATGTTTAGGCTTCTCTCTCTTTAAAAAGAGTCCAGCTTATTTTGCTGTTTCAATTTTATTTATGGAATTTTTCAAACAAAAAAAAGACCTTTTAGATGTTTATCAGGACTTTTGAAAAAAACTTAGGCCTTGTTTGGGAAGACTAAATAAGTGCACTTTTTGTCTTTTTTGACTAAAAAAGTGAGGTTGAAAATATGGATGTTTGGGTTAACTTTTTGACTTTTTATGGAAAAATGTGTAATAAAAAATTGTAAAAATTGGTTTTTAGAGGAAAATTTGAATTGGGAGTTGTGCAGCCGTAATTGTTGACTTTTGGTGAATAGTGTTAACTTTTTAACTTTTTGAGTAACTTTTTGGCTTTTTGGATTATTTGGGATATCCCAAACTTAGCCTTAAACTTATTTTAAAAATTTGTTTTACTAACTTTTTAATGATTTTTATGAGAGTATTACTCCTTGGAGTAAATAAGCTACTATGTAGTTACTTTTTTGAAAAAGGCATTTGCAATTATACAGATCATACAAAAGGTATTTGTAATTTTTCAGTTACAGTGTGGTGAGCCCTTTTATAAATTTTTATTGTAGTTTTTTACTTATTTTTTTTTCACATTTTAAAATACAAATTTAGTAATTAAATTTCTGTAATTAAGTTTTGCTAAAATTTTATTCATTAGTATAATTTATATTTTTTGTTAGTTTGAAAAATGGGCAATACAATCCATAAGAATTAACCTTTGTCAGTGCAAAAATGGGCAATACAATCCATATTTATATTTTACTTAGTTGTTAGTATGAAAAATGGGCAATACAATCCATAAGAATTAACCTTTGTCAGTGCAAATTTGCTATATAGAATCAACTACAAAATCATGTATTGCTATAGTTCTACATTCTGGTCAATAAAGAAAAACTATGAAGATTTCTATGAGAGTATTTAATTTTTCTTCTATCCTTTTTAATGTAATTTTTCTTCTATCCTGTAGTAGGTCAATTTCTCCATCTGTAATATTCATGCACAAACGAACTTCTTAAACTATGTTGTTAACTAAAATATGTTTGGAGGTTGTTAATGTTGTAGCGATTAATTTTTCTTTATGGCAATTATTAAACCTCATTTTGCCTTCATACAGTTATCTTTGTCAAATTTACATAACCAAGCACTTTCAGGTTGAGACACCATTGACCTTCAACCGCTAATTATGGACAACATTACTATATTTGGTCACGTAAGTTGTTTTCTTTTTTATTTATTTGAAAAAAAAAAACATTTTTCTTATAAGCAAAAGTCAATTTTCTTTTCTTTTCATAATTTTTTTATCTAATTCCTTATAACAAAATTCTCTTTTCTTATAATTTACAGATGGATGGAGACCTACGTCGAACTGTAATACTGATTCCTTTTACTCATTTTCTTACATGTATAATTTTTTTTATTTTTTTTACCTCTAATTCTTTTGTATTTTTAGGTCCAATTTCTTCAAGAAAGAAATGTTAATGTTGTTATCCGTGATGAGCGTGACCTTAATGTCATCCGTGTTCGAGAGGTAGGCCCAATTTAATTATATAGATTTTTTTTCATTCAAAACACCGTATACACCGTATATTCTTATTTATAGATTTTTTAAATAAATATAATTAATCAAGGTTCTTTAAATTATATAGATTTCTTTAAATAGATATTCTTAATTATATAGATTTCTTTAAACGTTCTACAATTTAATCAAGGTTCTTTAAATTTTATTTTATTTTATTTTTTTTGTAGGCA
Source organism: Camellia japonica (assembly GCA_030407325.1). Lineage (NCBI taxonomy): Eukaryota > Viridiplantae > Streptophyta > Magnoliopsida > Ericales > Theaceae > Camellia > Camellia japonica. The sequence goes on from JAPPVO010000024.1 coordinate 139,999,936, forward strand.
AAAGAAAAGGAAATTGCCAAGGCATTGTTGAAGAAAAACGAAAAGACTACCGTTTCGGGCAAGGAAAAGGAAAATGCATGTTCAGTAGTATGGCTCTTCAACACTTCCATTTAAAGTTCTTTTTTTGAAATATTTATTTTGGACCATGAACCTTGATTATTTATTTATTTTTAAATGTAAAATTGACATACTACTTGCATAGTGACATATACTGTTCTTATAGTAAACAGTTTCATATAAATTTGTGAAATGTTTTTTTTGAAGCATACTAAAATAGGATTTGTACAAAAAACATTATATTTGTTTTAAATTATTATTATTATTCTTTTTTGGCTTTTTGCTATTGACAAGAGAATAAAAAAGGAATATAACAAAAAAGGAATGAGGGGAGGAGGGATACATAATGAAAAAGTTTTCAATTTTTTTACAAAATATCAAAAGGAAAGGGAATTAAGATAAAATAAATTAATAGAAATGAAAAATGAAGAGAAAAATATAAAGCAGTAGATGATAAAATTTAGGCATCTTATGAAATTAATCTTCATGTTTTAGGCACATAACAATAATGTTATATCGAAAGCTGCATTGGCTCAACGTGCACGGCGAGAACGCGAAAGAAATGATAAGGCAAGCTCTTCATATCAATTGGGACAACGTTCGCGACGTGAACGAGAAAGATTGAGAGAATTGATTCCACCAAGCACAACTAATACTCCACCGGCTCAGAAAGGAGTAATGTTTACACATCTACCTTCGCTAAGCACATCTTTAGCTTCACAAAGGAATTGGTAAAATATTGTATTTAATTCTACAAATACATATTCTTATTGTTAAGATTTTATTTAACAAATTTTATTTTCTACACAACAAATATTTGTAGGCCTACTCATGCAAACCCATTGCTCCATGAGACTAGGAATATCGGTGTTGTTATTCGTGATGAGTGCAATCTTAATATTATCCGCAAGTCTAAGGTAAGTATAAATATCAAGTTCAAAATTCTTTTTTCGTAATCTTAATAAATTCTATAAATACATGTTCTTTTTCGTATTCTGAATAAAAATTTTATTTATTTTTGGTAGGCAAAGGAAAAGGAAAAGGCCAAGGCAATATCTAAAGGAAAAGAAAAGGCAACTTCTTTTGACAAAGGAAAGGAAAACGCATGTCCAATGGTATATATTCAACATCTTTAAAAAAAATATTTATCGAGTTGATAAGTGAACATTGATCATGTATATTTTTAAAAATTTAAACTGTGTTGTCAATTTTTTTTGTGTGCTCTTTGTTTTCTGTACACTCAAACAAAGTATTTTTAGCTCTCTTTAACATTTCCTGAAAAATAATTGTAACCTTTATCAACTCCAAGAAAAACTTTGTCAAAAGGTACAATTTATTTTATTTTAAAAATATTTTACTATATGTGTCGACTTTTGTAGGATTAGGTTAAAAAATATATGGAGCTCAAAAATATAAATACAACTAGATTGCTTCGATGGGGATGTAACAAGGTAATTTCAATTTGAAAGTGTTTTGATATATTACTTTTTATTTGCTAATATACTAACTTTTTTATTTTCATAAATTAATAGATTGTCGTGCATGTTCCTCACTGGGGATACATACAAGTTGATACGAGGACTTTTTGGAAAGTGATGAGGCGCTCCTAGGATTTCTAAGAAAGAACAAGTTTGAATCTCATATTTATTTTTGTGAAAAGCGTACATATGCTAGCTACGATCCATATTTTGTAAAGTTTCCGATCGATGTGAAATTTATTACTTACAATAGTTTTGTAAAGCCTTTTATCTATGTGAAATTTATAACTAAGTTTAGATGTATGTTAGATAATTTTCATTTGAATTATTGATTTATGCTATGAGTTTGTTTTTGTAAATGTTACACACTAGGTGATATATGTTTTTGTAAATGTTAGATATTTTTTCTTCCTAATATGCTCTTGAATTAGGTTAAACAAAACTAATCATATTTTTATTTGGTTATCTTTTTATTAGGAAGGGTGTTGCATTTTCTTTGTATTACAGAACATTGGTTGGTGTGCTTAATTTGTTATTTGACATTTTTTTTTGTATTGCAGAGCACTGGCTGGGGTGCTTAATTTGTTATTTTGGCATTTTTTTTTATATTGCAGAACATTGGCTGGTATGCTTAATTTGTTATTTATTTTTTTCTATTGCATAGCATTGGCTGGCATATTTCGTCTGATTTTTATATAGATGTTTTTGTGTTATGGGATTTACATTTTGTTGTTTGTTTAAAATCTTATGTTTTTATTGTGCTTGAATTTTACGTAGCAATTATGTGTTTACTTTTCACTATTTCGTTTACCTATAAATTTGGAAAATTTATGTTTAAATTGATTTATTCACCAAGCAGCATACAATTTATTTATTTTTCATTTATTTAATTTTCTACACAATAAACTGACCACCAAACCATAAAAATTGGTAGATTTTAACAATTACATTAAAATTGATGCAAAACTATAGCTTTGAGATCTCTCTTCTTTACTTCAACCAAAACTCACTATCTAAAAAATGTGGATATAGAAATTTATTTGGGTACTGTTATTAGCTAGAATAATAAAATGCTTATTTTTATTACAAATTGCAAATGAGTTACATAAACAAAAATACTACAATACACCAAACTCTTTTCAAAAATCTAAAACCATTTATTAAAACCATACGGATCATCTATTTATTAAAACCATTTATTAAAACCATACGAATCATCTATTCAAAAATCTAAAACCAACTATTACAAATTGCAAGTGAGTTACTAAAATTCATTTGAAAATTTAAAACCATACGGATCATCTATTTATATTTTCACCTCAAATTTTTTTGAAAAACAAATTAAATAAATTACATTTTAACCTAATAATTTTATATTCAATTAATGGTCACCGTGCCTTTAGGCACGGGTATATCCTAGTCTATATAATAAGGAAAGATGATTTTTGAAAATATATACAAATATTTTAGAGATACATTTAATTTAGACGGCTGAGATGATTTATTTTTATTGATTGAAGGCTGAGATGCTTTGTCACATTTTTGCATTCCCGCCCAAAACAATCCCTCTCTCCCACCCACCCACCCACCCACCCAATGCTGAGATGATTTGTTTTTATTTGCACTTCTCTCTCTCTCTCTCCCTCTTCAACTTCTCAGGTGTTCTCTCTCCTCAGATCTCTCTCTCTCTTCCTCTCCCACCCCCTCCTTTCCACTGCCGCTCCGCTTCCACCGTTGCGCCGCCTCCGAACTCCACTGACAGCAACTCTTCATCTTTTCTCCCTCCCAGATCTCAGATCTCAGATCTTCTCTCTCCTCCGATCTCCACCGACAGCAACTCCTTCTGCCTCTCGAACTCGGCTTGCAAAAGGACAGTTTTGAAAGTGACACGAGAGGACCTAGCAAAAGAAAGGAAAAAAGAACACCAAAGGCATCTTTATTCTTGCAGGAAAGTAGTCTTTAGTTATATTTACAGCTTTTCTATATATCTATGTGTAAGAAGCTCTTCGATTGAGGTGTACCACATTCAGAGAAGCTTCTTCTGGTATATATATATGAACCATCTTCAATGAAAATTTACAAATTTTGAGATATAAATTCTTCTCTCTCTTATCTCTCTCATTCATTGTTGGAGGTCCTGTATGGGCAGCAATTTTACGCCAAGCAGATTCTTAGTTTGAAATTGAAAAGTGCATTTTGTGAAAAAAAAAAAAAAAACAGGGATGCATACAAATTAGTGCGCCACTGGACCTATTCTGCATAGGCGAGGCTCACGTTGCCTAGGTATTATGTGGGTCTCACTTTTTTGTGATTTCTTTCTTTCTATAAAGGTGAGACTCTCCGTATTTTGTTTGAATTTGATGGGGATGTTTTCAGATTTGTCACCTTTCTTTGTCACTTGAGCCCATTTTTGCGATATTCTCTTTTCTTAAAATGTAAAATGGACACTCTCCGTATTCTCTTTGGTCAAACAAAGTTTGATGTTAACTGTAATTTCAATCTATGAACAAACAAGTTTCCCATCCAATTGAGAAAATAGTCGGCACATGGAAAGCTCCAGATTCCAGCATATATAGATGGTCATTTTTTTTGTGTTAGTTGTAATTTCAATCTATGAACGAACAATTTTCCCAAATTTTTTGATGGACCAAATTTAGAAGGAAAATTCTTTTCTACTAAAATTTTCATACAAATTCACTTAATTAGAATGACGTGGCAGTAAATTTTTTTGAAATTTAGAATCATCTTGGTGGGTTTTATTTTTTAATTTTTTAAATGATAATTTGAGAATTCAACTATATCGTTCTGTATGTATTTTTTTATTTGTATATCATTACTCAATTTAAAAATGAAGTTGTAAGGATTGGAGTTAATTGTTAGGGACTTTGAAAGGAGATAACTGCTTTGGTGTCTAAAAGATTTTGGAATGTAGTGGAGATAGATCATGTGGAGGAACTGAATTCTTGGAATCAGTGGCGAACATCGATCAGATTGGGATTACACTACATAATAAGAAATATACATGTTACTTTAAGCCTAAACAGAGCAAGACTAGCATCAACCTAATTTAGTCATCCAAAATTTAGCAAAAAAGAATTATTAAATCCAAGTCCACCCGCTTAATATATATTAACTATTATTGTCAACCCACTAATTTAGTCACACTTTGAATAGATATTTATATTTGAGCCTAAAAAAATTATTATGTTTATTCTTTTATTTTCTAAACAAATAGAGTCATACATCAGAGAAAAAGAGATTAAACACAGAATAATTTATTGTATTAATAATTGTTTGGTCTTGAAATATTTGGTTTTTGTTAGGTTTTGCATTTATTAGAGGAAGAGGAGTCATTCGTTTGCTATGAACTTGAGGACACAATGTTAGACATTCAACTGAGGTTTTTGAAGGGAATCTTGATGAAGTGGTTGATAATTACAGTGGTAGAAGAGATGGGAGCAACAGAGAACCAGGTGTGAGAGAGTAATACATCAACAAGTGAACATGAAATTAAGAATGCTTAGACCAGGATGAATCTTTTAGGTGTTGCAATAGACAATGAAGTCATGAAAATAAAGGATTCTTCCAACAGCTTATTTTAGGGTTTTGTTTACGGGTCATTTGTTTACAGGTCATTTTTTCTCTCTATCTAATTTTTTGGCTTGCTAATCAAACAGCTTCTGTGAACTGGTTGTTGGCCTAGGTGTCTCAACCCGCTACGGTGCCTCTGTCCTCCACCGTCGAGAATATGATGAGTTAGCCACCATGTCTTCCCAAAGCAAACGTAGAGAATCCCCAATTTGATGAAACTGTAAATCTTCAATTTTTTTTCTAACATTGTTGGCAACAGATGACGTCTATGGTCTCCAAGTACTGATGTAGTTAAAATTTGAAGTATATTTCCACTATATTTTGCGAAAAAGGGATTGTAATCTTTTCAATTTATTACAGATATGCAGGGATAAGGATGCTAAACCTCAGAAATGGGAATTTGTAGCACCATTGAAAGGGTTAGTGAATAGAATCTTCACAGAATTGATTTGTTTCAAAGGGTCCTGCTAGGATTCGTTCTCAGTTATTAAAATAAAGTAAAAAATAAAAAATAAAAAAAAAAGAGAAAAAGAAGAAGAAAAGTTTAGATAGTTCTGCACAATATTAGACACCTTTATTGGATGTAGTCTAAGGCCTCGTTTGGGAACAAGCTAATTTAGTAACTTTTTGGCTATTTGGCTAAAATATGAGCTAAAAAAAACTAGTATGTTTGGGATGACTTTTTGGATTTTTACGAAAAGATGTACAAAAAGTAGAGAGAAAAGAGAATCTTTGACTTTTTGGTATGGGTTGTTGGCTTTTTGGCTAATTTAGTAACTTTTTGACTTTTTGACTAAAAAGGAGGATTCCCAAACGAGGCCTAAGTATTGTAACATGCTTTTTGTGATTATGCACTGAAGTTACATGAAAGAGACCATATATTACATTTAGCTACTAGCCTACTACAATTTGATGTAGAATGAATATTTTACTATATTATTAGTATTTTCTAACTTTCAAAGCATTTATATTGTAGAATGAATATTTTACTATATTTTTCGTTCAAATTTTAATTTATTGTTTTTTTGTTTTGTTTTTTTTAATTGTTGGGTATTGATTGTTGTGAAATAGTAAATCTCCAATTTTTTTTGTTCCATATAATTTATTATTATTATTATTATTTTAATTGTTGGGTTTTTTTACAGTTTATTTGTTATTATAATTTTTTTCATGATTTTGCTGTTCAAATTTGGTACTGCTGTTCAATTTCATGATTTTGCTATTTTACTATGAAGTTGAGGGCTTAGTTGAAGTGCTCTGTTTCTATAAATTTTCAGAATTTGGAGTTTATTCGGTGTATTTAGATTCATGTCTTCATTTAGGAAACCATTAGGTTTGGTATCAAGATCACTGACATTTGTATGTGTATGAATTTTTTTGTTCATGTCTTTGTTCAATTTCATGATTTTGCTGTGAAATTTGGCTCTCTTTTCCCAGATTTCTTTATTCTAGTCACAACCACATCATCGTTGTACTGTTGTTCAAAGGTAATTTCATAATCGTCGAGTTTCATGATTTTGCTATTCGAATTTGGTACCGCTGTTCAATTTCATGATTTTGCTGTTTTGCTACTTTCGGGTTGGATTGTTTTACTATGAAGTTGAGGGCTTAGTTGAAATGCTCTGTTTCTATAAATTTTATGAATTTGGATTCTAAATTTTGAGTTTATTTGGTGTATTGAGTTTCATGTCTTCATTTAGGAAACTGTCGAGTTTGGTATCAAGATCGCTGACATTTCTTCATGTCTTTGTTCAATTTCAAGATTTTGCTGTGAAATTTGGCTCTCCTTTCCAAGATTTCTTTGTTCCAGCCACAACCACATCATCGCTGTACCGCTGTTCAAAGGTAATTTGATTTCTCTTTTTCTCCCTTTCTCCCTTTGAGTAATTGAGTAATTTAGTTTGCATGTTCAAGTTTGGTATCAAGTTCGCTGATTTTCTTTGTTCAATTTCATAATTTTGCAGTTTGAAGTGTTGGTATAGGGTTTGCTGACTTCTTTCAGGTATGATTTTTTGTATGTATATGATTTTTTGAGGGCTTAGTTGAAGTGCTGGTAAAGTTGGTGTTTTCTGAATTTAGTTGAAGTGCTTGGTTGGATTTTCTATAAATTGGTGTATTGAGTTCCATGTCTTCATTTAAGAATTTTTTTTCTTCCTGTGAATTCACTTCCTACTCTTTGAAAAGAAAAAAAAAAAAAAATTTTTTTGAACCATAATGCATCTTGAGGTAGTCTGTAGTTTACGGAAAATTTTAGTTGTTGATTTTTATATTCCTCCCTCCCCTACCCTCCCCTCCCCTCCCCTCCCCTATTAGTTGGTTCACTTTTATTTATTTTTATTTTTTTCAAGTACATTAGTTAGTGTCATTTGGTTTTTATTAGTTGATACTCCTAATTAATGCTTCATATCACTACTGCTAATTAATTATTGAAGTGATTAATAAAGCAGGTACTTTTCAGGTAATCTAGATGTTTGATAGGTTGGATTTGCATCTTCAGGTAATATGTTCTCAAATAGAGGTCTTCACTTGAAATTTCGATTTTGATCGTGAATTGTATAGGGTAAGGATGAATCTAATGATCTGCTTTCTGGAATGGGTTTCGTATTTCTTACTAATGATTTCTTAGTGGTGGTTACCAAAATAAAATATCACTTGGCTGGTTCTGTTTTTGATTAAATAGACAATGGTTGTTTGCCTATGCCATTTTCTATTCTGAAAAACATTTTTGGCTTCTTTTGCTAAGTCCTCAAACCCAACATTTTTGGCTTCTTTGGCTAAGTCCTCAAACCCAACTTCCCAAACATAGGCTATGTAATTTATATTAGATCTGCAGCTCTTTTCCAATAAGTTTGCCTTATTGTACTTAGTGGTTAATACATGCATTATTTTTGATCCATTATTTGAAAATGGATATCCATGATGGATTAATGAAGAAATTAATTGTTGTAAACAAAGGTAATGCCATAGAATTTTAGTAATTCAGTAAAAGGGAAATTGCACCAATGATAGCTATTCATCATTATTTACACCGTGCCTTCAGGCACGGGCATACGCTAGTCTATATATATTATATAAGGGAAAGAATCTTTCTAATAACAAGACTTGTGAGAGTTCTAAACCTTCAAATTAAATTTTATGATTTTATGATTTTTAAATAATAAAAAAACATTCTATTGGTGAAACTCTCATTTAATCATTACAATAAAACTCTAATTATTCCATAAATTATAATTTTTAAAGGGAATATATGCTCAACTATTTTAAAATTTAAATTTGTGTGTCACTATATATAGAAGCAATTCACTAAAATTTAATTATTTTTTATTTTTAAAAATGTCTATTAGTTAACTCTAATTTAACCATAACAATTAAATTATAATTATTCCATAAATTATGACTTTAAAAGAAAGTATGCTCAATTATTTTAAAATTTGAATTAATATGAAAGCAATTTAGTAAAATCTAATTATAATCATAAAAAAAAACTCTAATTATTCCATAATTTATGATTTTTAAAAATATATGTATATAATTCTATTTCAAGATTTAAAATTATGTGTCATTAAATATGCTAAACGATTCAACAAAATCTAAAATTCATAAAAAAAAATAAAAAAATATTTTCAAAATGTATAATAACGCTCCTTTCAAAATTCAATATAGTAAGCTTTCAAAATTCTATTTAAAAAAATAAAATTATTTTTATTTTTATTTATTTCCAAACTCACATACTAAGTTTCTTCATTAATTTTTATTTGTTATTTAAAAATGAAGTATTTACACACAAGTTATGAATTTATACTCTATTAAGTCTTAATTAAGAGTTTTGAACTCTCAAGTCCTATTAAAATTTTAATAGTCAGAATTGTCCTTCAAACAATGATTGTTTATCATTTATGATTGTCTATAAAGGAACATAATAGTTTGACATTTGTTTTGATTTTCAAAACTTTAAAACATTAACTTTTAAATTGAAAAAAAAAATTTAAAAAAATTATGTGCCAAAAAAAAGAAGTAATATTTTTTTTTTGAAAAAATTTAATTGTTTTTTGTACAAAATTGAAAATTTATCAACTTATACTCCATTAAGTTTTAATTAAGATTTTTGGACTCTCAAGTCCCATTAAATATCTATATATTATATAAGGGAAAGAATCTTTATAATAACAAGACTTGTGAGAGTTTTAAACCTTCAAATTAAATTTTATGATTTTTAAATAGAGTAATGCTAGAGACTCTAAAAATTCTATCAAAAGTTCTACCAAATGTCTCACATGGGTGTGGGACCCATTTGGTAGAACTTTTGGTAAAATTTTTGAGACCTCTAACATTTTTGTTTTAGATAATAAAAAGCATTCTATTGGTTGAACTCTCATTTAATCATAACAATAAAACTCTAATTATTTATAAATTATAATTTTTAAAAGAAAAGTATGCTGAACTATTTTAAAATTTAAATTTGTGTGCCACTATATATAGAAGCAATTCACTAAAATTTAATTATTTTTTATTTTAAAAAAATTCTATTATTTAACTCGAATTTAACCATAACAATTAAATTATAATTATTCCATAAATTCTGACTTTTAAAAATAAAATATGCTCAATTATTTTAAAATTTGAATTAATATGAAAGCAATTCAGTAAAATCTAATTATAATCATAAAAAAAAAACTCTATTATTCCATAATTTATGATTTTTTAAAACATCTGTATATTTTTCTATTTCAAAACTTAAAATTATATGACATTAAATATGGAAACGATTCAACAAAATCTAAAATTTATTTAAAAAAAAAAAAAAAACCTTTCAAATGATGACATTATCTATGCTATAACTAACATAAGAATCTTTTTCAAAATGTATAATAGCGCTCCTTTCAAAATTTAATATAGTAAGCTTTCAAAATTACATTTAAAAAAATAAAATTATTTTTATTTTTATTTTTCCAAACTCACATACTAAGTTTCTTCAATAATTTTTATTTATTATTTAAAAATGAAGTATTTACACACAAGTTATGAACTTATACTCCATATTAAGTCTTAATTAAGATTTTTAGACTCTCAAGTCCCATTAAAATTTTAATAGTCACAATTGCCCTTTAAACAATACTTGTTTATCATTTATGATTATCTATAAAGGAACATGGTAATTTAACAACAACCACCATACAAAAAAGATAAGTATTTATCTATATATTAATATCAATGAGACTTTAATGCGATATCTACCTATCAATATATTATATAAGATAAAGAATCTTTCTAATAACAAAAGGTCTAAACTTTCAAATTAAATTTTATGATTTTTAAATAATAAAAAATATTCTATTGGTTAAGCTCTCATTTAATCATAATAATAAAACTCTAATTATTTCATAAATTATAATTTTTAAAAAGAAAGTATGCTCAACTATTTTAAAATCCACTATATATAGAAGCAATTCACTAAAATCTAATTATTTTTTATTTTTAAAAAAGTTTATTAGTAAACTCTAATTTAACCATAACAATTAAATTCTAATTATTCCATAAATTATGACTTTTAAAAAGAAAGTATGCTAATTTATTTTAAAATTTGAATTAATATGAAAGCAATTCAGTAAAATCTAATTATAATCATAAAAAAACTCTAATTATTCCATAATTTATGATTTTTAAAAATATATGTATATTTTTCTATTTCAAAATTTAAAATTATGTGTCATTAAATATGCTAAACGATTCAACAAAATCTAAAATTTATATATATATATATATATATATATAAAAACCCTTTCAAATGGTCACATTATCTATGCTATAACTAACATAGTAATCTTTTTCAAAATGTATAAGAACGCTTCTTTCAAAACTCAATATAGTAAGCTTTCAAAATTACATTTTAAAAAATAAAATTATTTTTATTTTTATTTATTTCCAAACTCATATACTAAGTTTCTTGATTAATTTTTATTTATTATTTAAAAATGAAGTATTTACACACAAGTCTTAATTTATGAACTTATACTCTATTAAGTCTTAATTAAGATTTTTGAACTCTCAAGTCCCATTACATATCTATATATATATTATATAAGGGAAATAATCTTTCTAATAACAAGACTTGTGAGAGTTCTAAACCTTCAAATTAAACTTTATGATTTTTTGATTTTTAAATAATAAAAAAAATTCTATTGGTTAAACTCTCATTTAATCATAACAATAAAAATTCTAATTATTCCATAAATTATAATTTTTAAAAGAAAAGTATGCTGAACTATTTTAAAATTTAAATTTGTGTGCCACTATATATAGAAGCAATTCACTAAAATCTAATTATTTTTTATTTTTAAAAAATTCTATTAGTTAACTCTAATTTAACCATAACAATTAAATTATAATTATTCCATAAATTCTGACTTTTAAAAATAAAATATGCTCAATTATTTTAAAATTTGAATTAATATGAAAGCAATTCAGTAAAATCTAATTATAATCATAAAAAAAACTCTAATTATTCCATAATTTATGATTGTTTAAAACATATGTATATTTTTGTATTTCAAAATTTAAAATTATGTGACATTAAATATGCAAACGATTCAACAAAATCTAAAATTTATTAAAAAAAAAAGAAAACCTTTCAAATGGTGACATTGTCTATGCTATAACTAACATAAGAATCTTTTTCAAAATGTATAATAGCGCTCCTTTCAAAATTCAATATAGTAAGTGTAATAACCTCGACCTTCGATTAATGCTAAACCATAATTATTTATGCCTAACAGTAATTTAGAAGGAATCCGGAATTACATTGCATATGTATTGCATTATCTTTGTGTTTTTATCTGTTTGCCATAAAATGATCTGTTCATGTTTTGACTTTGAACTGCGAATTGAAAGCCTTATCGGTGACCGATTCAGAATTGATTAATGTTTTATGTTAATTAGAATTTATGTGATTTTATAGTAAATTTAGGTGAAATTTGATTTGGTATGATTAAATTAGATTATATAATGCTAAATTACATTAGTTCAAGTTAATTACCTAATTACCACTTAGTGGGCCACTTCTAGGAGCCTTGTTTGGAACTTATTGTGCATTATTCTATCATCCATTTCTTGACCAAACCGTGGGAGAGAGCTAGAGATAGGAGAAATTTTGGTTTCAACAAAATTCCTTGGAGAATTGGAAGATTGAAGAGTAGTTTGCATATTTGAGCTTCTAGGCTTGGAGTTCAAGACCTAAGGTAGGAGAATCATCTTCTTGATTGTGAATTTAAGATTAATTCATGCATGGTTCATGAGACATTAGTAATTTAAGTCATGAATTGGTTGAAAATGTTGAATTGAGGCTTAAATCATGCATGCATGTTCATATCTTAGCATTTTGAAGTGACTTCATGGAAGTTCTTGCATGCAAACCCATATTCTAGCCTTAGTCCATGAATTCATCATGATTTTGAGCTCAATCTTACATTTGGTCATGTTTTAGAGCATTAGATTTAAAATGAACACTTGCATGTTAAGCTCTTGTTTTGTTCTTGAAGTTCTACTTGTAATTGTGTTCAATTGACTCACCTTTGGGCTTTTATTTTACAAATTGATCTATGAAACATCTTATACTATGAGTTTACAAGTGTTTTTCAGAAAATGGGCCCAAAGGGTTGAGATTTGAGGTGTTGAATGCTTGGTTTGAGCTTGGGAGGCAAATTGGAAATTCCAAAATTTGGCTTCCTCGCTCGAGCGAAGGATTCCACGCTCGAGTGACCATCGTTTGTTCAGAGATTCGTTCGAGCGAAGTAATGGTGGCTCGAGCGTAAATTGCAAACTCTCAAGTTTTTGGTGCACGCAGATGCACGCTCGAGCGACGAGACCTACGCTCGAGCGAAGAGCTGTGTCTTACGCTCAAGCGAGCATCGAGCGTAAAATTCCAACAACCAGTACTTTTGCATTTTTACAGACCGCTCGAGCAAAGGAGTCTACGCTCGAACGACCCCTTTGTTTTGACAAACTCGCTTAAGCGAAGTAGGCCTCGCTCGAGCGAGACCCTTGTTTTCAGCAAGTTTTGAAAAATGTTTTCCAAGGCATCTTTGCATCCTCATTCCATCCTAGGCATTCCTAGGCCATGTTTAAGACTCTATAGTGAGGATTTAAGGTTACAAACATACTAAGAACCAATGACGTAAGTTTTGTGCAATTAGAATGTGTGTTTCAAGTGTGTGTCCGTTATGTGTTATGTAGGTCACGTGTCACGTATCGTGTGATCAATCTGCTCCGTCTGTCTGTTTCAAGGCCAACTGTGAGTAATAACTTAGTAAAATTATGTTCAAACTGTATCTACTTTCTGTGTGATAAAACAAGATCTGTTTTCCGAAATGATATGTTCTGTACAATGAATGATTGTTCAATTTCTGATATGTATTCGTGACATCCTTAGAATCATGTGATATCTGTTAGCTGTTACCCGGTATTGGAGGTTCCTTTATGGAACTTATTTCTGTCTACACTCTGTTACCCGTATCGAAGGTCCTGTCACGGGGGCTCAGCTTCTGTTCTGTTGCTCGGATCCGGAGGTTCCTTTATAGAACTGGTTATTCATAACCTCACGTGTATACGTTCTGTTCTGTTAATGCTAAAGGATGTATCACGTAAACTTAATCATGACTTATGATTTCTGTCTGTATATGATCTGGACAAAAGATGAATTTGATACCAATTAAAATTATGATTTCTGAATCTGTACGAACTCATTCATTGAAACCCTTTACTCTATTATTATTCACTGGGCTTTCGCTCATAGTTTATATTATGTATGTAGGTAAGCCGGCACATGACCAAGGCTAGAGTTGACGGCCTTCTGTTTTGTTTTTGTCAGCCAACTGTTGTGCCTTCCAAGGAGGTTCCGAACGAAGCCTAATGCCTTGGCTGTTTTTGTATTCATGCTAGTCTTTGTGTATGCTCTGTAAAGTCAGGTCTTGGGAAGTACATTCTGTAAATACCTTGTAAATATTGTGTATCTGGACTAGCATGTTTATGTATATATAAATAAGTTTTGAAATGTTTTGTCCCATGTACATTATCACAGCTCATTGGATCTTGTCTATTTTGTATTATTGCTTCCGCAGCCCCTTATTATTTGCTAATCTGTTCAGAGGCCTTTGGTAATCCACGGATTACTGGCTGGTTATGGTACTAAACCTACAGGGGCGGGTTTGGGTCGTGACAGTAAACTTTCAAAATTACATTTAAAAAAATAAAATAATTTTTATTTTTATTTATTTCCAAACTCACATTAATTTTTATTTATTATTTAAACATGAAGTATTTACACACAAGTTATGAACTTATACTCCATTAAGTCTTAATTAAGATTTTTGGACTCTCAAGTTCCATTAAAATTTTAATAGTCACAATTGCCCTTTAAACAATGCTTGTTTATCATTTATGATTATCTATAAAGGAACATGGTAATTTAACATTTATTTTGATTTTCAAAACTTTAAAACATCAAATTTTAAATTGAAAAAAGAAATTAAAAAAAAATTATGTGCCAAAAAAAAAAGTAATACTTTTTATAAAAAAAAAAATTGAAAAAATTGAATTATTTTTTGTACAAAATTGAAAATTTTGTATATGTAAAGAAGCATGATAATGGAATATTGATGTGCAAAACTAGAAAAAAAAAAATTAAAAATGAAAAAAATGATAATGTTCTCATTTTAAAACTGAAAAAAACTGATAATGTTCTCTGTCTTATTAGATAGTTGAATCAAACCAATAAGTAGAAAGGTAAAAACATTTAATCTCAGACTCTATATTTTTTATCAGTTAATGAAATAATTATCTGGAACATTACCATGCAAAATTGATAATGTTCTTAGTTTTAAAATTTGAGAAAAATTGATAATATTCTCAATTTTACTCAGTAAGACTTATTGGTTCAAAAAATCTTAAATAGGATCTGAACTACCATAACATTTCTAAATAGGACTTTTAAGTAACTAACTCTCAAATAATTAAAAAAAAAAAAATCTATTGGTAACATTTCTCAAAACTCAAAAGTGTGCATATAACCATTAAATAATTTTCTCATAATTTATGACTTTTAAAAAAAAGAACACTAAATCAATTTTAAAATTTAAAATTGTGTATCACAAATTATGAGAAGTAATTCACATCATAAATCTTCTCTCTTTCACAAATTGGATTCAAGTCAAATTAGAGTCGGTATTCATCAAGTATTGTAACTATTAGTAATTGAGCAATTGGGAAGAATTCAATTGATAAATTTTTTCATTATAAGTTTATTTTTTTTTATAAAAATCAATTTCTAATCTTTAGTCTCCCATATCCTTATTTCTATTATACATTTGACAATTATGTTAATTTCTAAAAACGTATTGCATGTTTATTTAATCTAAGTGTATTTTTATAAAAATAAATCTCTAATCTCTTCGATCGAGGTTTAATGGTTTAAAATCTATATTTATCAAGTGCATAAATATGGATGAAAGAGGCTATTGAGAAAATGTGCATATTTATTCACAATATAACTAGCAACAAATTTTCATTATAAGTTTCTTCTTCTTCTGGAGGATGCATATGATTATAATATTACTTATGCATTTATGTTTGTAATTTCATGATTTCATATTTCAAAATTTTTATAAAGTTTACTTTTAATTTTCAGATTTTATAATTGGTACATTTTTTCTTGAATAATGCTATACTTATTAGATTTTAGTGCTAAGTTTATTGGTTGTAATTTTAAATTATAATTTATTTGATATATATATATATATATATATATTTTTAAATTACAATTTGTAACTCTTTTTTTTTTTTTTAAACTTATTTGAAACCCTTAAATATATATGAATATAAGAGTCTCTTATCTTTCGTCTTAGTAATAACTTTTGAGCATTATGTATATGTAATTTACACAAAAAAATGTTATATAGATTATCAAAAGTTACAATGCACCAAATAAATTTACAACTTATTTTAAGTAATAATTTAAAATTTACTTACAGTTTATAACCATTATAATTGTCATGCCAAACATAAACAAAATTCAAGAAATACAAGTGCATTTAAATTAAGGCTAAATTACATAAGCTTAATAATGACAGCGAATGGAGAAGCCCATGTTAGCAAGGAAGTCACGTTGGTAGTCTTTTATCAGAGAGCGCTATTGGTACCAACCCAACAGTGGGATAGGATGTTATTTTGAAACTCAAGGGGAATATGTAATTTAGCTAAACCTCAAGGTGTGGTAATTTGCCCATCAAAATAAACAAGTATTTAAGTCCTAATGTGCCCATGAAAAAAAAAAGAAAATAATGTTCCCAAGATTTTCTTTTTCCCAATTTTCTTATTATCCAATTTTCTATTAAGGAGATATACACAATCTCTACTTTTTGTATTTGCTTTATTATAGCTGATATAGCGATCCCGGTTTTGCCCCGACCTTCCTGTGTCCCGGACTTGGGTTCCGTGGTTAAATATTGTATCTGTGTCTTGTTTTTCCCCTTTGACTCTTTGCATTTGAGTTTTGGAACTTGTTGGGCGCGTTTGGAACATGTGGGTTGTTAGTTAGGTTAGATTGTTATTGCCCAGATTTTGGCCTATTCGCTCAAGCGAGGCTTCTTGCGCTCGAGTGAGCTTTTTTGTAATTTGCTTCTTCGCTCGAGCGAGGTTTCTTGCGTTCGAGCGAGAATGAGGAGTTCTCAAGTTTCCTCCCAGACGCAGCATTTCTGGGGAGGATGAAGTCCTTCGCTTGAGCGAGACTTCTTGCGCTTGAGCGAGCCTTGTGTTATTTATTCCTTCGCTTGAGTGAGGATTCTTGCGCTCGAGCGAGCGTGTGCGTCTATGGCAGACCTGAAGCTTTGCATTCTATGCTCGAGCGAAGCTTCTTGCGCTCAAGTGAGGTCACTTGTTGTGTCTGGTCGCTCGAGCGAAGACCGCGTATATCAGTTCGCAGCAGAGATATTTTACATCACTTTTTGAATCTCTTTCTCCTAAAAACCCTAATTCAGCACCTCCCCTCTCTAAAACTCTCTCTCTCTCTACAAATACTCTTTGATCCAAGCACCATTACCCTACTTCCTTTGAGAAAAAAGGTAGAGCAACTCGCGGACTTCCATTTGATCCAAGAAAGTTTGAGTTTTGGGCATCTTCAAAGTTCCTCCTTCTCTCCTTTGAGCTTCTACACTTGAGATAGGGGTATTTTATGCTTTAATATGGTTATTAACCTAGGTATTTGAGGTTATGTATAAATTGTGGGGTTTGGGAGTGATTTGAGTAAACTAGGGCTTTCGATACAAATCAAAAGAGACACTTTTCCATGTGGGTTTGTAAAATGACTATGGGACTTTAAATATGTGGCTCTCTTGTAGTAAAATGGGAAATTTGGCTTTGAATTTGATACCTAAGAGAAAAGGGGAAATTTGCCCTAATTTAGGTTAAATAATTATTTTGTACAAATAATGAAATTGATATGGAAATTATGAAATTGGGACGATATGTGATTGAATGGTGTAGCTAGATTTGATAAATCACACACCTATGGAAAATTGGATAATTTATCTGTTGATAAATAGTATATCTGTTTAGATATATCTATTTTGGGCTATCGATGGAGGATAACGATGATTGTTGTAGAAACTGCATGAGGATTAGGTAAATTGAAACCAATCTTTTGAATTATGTCATTGAATATGACGGTTTGACTAAACCATTGAATATGTAATTTGGTTAGTCATTGTATATGACGACGCTTTTAAATACATTGTATATGTATCTTTGTTTGGAAGGAGATAGGGGATGTACTCCATTGTGTGAGAGGAGATAGGGGATGGACTCCATTGAAAATTAAGTTGGCTGGAGTGTCTAGGGTGAAAGTCCTGAAATCTTATATGTATATGGGTGCCGGTTCCCTCGGATGTGAATCCCGTAAAATGGCAAGAAAATAAGAAGTGTTGAATTGATGAATGGAGTAAATTGTGAACCACTAAGTTGAAAACTCATTTTGGTTGATTAGATGATAATGAACTTAGTTAATAGATTTACCCAAAATGGATGATTGGAAATGAATCGATAATATGGTTATTTATATTGAATGGTCTTGGAGAGAATAAATGTTGGTTTAGAGTATTGCACATTTATCTGATGCTTATATGCCTTAGTTAATCTCATATATTGTTTTAGCATATCTTTATTAGGCTTTGGCTCACCCTACTTGGAAAACCATTTTCAGGTACAGGTGACATGCCGTCTCCAAGGGCATAGCTTGGGAGGTCCAGGGGCTGAAGACTTTATTTTGTTATTTTGCTTTGTACTAAATGTTTACTTCAAGCCGAGGGCTTTATATGTATAGAGTGTAGAACTTTTTTTGTTATAACCAAGTTATCTCTTGGAAAGATGTAAGCCCGTAGGGCATTTATTTTGTTATTCCTAAATTAGAATTACATGTTATAGTTTCAAAATGAACGTTTATAAAAGTGTTATGCATGTAATATCTTTTGTAATATAAACTCTGATGAATGAAAATATAAAATTTCTATTATGTTCATGGATCTTATGAATGGTTGATTTATATTTTTTTTTGAGGGCGTTACAGCTGAAATTTCATATTTGTCACGGGGAAGCTGTCCGTGACAACCACACGATGGTTTGGGAGTTGTTTTGAATTTTCACCCCCGAAACGCCATTTTTCAACTAAGTTTAAGGCGTTTTCGACTCTAAATCCTAATCTACAGGTTTGAATTACATTCCATCTATTGTCACAGGTCACATTTGTCACGGGGAAGCTATCCCTGATAACCACAAGGTGGTTCAGGGGCTGTTTTGAATTTTCGCCCCTAGAACCCCATTTTTTGACTAAGTTTAAGGCATTTTCGACTCTAACTCCTAACCTACGAGTGTTGTTTACATTCTGTCTGTTGTCACATGTCGTATTTGTTCCGAGGATGTTGTCTATGATAGCCACACGATGGTTCGGGGGCTGTTTTGAATTTTCGCCCCTAGAACACCATTTTTCGACTAAGTTTAAGACGTTTTCGGCTCAAACTCCTAACATACGCGTGCTATTTACATTCTGTTTGTTGTAACAAGTCGTATTTGTCATGGAGAAACTGTCTGTGACAGCCATACGGTGGTTTGGGGGTTGTTTTGAATTTTTGCCTCCGGAACGCCATTTTTCGTCCGTGACAACCATTCAGTTTTTTTTTACATAAGAAAGAATTATCTAGGAGAGAGAGAGGGAGAGGGAGAGAGAGAGAGAGAGTACCTTTGTGATGTTCACATATATCGACGAGTTGGATGGATAATACAATTTTGTGAATGGATTGGTCAAAATCAAAACTTAAAAATGGCAGATACATAACTATATGAATCGAAATCAGTCAAAAACTTCAATCGGTAAAGAAAGCAAGCACAATGTCGAAGAAATCTATAGAAAATTGAACGAAGATTATGATATATATACATAACTATATCTACATGTATCGAAATCAATCAAAAACTTTAATCGGAAAAAGGACAAAAAATAATCTGAATGTCGATGGGAGGCGAGGCAATGGTGAGTTGTGGTAGTGATGTTCGACGGTGGAAGATTGACAGACACTGTGGTCTTGTGCGATGCTGAGATGAGAGGCGGTGGTGATTGATTTTGTCTGTGTGTGATGTGTGTGTGTGTGTGTGTGTGTGTGTGTGTGTGTGTGTGTGTGTGTGTGTGAGAGAGAGAGAGAGAGAGAGAGAGAGAACCGTGTGAATACTAACAGATTTGGGCAAAAATTTAGGCACCAATATGAAATATTTCCCACTAAAATTTCGAACACATTTGTCGATTAAATTTTTAATGGCCAAAGATAAAAATTAATTTTTTATTTTTCATTCGACGACTAAATAATTTTAATAGTCAAAACTCACTATTTGGTGACTAAAATTTTATTTAGTCACTGAAAATGGATTTTTGCGGCTAAATTTTTAGTCGTCAAAGATAAAAATTAATTTTTTATTTTTCATTTGATGACTAAATAATTTTAGTAGTCAAAGCTAACTATTTGGCGACAAATTTTTTTAGTCGCTGAAAATAGATTTTTGGCGACTAAATTTTTAGTCACCAAAGATAAAAGGTAATTTTTTATTTTTGGAATTTTTAAAAATATTTAAGAGGTGCAAAGTACAATAAGCGGGAGATGAACTAGTTACTGTTTGGAATTTTTAAAAATAATTTTTTGAGTTTTCAATTTGTATTTTTATATTTTTAGTAATTTTAAAAAATATTTTAATCAAGTTTTTTTTTAACTTTTTAGATCCATTTAATCTTGATATATTAAAAAGTATAAAATTTATACAAAAATCTTTAAAAAATTTATTGAATACAATAAAATATGAAAATGTATTAAAATTTATTTTTTTAATATTCTTTGTATTTGTTGAACTTTTTTTAAAAAAAGTTTTACTGATATTATATTTTTTAAGTATATCTAGATAAAGTGTATCTAAAAAATAAATATTTATAAAATTCACTTAAAAACAAAAAAATATATATATAAAATGAAAAAAAAAAACTCAATTTGTAGTACAGGGAAAAAAAAATCAACCAAATGGCCAACGGTTAAAAAAAAAGGGCATCAAGATGATAAAGAGTTTTTTTGTTTTATTTTGTTTTGTTTTGTTTTGTTTTTTTTTTTTTGTTTTTTGTTTTTTTTGCTGAGTAGGATAAGAGTTGTTAAAAAAATAAAATAAAATAAATAAATAAATTATTTATAAGATAAGGGAAAATATCTATATATACAATAATGCTATATGTAAACTATAAAAATGTACAAATAAACTCCTTAATTACAAAAATGTATCAATTGAACCCCCTAATAGAAAGCCACGCTTGGAAGTGTTGATTTCAGTGGAAAAGTTAAAAAAAAATACTAGAAAGTTTAAAAAATTTAACTCATAAAGAAGTCAATTTTTTTTTTTCCATTCACTCTATTTTATTCAATTTTTTTAGTAAAAAGTTAAAAAGTCATTTTCAAACTTATTTATGTTTTCAATAATGTTACGCATGCATAGGACCAAGCACAAAACCAAATATAGAAATTGTTCATTTGAATGACCGGCGGATGACCAAGCACTAGACCAGATGACAAGATGATAACCTCGGTCGACAAGATGATAGTCGTGGTCGATGAGAAGACAACCGTGATTGACAAGATGATAGCCGTGGTCAACCACCTTGTCATCCGGCCAGCTGTTCGGCCGATCGTTCGGATGAACAGTTTATGTGTTTGGTTCTGTATTTGATTCCTTGTGTGCGTATCATTACTGTTATTTTTTTTACCTCACATTTTAGTCAAAAAGTTACTAAAAAGACTCGTTTCCCAAATGGGCCTTATATAAGCATGACTCTTCTAAAGGTTTAATCCTAAGGAGAGATCATAAGTTCAATTCTCCCTAAAGAGAGTTGAATTAGGAGAAAAACACAAGAATGGGGAAAATGAACTCTTATAAATGTCAATCTACCTAATAAAATGATCTTAAAATAGAAACTCCTATATAAAAGAAAGCAAGTGAAACAAAATAAAGAATAAATTATACTAACCTTTTTGAGATTAAAAAAAAAAAAATTACAAATTTAACACAATTATATTGAGGGCTTTTTTAATAAGTTAAACCAAATGAAATTAATACAGAAAATATAAGGACACAAGAATAAGTAATGATGAAGTATACAATTAGTCGCCAAAGATAAAAAGTAATTTTTTTTTTATTCGGTAACTAAATAATTTTAGTAGCCAAAACTAACTATTTGGCGACTAACATTTTTTTTAGTTGCTGAAAATAGATTTTTGGCGACTAAAAGATAAAATTATTATTTTTTTATTTTTCATTCGATGACTAAATAATTTTAGTAGCCAAAACTAACTATTTGGCAACTAAAAAACTTGATTTTCTAATTTGGCGATAGCTCGCGTGTTCAAGTGAGTGGAGTTTTTAATTTCTACTATGGATTGACCAGTCACTTGCATGAATGTCTTTAGGTCATGTTTGATTCACAAGATTAATAGTGAAGTATTAATAATCCTATTAAATTAGTGTGGTATTCACTATCCAATTGGATTAATAATCCTACCCCTACTCTATTACTAATAATCCTACAAATTTGTTGGATTAATTATCCATTGGATTAATAATCCTAAACCCAAATGTTAAAACAAACATAGGATAATTGGACCCACGGATTAATAATCTCAATCTCATGCTCCAATCCACCCAATCAAACATGCCCTTAGAGTGTCTTCTAAAGATGAATTTTGTTGTTGTGGTGCAGCAAACTGAAAATTAGCTTGAGGGGCAGTAGGTGGATTAGGGTAAGGTTGATTAAGAAACGATTGGTTAGGAGGACAAAAACCTGGTGGAAATTGATTATTCGATTGTAAAGGTTGTCCACCTACATTCAAGGGAGGTTGATTCTGTTTCCAAGAGAAATTTGAATGGTTTCGCCAATTGGGGTTGTATGTCTCTGAAAAGGGATTAATCAATGGTTTTCCATAGTAATTCAACGCGTTTGCTTGCTCAAAATAATAGCCTGAATAACCAACCATAGATGGACACATCTCTGTGGTATGCATAGGACTAGCACATATAGAACACACGTTACAATGAACTCGATTGGCAGATTCCATAGTCTTATTCAAAACTAGTGCCTCCACTTTTCGGGTAAGGCTATCTAATTTTATTTTTATCTCAGAATCGTCTTTTACTTCATACAACCCTCCTGATGCAGAAGCTAATTTTTCTCTATGAGAAGTAAAATCCCATTGCTGGGAGCTCTCAGATAATTTATCAAGAAACTCATAACCTACATCACCCCTAAGACTTAAGAAACTACCACCATTCATGGACTCAATCATGTTACGGTGTGACTGAGTCAAACCGTTACAAAAATATTGCACGAGTCTCCATGTCTCAAAACCATGGTGGCACTACTACAAAAATAGATAAAGATCACACTTTTTTTGTGTGATATATGTTATTTAATCACACATTTTAAGTTTTATTAAAATTTGATCTTTGGTAGTGTGATTAAAAAGGGTCATTTGATCACATCTTTTAAGTGTGATTAATAATATTTAGATCACACCTTTTAAGTGTGATTAATAACATTTAGATCACATCTTTTAAGTGTGATTAATAACTAATAAAATCTGTGATAAAAAAAGGATTCGACATGTTTGAAAAATAATCAATATTATTTTTGTATGCACATTTGAAGAATGTAATACACACTATATACTATACTTTGAATCATAACCACATATTGAATGAAATAACGTCATATATTTCATAAATGAAAATTAAATGTTCAAAAGTATATACAAAGGAATTAAATAAAAAAAATTTAACTGTGCTTACATATATTAAAAAATGAAAAAACTTAAAAAAAAACTAAGTTCGTTAATTCTTTGACCATATTTTGTATCTCTCTAAAAAATTTCTGACCTGAAAAATGAAAACACAAATTAATTCAGAAACTGCAGGAACATATGAATAAACTAACTATTTATAGAGACTATTCTTGTCTTACAAAAGATACATTTGAACTTTTCCTCATCACACTGACTTTTCATCTCCTGCTTCAATAGAAAAAGAATTACCACTTTGATTGAATAATCAATTCTCATGGAAAAAATGGACCAAATATCTTAAGATAGCTGAATATGAACTATGACTACAGGGCAAAATGATCAGGAGAAGGAACAGGATTATGCAAACATTTTATCCGTGCCCTTGAATATAGGAAAACTCACATGTTAAAAGATTTCAGCAGTTAGCTCATCATCAAACATGAACATGCAGAAAACAAATTAATAGCCAGAAGAGAATTGTCATCTCCATTTGAAAATTAATAATTATTCCAAGACATGAACATGTAGAAAACAAATTGCTCCATTTCTTAAACCATATAAAACAATTTGTTCCTGCAACAAATTAAGATCTTCAAAAAAATAAAAAATAAAAAACTACTTCTACCACACTCTTCCAAGGAATTCTGTAAATTCTTTGAAATTTTAGAGTTTATCATAGATCAAAGGATAAAAAATTTAATCCTACATGACAAAATTTTCAGAACAGTATAATTATATAAATCATTTTGTGTTTTATGATTTGTAGTAGGTTCAGAGTATCTAAATATATCCACATACCATAACAATATCTTGGGGATCCACTTGCCAAGAAAACAAATATTCAAATGTCATCCTGTGAGTGACTGCATATTGTGCAATCAACACCAAACGAAAAAATATATAAATATGAGAAACATGCAGGAGAAAAGATGGGATGCCCAACCTGCTTTCACATTGTTACTAGTGAAGCCTCATTGTGTGAGATTAACATCAAACACTCAGATTTATGTGATAACTGGAGGCTTCTCCCTTCCAGTGAAGTCCTTCAGCTTTGATACAGAATAATACCTCAAGCAGTACCTTGGTTCAATGCATTTCCTATAGTGAGAATCGTCTGCATTACTTGACGCAATTTTGCAGATTCTTTTACCTATAATAACGGGTAAGATATTAAGGTACTGAAAATGATTTCTCGCTAGTTCTAACTTCAAACCCTAAATAAAAGGAAGTACCTCTCTAGCAGCAGCATTAATTGTGTTCAAGTAACATCTTAAGTCATTCACCTGAACAAGTTCGAAGCTATAATATAAGCACAAATAGCTAGAAATAATAATAGCATTTGTTCTCAGATAATACACACAAAAAAACAAGTCCCAAATCAATATACCTGACTGGAAAAAGTAATTCTAAACGCAAATACTCACAATTTGGACTCCACTCGCGGGACATTCATCAAGTCCAAGAAAAACTGAAATGTTCATCAACCACAAAATTTGTTATCAATACCTATACAGGATTTTTGCACTTCCCTTCCCTCCATCATCAAACCAAAACAAAAACCTGTTCACACTTTCCAAGCATAGCGTTGGTCCCATTGTAGTTCTGAAAGAAAGAAAAATTAGTAAGAAACAAATAAAATAGTTAAACATAATTTTAAACAATAAATGGATTGCCAGTGGATAAATGTCCTCCTTAAGCCAGGCTAATAATAAAAGACCCAGTTGCAAAAAGTTTTTGTTTAGACAACATTCAAGTTGGGCAATATGAAGAAGCATATATTTCACAAACCTGAATACCATCAAATATATTCCCCAAGATTCCAGGACCCAACTCCACCGACAGAGGCTGTAATGTCAATGGACAAGATAAATTTAGTGCATTTAATGTTTGATCTATAACTACTCAAAAATTCTAACAATAATATTGTAAAAAACATAACAAGATTACCTTGTGTGTTCGTAAAACAGGATCATTGACTGTCAACCCAGCTATTTCTTCATACACGGAGATGATATATTGACAACAAATTATCGTCAATATTAAGTTGTTTTAGTTCCACCATGTACAAGATGATAACTACAGCTACAAGAAACTTGGTGCAAAGAGAGAGCAACAGTAAGCAATGAGACACATTAAATCAAGAAAGATGATGATGTGCATTAAAGACCTACGGGGCTCAATTAAGGCCTAGGTTAAAAAGCACTTAACAATATTTGTAGAATTTATATACATATATAAGTATCATTAATAAGCATCAAGGGGATGCACTTGTACACATAAGCCCCTAAAGACACAACAGGAGTTTCATAGTTCGATTGTGTAATGAATGTATTGTTTAATATTATATCACCCTAAGCCTCTAAAATCTTCTAGACGAACTGCTCCTAACTCCTGCCATTGTAGTCCAATCAAAGTCTATATAGCTTTACACTGTAATGGCTTCTACAAAATCCTTGAAAGGTTATATTCAAACATGTAAGTGGCATGTGTAAGCTAGAGCAATAAAATAAAAGAGTGGTATCAACAAACCAGAATCACCAGATATTCATAAACACTAGTTAAACTCATTACAAAATTCACTTACACACATACATGTTACATTTTAATAAAACAGTAAAATAGAAATCTGAGCTCATAAAGCACAAGATAAAAATTAAAATTAAAGATTAAAAAAAATGCCAATTAAAATTTACACAAGGACAGTACAATTCACTCAATCTAACAACAAAGTGAACAGCACCATTAGCTAGTATACCAAATTACATTCATAATGCTATTCAATTCATCGAATCAACAATACTTGAGGCACTACTACCAAAATGATGAGAGAGCAATAATAACCAAAGATCATAAGATATGCAATAAGCAATTACACAATCAACACAACATAAAAATGCCTGATTTGACTCGGTTCTCTCCTAACTACTTGTTTACCAAAAATCGATACACAATTCTCTCTACATCTGACTCAGATGCACCTATTCAAATCAAAATCAAGACAAAAAATGCAGCTAGATCCAGAGATCTAATCAATAAACAAAAGCATCAAATTTCAACATCGATACAATATATCGTTGATTTTGAAATCAATCAACTCACAGTATTGCCGAGAGCAATGACATTGAGAAAAGTGGAAGGGCGGCGCGAGGACGATGAGTTTTCGTCGACATCTTCGTTGGCAAGCAAAGCAGATGCTTGGCATATCGAATTGGTGAGCTAAGCCAATTCGTCGATCGCGTCCATTGACTGGATGAATCAAAGAACTCGATTAAAGAGAGAGAAAGAGAGAGAGCGAGAGATGATCAGATCGAAGGAAAAGGAGGGATCGAGATGTATGTAGAGAGAGAAAGAAACCCTATGTTGATACAAGATGAAAATGATGATGGAGAGAGATCCACCGATAATATCTGTGTTGTTGAGTAAGTAGTAGATAATAATTTACAAAAAAAAAAAAAAAACAAAACAAAACAAACAAAACAAACAAACAGTGAGATAAGTTAATGTTAAAATTTAATAATTAAAAATAAGTTTTTTTTAAAATAAAATTAATGCTACAAAAAATAGTTCATATTGTGTGCGTAGCTTTTTTAGTAATTTTTAAACCAGTTTTAAAGTTGGTTTTTTTTTTTTTTTTAAATTATAAATATACACAATAAGTCTAAAGAGTTAAATGCATTTTGAATTTTTTTTTTAATTTGTGTTTTGGTGTTGGGGTTTTTTTTTTTTTTTTTTTTAAATTTGGGAATTGTATATTTTATATAAAATCAAATTGGAATATTTTATACAATCACACCTATTTAGGGAGTGTGATTATATATATATATAATCACACTTATTTAAAAAGTATGATTAAAAAGTAGTAATGTATATATAATCAAACTTTAATTAGAAGGTGTGATTAAAAAATATATAAATAATCACACTTTAATTAGAAT
Organism: Camellia japonica; assembly: GCA_030407325.1. Taxonomy (NCBI): domain Eukaryota; kingdom Viridiplantae; phylum Streptophyta; class Magnoliopsida; order Ericales; family Theaceae; genus Camellia; species Camellia japonica. The sequence goes on from JAPPVO010000024.1 coordinate 140,027,395, forward strand.
GTGTGATTAAAAATATATATATATATAATCACACTCATTTAAAAAATGTGATTAAAAGTAGTAGTGTATATATAATCACACTTTAATTAGAAGGTGTGATTAAAAAAAATATAAATAATCACACTTTAATTAGAATGTGTGATTAAAAAAATATATATATAATCACACTTATTTAAAAAGTGTAATTAAAAAGTAGCAGTGTATATATAATCACACTTTAATTAGAAGGTGTAATTAAAAAAATATAAATAATCACACTTTAATTAGAAGGTGTGATTAAAAAAAAAAATATATATATATATATAATCACACTTTAATTAGAATGTGTGATTAAAAATATATATATAATCACAATTATTTAAAAAGTGTGATTAAAAAGTAGTAGTGTATGTATAATCACACTTTAATTAGAAGATGTGATTAAAAAATATATATATATAATCACACTTAATTAAAAAGTGACATAAAAAATAAATATTATCACACTCAATCAAATTAAGTGTGTTTAAAATATCAATCTAATTTTTTTTATCACATTTCTAATAAAAGTGAGATATTTTTTTTTTTGTCAAAGAGTGGTCTTTAACTATTTTTGTAATAGTATGGGGACACTTTAAAATAATGTCTTTAAATCTTTCCCAACTCTCATAAAATTTCTCATGTTCTTCCTGATAAAATCAGAAATTTCTCTTCTTAATGCATTAGTTTTGGACATTGAAAAAAATTTAGAAACAAATTTCGTGACAAGAAGCTCCCGTAAAGTGATTGACCCGTGTGTGTAAGGATCTTCTTTCTCTAACCCATGAAAAGTTGAGGTATTTACATGTAAATTTTAATAAGTGAATTTATTGTTTAATAGATTTTATAAAAAAAATTTGTCATAAAAAAGTTATTAATTGTAAGTTTTAGTAATAATTTATAAAAATCATGACAAAAAAAAAGTCATTAATTGTCAATTTTTAGCGACATATATAAAAAATTCTCATAAAAAAATTATTTTTAACAATAATTTTACCAAAACTTATTTTCAATAGAACTTGACGAAAATTAAGTCCAATTATTAGGACCTATTAATAATTTACCCTAAAAAAGTAGGAAGGAGTTGGATTATGTGTGGTTTTAGCTCGATTGCATTCGTTGCTAGCAGCACTATGCAAGGAGGATTCATGGTTATGGGTGAAAATATAACAATCCAGATTTTTAATTATTCTGTAAAATTTATACTAATATTATTTAATTACAGTTAGGGAAAATATATAATTTATTATATATTATTATTTTGTAAAATAATATAATTTATTAGTCAAAGTATAAAATAACTAAGTTTTGAGAAGCTTGACTTAATTTAGATAAAATTGAATTAAGGAAGGAATTGGAGCGTGGCACGTGGCAGCAGTGGCTTGGTGCCTACGGCTGCCTTTTCTATATATTGGGGAGAGAGAAGTTGACTCTGTGAAAAGAAAGAAGGAAAAGAAAAGGAAGAGAAAGGAAGAAAGGAAGAAGGGAAGGAAAAATAGTGGAAGCTGAAAGGGTTTTTGGTGGTAGGAAGAAAAAGTAAGGTATTAAAGTTAAGGTGAGTTATATTATACCTTGAGTCTCCAAAATGTATTTTATGTATGTTTTGACTTACCAAAATCTATTTTATAAAAGTTATATTTTATTAATAAAAGTTATGTTTTATAAAAGTTTTCAACTACGTGGTTTTATTTCTGAACCCTATTTGTTTAAAAGAAAACCCATGGATATGTTTGTTTTACTTTTAAAGAATATTTGGCTATGATCTTATATGAAAATATGTTTTGTGAGTACCACCACGAGAGTCTCACGCCTTGGGGGACTTAAATAACTATTGGCTAGTGTTTGACCACTTTGTGGTCCAGCGTTTGTCATGGATCCATTGACCAGTATAGTGCTTGGCACTTAGTGATGTACCGTGGTTATGGTTGTATAGTGATTTCCGTATTACATGTTAAATGATCTGAACTATACGTCAAATGATTTCCGTATGTTATGTATCAAGCTCTTTTTGGCCCAACTAATTATCCATAGTGAATTTTATTCCTTATACTCTTAGTATAATATTTCTCACTCTGCCATGAGCTTAGAGTTTTTTTTACCACTTTCAGGTGACATGTCAAGACCAGCGTGTAGGGTAGGCACAAAGCACTTTTTTTATATTCGTAAATATCGGCCTTTTTGATCAATATATTTTGTTATAAAAATAGAAATTTCAATGATTATTTTAGTACCCTTATTTAAATATTTCTTCCGCTTGCGTTTATTAATTTGTTTAAAGATTTGGCCGGAGGTAACCTCGGTTACTGGCCATCACGATACTTAACCCTTGGGTACGGGGAGCGGGTCGTGACAAATGGTATCAGAGCAATGGGTTATAAAAAAAAAAACATTATTAGAGTATAAGACACATGCATATTTAAGAAGTGAGATAGCGGGTAATTAGTACCTAAATATTATATTTAGTTCGTCGATTTAATTATATTATAATTTTCTATGATTTTATATATATATATTATTTTTTTTTTGTGTGCATAATTTGTGAAGGATATTAGATTTAATTTACGAATGAAAAAGAAACAAAAGATGTCAAACACCGACAAAAAAATTATAATATAATTAAAGATACATAAATTCTAATTTAGTATTCAAAAAAAAAAAATTCGACTTTTTAAAAGTTGGTTCAAATTTTAAAAATACTAATTTTGAAATTATTTCCAATCAATGAAAAGTTCATCTCAATTTTTTTTCAACTCTCACATATGATTCTGTCATTGTGGTCTCATTTTATTTCCATTTATTTATTTTTATCGTAAACAGTACTAGTGAAAAGTTTTTAAAGTCACCCATTATTTCTCATTTTGGCCCAAACTAATTTTTGACAACTAGACAGTGAGTGGTTTTTGGTAAAGTTTTTTTTTGAGGTACTATTTCTATCAGATTAATCATCTAATACATATTTATCAGAGTGCGCAGCGGATAGTTTGTACATATAACAAATTTCGAGGACGAAATTTTAAAAGGAGGAAAGATTATAACAACCCAGATTTTTAATTATTCTGTAGAATTTATGCTAATATTATTTAATTACAGTTAGGGAAAATATATAATTTATTATATATTATTATTTTGTAAAATAATATAATTTATTAGTCAAAGTATAAAATAACTAAGTTTTGAGAAGCTTGACTTAATTTAGATAAACTTGAATTAAAGAAGGAATTGGAGCGTGGCACGTGGCAGCCGTGGCTTGGTGCCCACAGCTACCTTTTCTATATATTGGGGAGAGAGAAGTTGACTCTGTGGAAAGAAAGAAGGAAAAGAAAAGGAAGAGAAAGGAAGAAAGGAAGAAGGGAAGGAAAAATAGTGGAAGCTGAAAGGGTTTTTGGTGGTAGGAAGAAAGAGTAAGGTATTAAAGTTAAGGTGAGTTATATTATACTTTGAGTCTCCAAAATTTATTTTATGTATGTTTTGACTTACCAAAATCTATTTTATAAAATTTATATTTTATTAATAAAAGTTATGTTTTATAAAAGTTTCCAACTACGTGGTTTTATTTCTGAACCCTATTTGTTTAAAAGGAAACCCATGGATATATTTGTTTTACTTTTAAAGAATATTTGGCTATGATCTCATATGAAAATATGTTTTGTGAGTACCACCACGGGAGTCACACGCCTTGGGGGACTTAAATAACCATTGGCTAGTGTTTGACCACTTTATGGTCCAGTGTTTGTCATGGATCCATTGATCAGTGTAGTGCTTAGCACTTAGTGATGTACCGTGGTTATGGTTGTATAGTGATTTCCGTATTACATGTTAAATGATCTGAACTATACGTCAAATGATTTCCGTATGTTATGTATCAAGCTCTTTTTGGCCCAACTAATTATCCATGGTGAATTTTATACCTTATACTCTTAGTATAATATTTCTCACTCTGCCATGAGCTTATAGTTTTTTTTACCACTTTCAGGTGACATGTCAAGACCAGCGTGTGGGGTAGGCACAAAGCATTTTTTTTTATATTCGTAAATATCGGCCTTTTTGATCAATATATTTTGTTATAAAAATAGAAATTTCAATGATTATTTTAGTACCCTTATTTAAATATTTCTTCCGCTTGCGTTTATTAATTTGTTTAAAGATTTGGCCGGAGGTAACCTCGGTTACTGGCCATCACGATGCTTAACCCTTGGGTACGGGGAGCGGGTCGTGACAGAAAATAAATCCCATGTCTAACTTTGGGCTCATTAGTATTTTCAGTATTTTCTCCCATGTCTAACTTTTTAACAATTTGAGTCAAAGATATTTTTATTCTTTATTTTACTTTTTTTAATTGACAATTGAGATTACAAAAAAATCTAACAAAATTCACCATGTTTGGTAAGTACTAAAAAAGTTATGTTTTGTTCTTTTGTTAAAAAAAAAAAAAAATTATATTAAAAAATATTATTGTTCAAGTCCTTATAGTTAGAAGGATATAATTTTTTTTTATAAAATTTAAAACAAAAAAATAAAAATAATGGCAATTAATAATTTGAACACTTGTATTTAAAACAAATTATATTTAGACAAATAATATTATGACACATGTGAATATTGATCTCATTCTAATTGTAGTAATATAATTTGAAATTTTATTTTATAATTGTGGGGAAATGGTTCGGAAATACTCTTTGGATCCTGTGGGACGCTTGTGATCCTTAGCCAGCCACCTGAAAAGGAATGAACACTCCGGTCGGGGGGTGCCGGAATTAGCACTCCGACGGACAAGCCAGTATATACTCTCTTGGTTGCTTGGGTTTTAAGTTAAGCATACTAGTTCTCACATACCTCTCTTTGGTTGATGTTCTTCTATTTATATCTCTATTGGGCCTTAGGGTTGGGCATACCTTTTATCCGTCATGTAACTATTCACTCGACTCCTGTTGTTGCAAATTTCTCTTTATTCGGCTCCTCGCTCAATTTGTTATGCATCCGATTAGGATACTTCTGGGTTTATATAAGATGGGGCCGAATACAATATATATATCTCGACTCTCCAAGTTCACTTATTCAGCCTCTTTGCATCCCCTAATATTCGGCCCCCACAATTGCCCCCCAAACACTTCACTAACAACAGTTAGCTGGTGTGTTTGGTTTGAACTCGAAAAGTCAGAGCGGCTAACCTCATTCCAATGCGAATGTCAGAGCCCACACGTCTTTCGGTCATCATTACAACTTCCCGCCCCTTCGTACGTTTCTTCCATTTATTGTGATTTAAAATTTTGTTGTCTTTTCGAATACATACACATTTTTGAATACTTGAAGCTCTTGGTGTGCCTTCCGATTCACTTCTGCAACCTCCTTTTATCCCTCATTGTCTTCTCTGCCTCTTGTAAGTTCTCTTCCTCTCTACTTTGAATCCCTTTTCCTGGTTTGTTTTTAGTTTAACGAACTCCATAGACTGACGAAAATGGCAAAGCATTTGAAAGACCCCCTTTCTACGGATCGAGTCTCTGGCTTTTGACGCCATTTTTTCATCCCTGATGATGTCCGTTTGTTACTTGTGACAGACAGCACCCTTGATATGGAGAGGGCTGATGAAAACACAATCGTCTTCCCTCTCTTATCAATTACAGAGGGCGGAGTCGTTTCCCCCTTCACCCATTCCTTAGAGCCGTCCTTCACCATTGGGGTCTAATCCCTTCCCAATCTAATGTAAATTTTTTTTGAATCATAATGGGAATTATAGAGTTAAACCGTCGCCTTAGGATTAATCTCGGCGTACCTGCTATTCGGCATTGTTATGCCTTGGCCAAGTCTTCTGGCCGGCATGGGTGCTATTTCCTTAGGGCCAAGGACACCGACCATCAGTTAGTGACTATGCTTTCCAGCTCTGGGAAGCGAGTCGATGATATCATGGTCGTCGTCTGAGGTAACTGGGAATTCGGTGAAGGCGAGGACCGCCTAGATCCTATTCCTAGACGGAGAGGCAAACTAGGTGGCCACAGCCCCTTTGCGTTTATTTTTCTTATATTTACTCGGCTTTATCTTTGCGATCTCATGGCTTTATTTGTGCAAGAAACGATTTGAAAAAAGTTTTGGTATCAACCGATGACGCCGTTTTCGACGCCGGCCCACATTCTTCTTCGATACGAGCTGACGTATACGACGTTTTGGACGGCAGAAAACATCCTAGTTCTGAGGGGCAAAGAGTTTCTTACGGCCCTTATCTTATCCAACTTCAAAAACTTGAGGCAAGTTGGTTTGGACGGATTCGATTTGGAGCAGGCGGAGGTAGTTGAGGAGGTCGCTAAGTCGCCAAACCAATCTGAAGCCGAAGTAGACGAGGCTTTGAAGTTGGCCTTTGAGGAAGCCGGCCTCAATTCATCCAACCCTCCGTCCACCTCACGCTGAGGGGACGTTCCCTTCGACAACATCTTTACAGGTTTAGAAAATCTTCCTGGCACGTACCCTGAGGATATGGCTTGGTTGTCACTCACACAACTTGCCAAGAAGAAAAACGCTGAAAGAATGGCCGCCTGGTGGAGAGCAGAGGCCATTCAATCGGAAATTCCACCCGCTGCCGATGCCGAGTCCTCTCTGCTTGTTATCGGGGGAGAGACGGCTCAAACCCAAACGGCCGCGTCGGAGCGGGTAGAGAAGGCGAACTAGGAGCAAAGGAGGAAGAAGCGCCCCGCCAAGGAAGAAGTCGAATCCACTGAAGAGCAGGTCGACAAACGGCCACGCATTGAGGAATCGGATTTGGTTGTTCCATTCACTGTTCAACCAAAGATAAGGAACATGCCGATTTCCTCTGACGCGTCGGCTTTAAAAGACCCGACTGTGGCCTTGAGCATGGCTTCTTCGATCTGCATGCCAGCTGACAGAGCCGTATTTCAGGCCGAGCCAAATCTACTGTCGATCGCATTAGCGGCTCAGTCGACTTTATTGGTACATGCTTTATATGCAGTCTTCCGCCTAAATATATATATATTTAATATTATTTAACTCTATTTCCTATTTTGCAGACGGTGGGCAGGATAGCCGAAATAGGCCGTTGTCAGCATGATGCTATAGAACAGATCGCCTTGCTGAAAACCAAAGTTGAAAATGAGAAGGGCAAGGCTGTAGAAGCCTCTCAGAGAGCCGATTCAGAAGCGGCGAAAGCAGCGGAGAACGTGCGAGGGCGGACTTTAAGGCCGAGAGCGCGAGGAACTCGACCAGTTAAGGCTGGTTACCGAGGACAGGGCAAAAGCGAGTGAGGACGTGCTCCAGCTAGCCAAGGAGGTGATTGCCAAGTTGGAAGCCGACTTGGAAGAATCGAAGAAGGCGAAGGAAAAAGCCGACTCCGAGGTTTCCAAAGCGTTCCAAGCTGGACAAGAAGCTGCCTTGGAGAGCTATGCAGATGAAGTGCCCAAATTTGAGAACCGGGGCTTCAAACACGGCTGGCTCAAAGCCCTTGCTGCCGCGAATGTGACATTGGCCCAGCCGATTCCATTCGAGCAAGTGGACGTTGAGCTGTTGGCGTCTGACCCTAAGGATTGACTAGGGTGACATTTTAATTTTTGCTAGGAATCTTCCATGCAAGGTTGTAGGCTTTTTGTTTAATAGATATCTGTTAGTTTAAGGTAGTCTTCATGTGTAAAATGGCTACTGTCTGTACTCAATTTACTAATGAAAATTCCCTTTGCTTGAAAACTTCCTTTGCGTAATTTATCCGAGCAAGTGAAATGGCTCAGGGCCTCGTCGTATGGCCGATTAGCTTCATGAATCTGCCCTTGCCCCAGCCAATGTATGAACTGGAAAGGCCGAATACTATTAGTTCATAGAGTGGCTATGGCACGTGTAAATCGGCACCGGGCTTAGATATTTGGCCGGTCAGATTAATAAATCTGCCTTTACCCCAGCCGATGTATGAACTGTCAACGCCGAATACTATTAGTTCATGGAGTGGCTATGGCACGCGTAGATCGGCACCAGACTTAGATATTTGGCCAATCAGATTAATAAATCTGCCCTTGCCCCAGCATGAACTGGAAAGGCCGAATACTATTAGTTCATGGAGTGGCTGTGGCACGCGTAGATCGGTCCCGGGCTTAGATATTTGGCCGATCAGATTAATAAATCTGCCCTTGCCCCTGCCGATATATGAACTGTCAACGCCGAATACTATTAGTTCATGGAGTGGTTGTGGTACGCATAGATCGGCACCGGGCTTAGATATTTGGCCGATCAGATTAATAAATTTGCTCTTGCCCAAGCCGATGTATGAACTGTCAACGCCGAATACTATTAGTTTATGGAGTGGCTATGGCACGCGTAGATCGGCACCGGGCTTTTGAAGTTTAGCATTAATGAAATCGCCTCGAGGGCGTTGTACCCATTAGAAATAAATGGGGTGAGTTCTTCGCGCCCGTAAATCCCATTATTGTGTTCAAACTCAATTTAAACCAGTCTGTTGAGGAAGGTTAGGTAAAGGCGAATGTCAAGTAGACCATTCTTCAACAGCAGAAGAGAAGAGAGGACATTGGCTGAGCTGGATACATAAATGAATCGCAGTGGCGAGCCTATGCGCACGAGAAGTAGGACATCGAAGGAACGGGAAAAACGTCAGTCCCCACGTCGAAGTAGATCACCCAGAAGGGAACGATAGCAACGGGGCAGCTCCCCTCGACCGCGACCGAGAAGTGAATCCAATGCGACGCTGCGACCGTTGAGTTTTGCGATTTTTGTGGGGAATAAACCAATGACTGAAGCGGATTCAATTGTTCACGACCCAGGTGTGGCAATTGAGTTCGCTCGACAGATTTTTCCACCAGAAGTCTAGCAATCGATGGTCGGTCGACAGGATTTCGAAGTGTTTTGAGAGGGTATCCATCGAGCAGTAAAAAGGCTGTATACCGCCTATGAAATCGGCATACGTCTATGCGCCGCGCGGTAGAAACTTGGAGGCTCACGCGAAGAAGGCCGATCATGAGCTAAGGAAGGCCAAAACTGCCGAGCCGGGTGAGGCCAGCCAATCTAACCTAGTCGTAGAGGAAAGGGTGACCCAACAGCTGACAAGTCATGCGATTATCGATTGAGATACGGCAAGCATGTTTGCAATAGAGACTGCAAGGTCCAGGGGTTATGAGAAAGGCTTCCACGACGGTCGGAAAGTCGGGATAGACAAGACCAAGGAGAAACTCGCCGAGGAAGTATGCCGATGCGAGAATCGGGGTTTCTGACACGGGTGGATTAAGGCTTTCCAAGCCGCAGAGGCTCTCCAAGAAGCAGGCGTTGAATCGGCGTTGCCGTTATACCAACGTCATCACTTTCCCTTTGGTGCTTTCGAAATCGAGAAGAGCGTCGACGATGGTGATGCTGAATAAAATTGAACATATTGTAAACGCTCCAACATAGACTGGGCGCAAATTATGTATTTATTGGTCAATTTAATAAAACACCCAGTTTTAAATGTTTGCATGCTTCAATTTATGTTTATACATTCTGAGTCAATTGGTTAATGTAACGAAACACATCATTTTGAATGCTTGTATGTTTCAACTTTTGTCAACAACGCGTGCTTTTTAATCGTAATGTTCATGAGAAGCACGCCGAATCCGGATTATTGTTCGGCCCAAGCGCGTAATGCTCGTATGGGCGCTCCGAATTCGGAGTTTTATCCGGCCCAAAGGTGATATCCACGAAGGCGCTCCGAATCCGGTGTCTTATTCGGCCCAAAAGCGACCTGCACGGATGGGGCTCCAAATTCAGAGGCTTTTTTATCTTGGCCTATCATGATATCCACGAAGGGCGCTCCGAATTTGGAGTCTTATTCGGCCCAAACGCGACCTGCACGGATGGGGCTCCGAATTCGGAGGCTTTTTTATCTTGGCCAATCGGGGTATCCACGAAGGGCGCTCCGAATCCAGAGTCTTATTTGGCCCAAACGCGACCTGCACGGGTGGGGCTCCGAATTCGGGGGTTTTTTATCCTGGCCAATCGTGATATCTACGAAGGGCGCTCCGAATCCGGAGTCTTATTCGGCCCAAACGCGACCTGCACGAATGGGGCTCCGAATTCGAAGGCTTTTTTATCTTGGCCAATCGTGGTATCCACGAAGGGAGCTCCGAATCCGGAGTCTTATTCGGCCCAAACGTGACCTGCACGGATGGGGCTCCGAATTCGAAGGATTTTTTATCTTAGCCAATCGTGATATCCACGATGGGTGCTCCGAATCCTGAGTCTTATTCGGCCCAAACGCGACCTGCATAGATGGGGCTCCGAATTCGGAGGCTTTTTTATCTTGGCCAATCGTGGTATCCACAAAGGGCGCTCTGAATCTAGAGTCTTATTCGGCCCAAACGCGACCTGCACGGATGGGGTTCCGAATTCGGAGGCTTTTTTATCTTGGTCAATCATGGTATCCACGAAGGGCGCTCCGAATCCGGAGGCTTAAACCGGAAGACTTTTGAACTGAATTTCGCAATGAGAAAATAGGAAACTTTGCATTGCAAAAGTGAGATCTGTACATGGTGAACCATTCAAGGCAAATATCATGTCCCACAGGTCGGGTTTAATGATAGAATTTACGCAAATGCGTTGAATTCCAAGGTCGTGGCAAACTCCTCCTAGACATGTCTTTGAGCCGTGTAATGACCCTCATACTGCTTACCGATTAATTACCGATTACTGCTAAACTGAGAATGGTTATGATTGGTGATTGAACTGACTGGATCACTGAACTGACTGACTGAAATATGAAATTGAATTGATTGCCTGTATTGTTTGAATTGTAATTCTATCTGTTTGACTATTTGATTATCTGTTCAGTTTGTTTCGTTTAAACTGCTAATTGAAGGCCTTATCGGCGGCCGAATCGGGAATCGTTTAGTGAGTTATAATCATGAGAATTTATGTGATTTTATGGTATACTTGTCTGAAATGTGATTTAGGATGATTAAATTAGAATAAAATAAGCCAATTGCATGAGTTGCATTATTTACCATTTTGCCACCCTTAGTGGCCCACTACCTCAACATATTGAGCCTTACATACACTTAGGCAAACTTTGCATCAGCTACATTTTGTTGAGCTCCACCGAATTTAGAGAGAGAGGGAGTGAGAGACTTGATTTCACTTGTAGATTGCTTGGAAATTTAAGGAATTGGAGGTTGATCTCATATTTAAGCTTTTACACTTGAACTACAAGGTCTAAGGTAGAAATTCATCTTCTCATTCTTGTGTATAAGCCAATTCTTGCATGTTTCATGCTTCATTGTAGAGCTAAGTCATGTTTTAGTTCATGCATGTTGGATTATAGCTTAGTTCTTGCATGCATGGTTAAATTGTTGACGTTTGAGTTGATTTCATGGCAAATTGTCACATGCATGGTCATAATTAAGCTTAGGTCCATGCTTTCAACTTGTTTTGAAAAGAATGAGCTCATTAGAGCATGTTTTGAAAATGTAAAATGATTTAAATTCATGCATGTTTGCATGTTCTTCATGTTCATGAAAATTGATTTGAAATTGAGTTTGAATTAGACACCCTTGGGCTTTGATTTACCAAATTGATCTTTGAAATACATAATGTTATGTGTTTACAAGTGTTTTTCCAGGTTTTTAGCCCAAGAGGATCAAAAATTTGGCTTTTACACTTGATTTTGAGCTTGGGACTCAAATCTGGAATTTCCAGATTTTGAGCCTACGCTCGAAGGAAGTCCACGCTCGAGCGTACACTCTGTGATTCTGCCTTCCGCTCGAGCGAGAAAAGTTACGCTCGAGCGTGAAATGCGAGCATCCAGTACTTTGCATGAGTTCACAGTCCGCTCGAGCGAGGAAACTCACGCTCGAGCGAGGACTTGTGTCTTACGCTCGAGCGGGGTCGAGCGTCCATCGAGCGTAAATTTGGAGCATCCAGCATTTTTACTGTAGCACACAGTCCGCTCGAGCGACGGAATTGACGCTCGAGCGGAGCTCCTTTGTGCATGTCCGCTCGAGCATAGAAAGCCACGCTCGAGCGAGACCCCTGTTTCAGCAAATTTTGTAAAGTGTTCAAAAGTGCATCTTTGCATCCTCTTCCATCCTAGGCATTCCTAGGGCATATTTAAGGCATCTTAAAGAGGATATAGATGTAGAACCACACCGAGGCAAATTAGGGATTAAGTTATTATCTTTCCCAACTGTGTAGCTTAGTGTGTGTTCAATCTGTAAACTGTGTAGGGTTGGCTTCCCGAGGAGACGCTCTAGTTCACTGTAGCCCAGAACTCTGTGAGTAACAATTGTGTAAAGATATGTTCAAAATGATTATCTTCTAAATACTGAACTGAACTGTTTACTGAACTGATATTGTTTATTGAATGAATGTATGTCCTATATTCTGAACTGCACTGTGGCATCCTTAGCACCTACTGTTTACTGTTACTGTTACAGAGATCTCTGTCGGTTCCCTCGTGGAACCACTACTGTTTACTGATTGATGGCCATCATTACTGTTCGGTCTTTCAGACCCACTGTTACTGTTATGCTAATGGATGTACCACATATGACTGCTTACTGTACTGAACAACTGAAATACTGATTTAATGAACTGTTTTCATTACTGTAAGGACATTCATTCTAAACCTTTTTACGCATTATGGTATTCACTGGGCTTTAGCTCACTGTTTATATATATATATATATATATATGTAGGTGTTCAGGCACCAGACCGCAGCTAGGAGCGTCGGGATGACTCCAGTTTTGTTAAGCCAGCCTAAGTGCCTCACTGCGAGGTTCCGAGTTTGCCATGCTATGGCTAGGGGTGTTGTATTTCCCCGTCTGTCTTGGACTGTTTTCGTAATACTGTATAGACTGTTACCGTACTGCTTAATAGGGATTAAGTCCCTGTTCTGAATGATTGTATATGATGTATATACTGGTTTGTCTCTGACTGCATATATGTATGAAAAATCTTTTTGGCATACAGACTGTCACAGCTCATTGGACATTGTTTTATTACTGTATTGGCTTCCGCCATGCCCCTGTACTCTGTTATACTGTCTTACTGTTAAGCAGGCCTTCGGTAATCCCGGATTACTGGCCGGTTACGGTGCTAAACCCATAGGGGCGGGTTTGGGTCGTGACAGAGTGGTATCAGAGCGATACTTAACCACAAGTTATACCGCACACACGTGTCCAGATGAGCTATAGTCCTAGAAAAGTATAGGGCATTATATGAGCATGAAAAGTGTGTGGTTATGACGTGACGGATTATATGCTAATGTGTTAACCTGTTTAAAGAAGTGGCTGTCTATATTGATGACTGTTATAACTGTTATAACTGCTTATAGTGAAATGGATAATGCAAATGTTGCTACTGGACCTGAATCATCTGAGGCCAGAATGGCCAGACTGGAAAGAATGTTGGAACGAATAACTGAAAGACTAGATCAACAACAGAACCAACAGCCCCCACCTCCTCCTCCTCGGTACAGCCGGAACAGAATGTGAATGTTAATGATGGGGACATAATTGCTCTTACCCAGAAGTTCAGCAAACTGAAACCGCCATCCTTTCAGGGAGGCTTAGAATCGTTAAAGGCTGAAGCATGGGTTTTGGAGACTGAAAAACTATTTGAGGTGTTTCCGTGTTCTGAGGCACACAAAGTGCTGCTGGCTACCTTTACTCTGCAAGAGGAAGCAAGAAGGTGGTGGATGCTTACTCGGGATGACAACACTGTTATGACTTGGGCTCAATTTAAAGTAGCCTTCTTTGAAAAGTACTTCCCTTAGTGTGTCAGGGACAGGAAGGTCACTGAATTTGAACAGTTAAAACAGGGCACAATGTCTGTTGCTGAATATGAAACGAAGTTCACCGGGCTTGCTAGATATGCACCACATATGGTGGACACTGATTACAAGAAGGCCAGAAGGTTTGAAGGCGGCCTGAATGTTGCAATACTGGACAGGATAAATGTTTTAAAGTTACCGACTTATGTGGGTGTTCTTGACCGAGCATTGATGGCCGAGTCGAACATCGAAGCTGTGAAACAATCTAAAATACCGGCGTCTGAATGACATGGTAAAAGACAGTATTTCAAATTCAAGAAAGGCAAGCATAATCAATTGAACAAGAAACAGAATACGGGGTCAACAGTTAGCCCCAGTCAAGGGAGTGGTTCTATACCGCCCTGCTCTGAATGTGGTAAGAACCATAAGGGAGTTTGTTATAAAATTTCTGGTGCTTGTTACAGGTGTGGCAAGGTAGGCCACATGGTGAAAGATTGCCCTTCCACTGCTCGGGGCGATAGTAAAGCTGCAGGCAGCGCCGCAGCATCAACTGTTGCACCAAAGCCTAACCCCAAAGCTACCGGGAAAGAGCCTATGAGGCAGGGCCGAGTGTTCGCCCTAGTACCGGGAGACGTGCAAAATACTGAAACCGTTGTGTCAGGTATCCTCTCTATTTGTGCTCAAAATGCATATGTACTGATTGATTCGGGGTCTACACACTCTTATGTATCGCATGCTTTTTCACAGAAATTGAATAGACCCTTAGAACCCATGAATTATCTGCTAGCTGTATCATCACCTATTGGGGGATCCATGACATGTGCATATATGTATCCTGGTTGTGAGATTATTGTTGGGGATATGCATCTGTTTATTGATTTACTGCCATTGAACATTGACCATTTTGATGTAATATTGGGGATGGACTGGTTACAAAAATATCATGCTACCATTGATTGTGTGACAAAACAAGTTGTTTTCCGTCCACCGGGTTTGCCCGAATTTGTGTTTAATGGGGTTGGAGTAGTACCTCCTCCGTATTTGATTTCTTCTTGAAAGCTGTTAAATTGATCAGAAAGGGGTGTAAGGGATATCTGTGTTCTGTACTGACTGTATCTACTGATGATAATGTTAAAACTGATGTGAACTGTATTCCTATAGTCAGAGAATTCCCAGATGTGTTTCCAGATGATCTGCCAGGGGATTTGATTGACAGGGAGATTGAGTTCACCGTGGATGTGATTCCGGGTACACAGCCAATATCGAAAGCTCCTTACAGAATGGCTCCGACTGAACTGAAGGAATTGAAAGTGCAACTGCAAGAACTATTAGACAAGAAGTTTATCAGGCCCAGTACTTCACCGTGGGGCGCACCGGTTTTGTTTGTGAAAAAGAAAGACGGCTCACTAGACTGTGCATTGATTACCGTGAACTGAACAAGGTAACCGTGAAAAATAAATACCCATTGCCGCGTATTGATGACTTATTTGATCAGTTACAGGGTGCTCAAGTGTTTTCGAGATTGATCTCAGATCTGGGTATCACCAACTGAAGGTTAAACCAGAAGACATTGATAAAACTGCTTTTAGAACAAGGTATGGACATTACGAATTTTTAGTTATGCCTTTTGGGGTTACCAATGCACCGGCAGCATTTATGGACCTCATGAATAGAATCTTTAAACCGTACCTTGATGACTTTATTGTTGTATTCATTGATGACATCCTGATCTATTCTAGGACTAGAGAAGAACATGAACATCATCTGAGACTTGCCCTACAGACCCTAAGAGAACAGAAACTTTATGCTAAACTGTCTAAATGTGAATTTTGGCTTGACCATGTTATGTTTTTGGGACATGTTATTAGCAAAGATGGGATTTCTGTTGACCCGCAGAAAATTGAAGCTGTAGTGAACTGGCTTAGACCAACAAACGTGACAGAAGTCTGAAGCTTTTTGGGATTGGCCGGATATTACAGAAGATTTGTTAAAGATTTCTCCAAAATTGCCTTACCATTGACTCAACTGACACAGAAAGGGGATATCATTTGACTGGACTGACCAAAGGGAATCAGCATTCCAAGAGTTGAAAACTCGACTTGTGACTGCACTGGTTCTTACCCTACCTTCAGGTACGGATGGTTATACTGTTTTTAGTGATGCTTCTCATAAGGGTTTGGGATGTGTTTTAATGCAGAATGGGAGAGTAATTGCCTATGCTTCCCGACAACTGAGACCACATGAAAAGAACTACCCAACCCATGATCTAGAACTTGCAGCAGTAGTGTTTGTATTGAAAATCTGGCGTCACTACCTGTATGGGGCAACATGTGAAGTATACACTGACCACAGAAGTCTGAAATATTTCTTCACACAGAAAGAACTGAATATGAGGCAGCGGAGATGGCTAGAACTGATTAAGGATTATGACTTACAGATATTGTACCATCCAGGAAAGGCCAACACCGTTGCCGATGCTTTGAGTCGGAAATCGATTGGAAACTTAGCCTGTTTGCTTACTGGGCAGAAAGAATTGCTTTGTGACCTTGAAAGATCTAGAATTGAAATTGTGTTACGGGAATAAGGTGGAACAATAGCTGCTATTTCTGCTCAACCGGCATTGATTGAAGAGATTAAGGAGAAACAGCAACAGGATGACTTCTTGAAGAAGATCATTGATGAACGGGAATCTAAACCGAGACCGGGGTTCAAATTTGAAAATGATGTACTGAAGTTTCAGGAAAGACTGTGTGTACCGAATAATTCTGAACTGAAAAGAAGAGTTCTGCATGAGGGCCACAATTCAAAATTTTCTATCCATCCGGGGAATACGAAAATGTATCAAGATTTGAAGTTGAATTTCTGGTGGCCGGGAATGAAGAAAGAAATTGCCGACTTTGTATCAAAATGTCTTCATTGCCAACAAGTCAAAGCTGAACATCAACAACCCGCAGGTTTATTGCAGCCCTTACCAATACCGGAGTGGAAATGGGAACATATTACCATGGATTTTATTGTTGGATTGCCTCGCTCCAGTAAAGGTATGGACTCGATTTGGGTTATTGTTGATAGACTGACTAAATCTGCTCACTTCTTACCTGTTAAGACAATTTATAATGCGGACAAATTGGCTATACTCTATATTGATGAAATTGTTAGACTGCATGGAGTGCCTGTGTCCATTGTTTCTGACAGGGATTCGAAGTTTACATCGAGGTTTTGGCAAAGCCTACAGACTGCATTGGGTACTGAACTAAGACTGAGTAGTGCTTATCATCCACAGACAGATGGCCAATCAGAAAGGACCATCCAAACTCTGGAGGATTTACTGAGAATGTGTGTCCTTGATTTTCAAGGAAACTGGGAAAGCCATTTGCCATTGGTTGAATTCGCATACAACAACAGCTATCATTCAAGTATTGGTATAGCGCCTTTCGAGGCATTGTATGGCAGGAAATGTAGATCTCTGATTTGCTTGGCAGAAGTTGGAGATGGGCCTTTGCTTGGGCCCGAGATTGTTTATGAAACGACTGAGAAAGTGAAACTGATACAGCAGAGACTGAAAACTGCACAGAGCCGACAGAAAAGTTATGCGGATGTCAGAAGACGGGATAGAGAGTATGAAGTGGGTGATCACGTTTTTGTGAAAGTGACACCGATGAAAGGCCAGACTCGTTTTGGAGTCAAGGGCAAGTTAGCGCCGAGATATGTCGGACCGTATGAGATTATTGAGAAAATCAATCCGGTGGCGTATCAAGTTGCGCTTCCTCCTGAAATGGAGCATATGCATAACGTCTTCCACATTTCGATGTTGAGAGATTATCTCTGGGATCTATTCCATGTGATTGAGCCTACTCGTGTAGTGTTGAGTGATGACTACACTTACGAGGAGCGGCCTATACAGATTGTAAACAGACGGATCAAGAAACTGAGAAACAAAGAGATCCCGTTAGTGAAAGTTGACTGGCAGAACCATGGTGGCGTGTATGCCACTTGGGAAAGGGAAGATGACATGGCTAAAAGATACCCAGAACTGTTTCCACTGAACCCTGTTTTCTTCCAGAATGAAGGTAATTCGAGTTTAGAGGACTAAACTCTTTTTAAGGAGGGGAGACTGTAATGACCCTCATACTGCTTACGATTAATTACCGATTACTGCTAAACTGAGAATGGTTATGATTGGTGATTGAACTGACTGGATCACTGAACTGACTGACTGAAATATGAAATCGAATTGATTGCCTGTATATGTTTGAATTGTAATTCTATCTGTTTGACTATTTGATTATCTGTTCAGTTTGTTTCGTTTAAACTGCTAATTGAAGACCTTATCGGCGGCCGAACCTGGAATCGTTTAGTGAGTTATAATCATAAGAATTTATGTGATTTTATGGTATACTTGTCTGAAATGTGATTTAGGATGATTAAATTAGAATAAAATAAGCCAATTGCATGAGTTGCATTATTTACCATTTTGCCACCCTTAGTGGCCCACTACCTCAACATATTGAGCCTTACATACACTTAGGCAAACTTTGCATCAGCTACATTTTGTTGAGCTCCACCGAATTTAGAGAGAGAGGGAGTGAGAGACTTGATTTCACTTGTAGATTGCTTGGAAATTTAAGGAATTGGAGGTTGATCTCATATTTAAGCTTTTACACTTGAACTACAAGGTCTAAGGTAGAAATTCATCTTCTCATTCTTGTGTATAAGCCAATTCTTGCATGTTTCATGCTTCATTGTAGAGCTAAGTCATGTTTTAGTTCATGCATGTTGGGTTATAGCTTAGTTCTTGCATGCATGGTTAAATTGTTGACTTTTGAGTTGATTTCATGGCAAATTGTCACATGCATGGTCATAATTAAGCTTAGGTCCATGCTTTCAACTTGTTTTGAAAAGAATGAGCTCATTAGAGCATGTTTTGAAAATGTAAAATGATTTAAATTCATGCATGTTTGCATGTTCTTCATGTTCATGAAAATTGATTTGAAATTGAGTTTGAATTAGACACCCTTGGGCTTTGATTTACCAAATTGATCTTTGAAATACATAATGTTATGTGTTTACAAGTGTTTTTCCAGGTTTTTAGCCCAAGAGGATCAAAAATTTGGCTTTTACACTTGATTTTGAGCTTGGGACTCAAATCTGGAATTTCCAGATTTTGAGCCTACGCTCGAGCGAGGAAGTCCACGCTCGAGCGTACACTCTGTGATTCTGCCTTCCGCTCGAGCGAGAAAAGTTACGCTCGAGCGTGAAATGCGAGCATCCAGTACTTTGCATGAGTTCACAGTCCGCTCGAGCGAGGAAACTCACGCTCGAGCGAGGACTTGTGTCTTACGCTCGAGCGGGGGTCAGCGTCCATCGAGCGTAAATTTGGAGCATCCAGCATTTTTACTGTAGCACACAGTCCGCTCGAGCGACGGAATTGACGCTCGAGCGGAGCTCCTTTGTCTGCATGTCCGCTCGAGCATAGAAAGCCACGCTCGAGCGAGACCCCTGTTTCAGCAAATTTTGTAAAGTGTTCAAAAGTGCATCTTTGCATCCTCTTCCCATCCTAGGCATTCCTAGGGCATATTTAAGGCATCTTAAAGAGGATATAGATGTAGAACCACACCGAGGCAAATTAGGGATTAAGTTATTATCTTTCCCAACTGTGTAGCTTAGTGTGTGTTCAATCTGTAAACTGTGTAGGGTTGGCTTCCCGAGGAGACGCTCTAGTTCACTGTAGCCCAGAACTCTGTGAGTAACAATTGTGTAAAGATATGTTCAAAATGATTATCTTCTGAATACTGAACTGAACTGTTTACTGAACTGATATTGTTTATTGAATGAATGTATGTCCTATATTCTGAACTGTACTGTGGCATCCTTAGCACCTACTGTTTACTGTTACTGTTACAGAGATCTCTGTCTGTTCTCTCGTGGAACCACTACTGTTTACTGATTGATGGCCATCATTACTGTTCGGTCTTTCAGACCCACTGTTACTGTTATGCTAATGGATGTACCACATATGACTGCTTACTGTACTGAACAACTGAAATACTGATTTAATGAACTGTTTTCATTACTGTAAGGACATTCATTCTAAACCTCTTTACGCATTATGTTATTCACTGGGCTTTAGCTCACTGTTTATATATATATGTAGGTGTTCAGGCACCAGACCGCAGCTAGGAGCATCGGGATGACTCCAGTTTTGTCAAGCCAACCTAAGTGCCTCACTGCGAGGTTCCGAGTTTGCCATGCTATGGCTAGGGGTGTTGTATTTCCCCGTCTATCTTAGACTGTTTTCGTAATACTGTATAGACTGTTACCGTACTGCTTAATAGGGATTAAGTCCCTGTTCTGAATGATTGTATATGATGTATATACTGGTTTGTCTCTGACTGCATATATGTATGAAAAATCTTTTTGGCATACAGACTGTCACAGCTCATTGGACATTGTTTTATTACTGTATTGGCTTCCGTCATGCCCCTGTACTCTGTTATACTGTCTTACTGTTAAGCAGGCCTTCGGTAATCCCGGATTACTGGCCGGTTACGGTGCTAAACCCATAGGGCGGGTTTGGGTCGTGACAAGCCGATATGCCCCTACTCCCGCGATTGAGTCGATCTGATAGGGGCCGTCCCAATTAGGACCCAATTTTCCATTAGCTGGATTCCTAGCGGCTGGAATCACTTTCTTCAAGATCAATTCACCTGGTATATAGCGGCGTAGTTGAATGCGTTGATTATACGACTTAGCAAGCTGCTACTGGTACCGTGCCATGGATGCAAGGGCACAGTCTCTTCGTTCTTCAATCAGAGTCAAATCCAAGGCCAGCATCATGTCGTTTCGGCCCATATCAAAAACTTTTGATTTCAAGGTTGGGAGGCCGATCTTCAAGGGGATGATTGCCTGCGTTTCGAAGCACAAAGCGAACGACGTTTCCCCACTTATACGCTTTGCGAAGCCGGGTATTTTTGAAAAACAAACACTTATGATTATGCAAAACAACCTAACGCGTCTCATGCGAAAGGAGGAAGAATGGTGTGAACAGACAGGCGCACCTGCTGTTATTAACCGATTTGGGTGGCCATGGATGCCGCTTTTCTGATCATATTTACAACTTTCCCTATTCTCCAACGGGGTGACAGACTAGGTTGGTTCAGTTTCCAGAGTTGAGGCGCATACAAGCTACCTCAACCTATGGGGCTGCCATACAGATTTCAAGCCGAGAATGCACCCCTGGATGCACCTCTGGGTATTTAAACCAGACTTTAGTCTCGGAAATCCCGAACCTTTTGCGTTCTAGGCATCGCCATTCGAACTCTAGTTTTCACCGTCGCAGTTGGTCTCCTAGGAACTCATTGCAATCACAGGCAGGCGGCTATACCAGACCACCTAAAGTCGTTCGGGCACGACAAACACCAAAGGAATTGCACCTTTATAGGATTTAAGGTCTCCTAGACCAGAAAAAGAACATCAGGCGCACCTGCTGTTTTTTAACCGATTGGTAATCCTAACGCGTCTCACGCGAGAAGAGGAAGTGAACTTGAAATCCAAACGCGTCTCACGCGAGAGGAGTATCGTGAACTTGAGATCCAAACGCGTCTCACGCGAGTGGAGTATGTGAACTTGAGATCCAAACGCGTCTCACGCGAGAGGAGGGTTGTGAACTTGAGATCCAAACGCGTCTCACGCGAGAGGAGGGTAGTGAACTTGAGATCCAAACGCGTCTCACGCGAGAGGAGCATAGTGAACTTGAGATCCAAACGCGTCTCACGCGAGAGGAGCATAGTGAACTTGAGATCCAAACGCGTCTCACGCGAGAGGAGTGTAGTGAACTTGAGATCCAAACGCGTCTCACGCGAGAGGAGTATGTGAACTTGAGATCCAAACGCGTCTCACGCGAGAGGAGCATAGTGAACTTGAGATCCAAACGCGTCTCACGCGAGAGGAGTATGTGAACTTGAGATCCAAATGCGTCTCACGCGAGAGGAGTGTGTGAACTTGAGATCCAAACGCGTCTCACGCGAGAGGAGTCTGTGAACTTGAGATCCAAACGCGTCTCACGCGAGAGGAGCATAGTGAACTTGAGATCCAAACGCGTCTCACGCGAGAGGAGCATAGTGAACTTGATATCCAAACGCATCTCACGCGAGAGGAGCATAGTGAACTTGAGATCCAAACGCGTCTCACGCGAGAGGAGCATAGTGAACTTGAGATCCAAACGCGTCTCACGCGAGAGGAGCATAGTGAACTTGAGATCCAAACGCGTCTCACGCGAGAGGAGCATAGTGAACTTGAGATCCAAACGCGTCTCACGCGAGAGGGGGATATTGTAGTCCTAACGCGTCTCACGCGAGAGGGGGCTATTGCAGTCCTAACGCGTGATCCAAACGCGTCTCACGCGAGAGGGGGATATTGTAGTCCTAACGCGTCTCACGCGAGAGGGGGCTATTGCAGTCCTAACGCGTCTCACGCGAGAGGTGGATATGTAGTCCTAACGCGTCTCACGCGAGAGGGGGCTATTGCAGTCCTAACGTGTCTCACGCGAGAGGGGGATATTGTAGTCCTAACGCGTCTCACGCGAGAGGGGGCTATTGCAGTCCTAACGCGTCTCACGCGAGAGGGGGATATTGTAGTCCTAACGCGTCTCACGCGAGAGGGGGCTATTGCAGTCCTAACGCGTCTCACGCGAGAGGGGGATATTGCAGTCCTAACGCGTCTCACGCGAGAGGGGGATATGTAGTCCTAACGCGTCTCACGCGAGAGGGGGATAAAGTATGGTAGAATGATTTTTTTTTTTTTTTTGACAATGGGTAATCTCTACATGTAGAAGTCACAGATGCCCCTTTTCTTCCTGATTATATTCACAACTTTCCCTATTCTCTAACGGGGTGACGGACTAGGTTGGTTCAGTTTCCAGAGTTGAGGCGCATATAAGCTACCTCAACCTATGGGGCTGCCATACAGATTTCAAGCCGGGGATACACCCCTGGGTATTTAAACCAGGCTTTAGTCTCGGAAATCCCGAACCTTTTGCGTTCTAGGCATCGCCATTCAAACTCTAGTTTCCACCGTCGCAGTTGGTCTCATAGGAACTCATCGCAAACACAGGCAGGATAATACACAGATATTTACATATAAATGCACACAGATATTTACAGACAGAATACAGACATATACACAGATATATACTGTATATCTACAGGTATATACGACACAGACATATACAGACCTATACACAAGCATATACAGTATATATACAGGTATATACGACACGGACATATAACATATACAGTATATATACAGGTATATACGACACAGACATATAACATATACAGTATATATACAGTATATACAAGCCTATACACAAACATATACGGATACATACACAGATATATATACGGAGATATACACAGGTGGGGAATATTCCGTTTGCAACCGTCAGCGGGAAGATGCCGTTACTGCGAAGGCATATTCTGTTTGCTGACGTCAGCACACGTATGCAAAACACGTAAAAAGAAAGGAAAATACCAAATGCATGGACACGGGGTTTCGACCATCTGGTCTCAAACTTGGCCTCTGAGTTCTCAACCACTAAGCCATCCCACTCTTGTGACAAGATATGCAAACAAATATATATACATAGACTTATACGAGACATATACACAAAATCAAAACAAACCAAAATAAACACTCGATGTGGGGTTCGAACCCCTGACCTCAGGCTCAGCCTCTCACTCTTCAACCACTGGGCCAAACCACTGTACCCAAGCCACTCGGGTGACAGAAACAATTCAACCAAATATATATATCTATATATAGGTGGACAAAACATATATATATCAAAACCAAAACAAAAACAAAACAAAGAAAGACTCGATGTGGGGTTCGAACCCCTGACCTCGGACTCAGCCTTCAGCCTTCAACCATTGAGTCACGCCACTGAACCCAAGCCACTCATATGACCAAAATGTTCAAACAAATATCTATATTACATAGCTATACAATATATATACATATATGCATACACAACTCTCCCGCGTCTCTTTCCGCATTTGGCACGCGGGCTCTACTTTTGTGTCGATTGGCCGACAAAAGTAGCCCCCTCGGTTTGCAAGCCTGCCTCGACCCTCTCCCTCTCTTTGTCTTTCTCTTTCGTCTTCTTCTTCACTTCAGTATCCGCCTTCTTCTTCTTAACTATTCTCTTCTTCTTCTCCTTCTCCATTACTCTTCCAGCTTCCTCCGCCTTCTTCTTGTTCTTCCATCTTCCTCCGCCTTCTTCTTTTCCTCTTCTATTTTCTGCCACTCTTCTGTGACTGCCTTCTTTCCTTTTTCTTCCCATACATGGCTTCGTCTCGCCCTCTCTCTCTGTTTCTGGATCTTAATGATCCATCGAGTTCCTCTGGGCCAAGTGGTCCTGCTCTTACTCATCCCAGTCTTCCCACCCTAACAGTTGAGCAAGTGCTGGCTGCTCAAACTGATATTGATGCTAACCACCTCACGCTGAAGTCGTGTATGGAAACAGTGGCCGCGGTCACTAATTTGTCTCACCGTCTGCAAAACAGAACGAGTGAGCTACATCGGGTTAATGCCCAACTTAATCAGCTTCAGCAGATGTATAGGGATGCACGAGCGGAGGTTTGTGCGCTGAAGGCAGAGAACAAAGAACTGAAACGGAAGACTACCTCCATGGAGAGTAGAGAGGTAAAACGACAGACCATTTGTCTGGACCAATTCGGAGCGCCGGCGTACTTTTCCTTTGATGGTCGGCGAAAAGTGAACTCTTTTGCCGGAAACATTGAGGCAGGGCCTTCGAAGGCCGATGACAAAAAGAGGAAGAGCTCGGCGACGAAAGAGCCGAGTAACTGAAGCTGGCATGTGGTCGGCACCGGCGAAGAAGAAGAAGAAGAAGAAGAAGAATAATGATCTGTTTTTTTTCTTTTTTTTTTTATTTATTTTTTCTGGACTTTGTATTTTATTTTTTATTTTTTTTATTTTTCTGGGTTTGTTTTTTTTGTTTTTTTTTGTTTTTTTTGTTTTTGTTGTTTTTGTTTTTTTTTTTTGGTAGTCTCTGTATTTTTTGGGCTTGTTGTTTCTCTTTTTTTTTTTCTTCTTTTTTTTTTTTTTTTTGAAGTCTCTGTATTTTTGTTTTTTTTTTTTTGGTAGTCTGTAATCGGGGATGTCCTCCCTTGACTGTAATAAAAATTTTAGTTTGTATCTCAATGGCGTGACTGGCACATCCAATTTTGGAGTTTTTTTTTTTTTTTGGTAAAAAAAATAAAAACTTTTTTGTTTGATTGAATTTGAAGTGATTAAATTTGAACTCTGAATTGGACATTGATCCATACTGACCTGAATAAAAACGTAAGACAACAAATAAAACAATCCAAACACAGACCGGTATAAAATACACTGACTGGTATGAAAGAAACATACTTATACACACTGACTGGACTGGTATGAATACCTTGATTGATATAAATACACTGACTAGTATGAGTACACACTGACTGGTATAAATACACTGGCTGGTATAAATACACTGACTGGTATGAAGACACACTGATATACACGGACGAGTTGACTCGAGTGGGGGAGAAGATAGAATCACTAACTCAAATATGCCCCTAATTCATTGCCCTTTTTTTTTTTTTTGATTTTTTTGATTTTGATTTTTTTGTTTTTTTTGTAAAATGTTTTGATCAACATGAGAGTTAGATTAGCCTACTTATTCCATTTTCTGCTTCAAATCATGTAAGCTAAATTGTGGGCACTGAAAATTTTCCCTTTTCAAATCCGAAGAATAGTCCAAGTTTTGAAAAAAAAATGGAACAATTTTCGAGAAAAATTAGTCAGCTTCATTCAAATTAATCAAAACTTATTTTTACAAATGGCCACTACTCAACTAACATGGAATCAATTATTGGGGTGCATAGTCCCAAACCAAATAATCAAAGGGGATAACCAAACTGAACCGATCCGAACCGAATGAAGCCAAGTAAAGCTGGACCGAACCGAACCGAACTGAATCAAGTTGAATCGAACCAACTAAACTGAGCGAACGAAGATATACCAATTAAACACGGATAGGACAACCAAGTCGACTCAAGATACACCAATCAAACATGGACGAAATAAATAAATTGAAAAATTATTGGGGCCGAACTTCAAGATGAAGCTACCTACGTATCCCAAAGATAGGAATCAGGCCATCGTAGTTCCGGCTAAGGTTCACTCGGGTATTAACACTCTCCTTTTTTGTTTCATCATCATTTCATTTTTTTATTATTATTATTTTTTTCTCTTTTTTTTTTCTATATATTTTTTCATTCAAATTTTTTTTTTTTTTTTACTCTAACTTTTGCCTGGGTCGCCCTTCTGGGTTTTCGGCCCAGCGAGCCTCTCAAAGGGTTACTTTTATTTTAACTTGTCCATGTTGATTGGGTGTGAAATCTGTAGGCCATCTATAAGAACGACTGCTACACTTGACCAGTAGATATGATGATGTAGGGACTAGGCTAATTGGGTCTGAATTTGCCCCTAGTGTTGCCCCTAGTGTAGTGGATAGGAACTTGATGCCCTTCAATAATAAAATTCATTCTCGCAACTTCTGTGTTTGCCTTTCTAGGCGGTCTTTATTACGAAACGATTCAGTTTTACCTCTTTGATCACATCCAACCTTTTGCCCCTAGTTCAAGGGCTGCTTCAAATCTAAATCACATCCACCCTTCTTGCCCGTAGTTCAAGGGTTGCTTTCAATCTGACTCACAGGCCCTACATAGTTTTGGCTAAGGTTCACTCGAGTATTGACACTCTCCTTTTACGCTCTAACTTTTGCCAAAGTCGCCCTTTCGGGTTTTCAACCTTGCGAGCTTTTCATTTTTCTTTTTATTTTTCCTTCTTTTTTTTAAAATTTTTTTGTGCTCTAACTTTTGCCTGGGTCGCCTTTCCGGGTTTTCGGCCCAGCGAGCCTCTCAAGGGTGGTACCTTATTGCCCCTGTTCAAGGGTTAACTCCATTTCAACTATGCAAGCCTCACACTTTTGCCCCTAGTTCAAGGGCTGTTTCAAATCTGAATCACATTCGACCTTATTGCCCCTAGTGGAAGGGCTGCCTCCATTTGAATTTCCATTTGAATCATATTCGACCTTATTGCCCCTAGTTTAAGGGCTATTTCCAATTTGGCTATGCAAGCCTTACACTTTGGTTGATCATTGAATACGTCGAATCATGGTTTGAAAGCTAAGGAGCTAAGGAGGTCGGACCTTGAGTCAAGAGGGACCCTATGCTGTAGAATCAATTCTAGGCATGTTTTCGTAGGACCACGCAAAAACAGTTTTTTGAAATCTTTTCACAAAGTGACTAATCACTCGTACTCTTACGAAGACAAGATAGAACCAATTTGGACCAAGCCAGAATCCTTCTCAGTACCCACATTAACAAAAATGATTTTATTCATCAAAGGCTTAGCACACCTCTCTTCCTTTCAGTTGATCAAAATATGCAAATCTCGAGGAAATTCTTCCTCTTTGTTTTTATTAGAGTTTTGGAAAAAGTTTTGAAAAACTTTGGTCAATGCAATGATTTAAAGACACAGAGAAGTAGGCAGACTCTATGGCATTTTGTTTTTGTTTTTTTTTTGTTTTTGTTTTTTTTTTTGTTTTTGTTTTTTTTTGTGTATTGGAAAGAGACTGACTCAGCAATGACAACAGACTCAAAAGAAAAAGACAAAGAAGATCTAGACAGGACATAAATGTCTAGATTTAGCACTCTTGCATTCAACAGACTTTGACTCACTAGAATGACTCGAGTCTGATCCCAACTCTACAAACTTGGTGGAATCAAACTTAGACTTAATACTCCATTCAGAACTCAGAATAAAACCATTCTCAAATTGCCAGTCAACATGTGGGCCATCCACAACATTCAAAATAAAGTATCAACAGGTGGTCACTCCCCAATTACAGAAATGGTCGGATATCCCACAAGTTCTGTTTATTTACACTGGTGGACTTGTGGGATATCAATTTTTTTTTTTAATATATATACTCAAAAAACAAAAACACATTTTATATACAAAAGAAAACAAACCCCATTCCATATATTTTTTTTTTTGTAAAACAAAAAAAAAATTTGGAAAAACAACAATTACTAAAACAAAAAATTTGGAAAAACAACAATTACTAAAACAACACAAACAAAATGATTTTGATGATTTTTTTTTTTTTTAACAAAAACACATTATAAAAGAAAACAAACCCCTTTCCCCTTTTTTTTTCTTTTTTTTTTTGTAAAAACAACAATTACTCAAACAACACAATCAATGATGATTTTTTTTTTTTTTTTATTTAAAATATATATACTCAAGAAAAACAAAAACACATTATAAAAGAAAACAAACCCCTTTCCCTCTCTCTTTTAAAAACAACAATCAATGATGATGATTTTTTTTTTTTTTGGTGTAACATAACTGTAAAATAACAACACAAATAAAATGAGTTGACTTAGTATTATTTTTTTCCTTTTTTGTTTTTGTTTTTGTTTTTTTTTTTTGAAGCCATGTTTGCAAACGAGAAAAAAAACAATGAGACCCCCAATCAGAATTTTAGCAGCGTTTCGACTCAACTGATCACTGATTACTGCTAACTCATACTGACACACTGAACTCAACCCCACAACTTGAAATGCCTGAACCACTGTTCAGAATTTGAGAACCCCTGTATAGATCCAATAATTTGCACAGAACACATAGCAGGAAAGAGAACAAACACCCCTATGGAGGGTGGGGTTATCCTGTCCTAGCTTTTGAAATGATCTAGGGTTCACTATTCAAACAAGCGGCTTCACAACATCCTACAAATGGGTGGCATCCTGTCCTAAGTTAGAATAGTCACTATGGCTTTACTATATGCAGCTAGGCCGATTGGTCAAAAAGGGTACCTCAGCAAGACTACCTAATATACCTCTCACACCTAACACCGAGAAGTGAAAGGAGGATCAAACAGTACAGCGGTAGTCCAGATCCAAGGGTTGTGTTCCCAACATGGCAGAGCCCATGACCGGTCAGCCTTTTGGCAAGCTTTGTGGGCAAGCCTCCAGCAAACCGTCCAGGAATAGCAGATGGCAAACACAGGGACTTAAGCGCACCAATGCAAATGCAATGCAAAGAACATATAAATGTAGATAAAAATTCACATCATAAATTTCAAGTCAAGTTCTCTAAATCCCCAGCAGAGTCGCCAGAAACTGTAGCTCGGCTTTTCGCGCCCCCTTTCGGAAGAATGAAATAGCCCTTACAGTTCGGACTCCACTTGTGTTGGTTCTGAATCTGATTTCACAAGTGCAATGTGAAACAGTGGAAACACAAAAAAGAGTCCAAATCCGGCAATTGTTTTTGGAAAATCGATGTTTGAATCAAATGCCAAAAATGGACTGCTTTGCCAGATTTCAGAGTCGCCACCTAAATATTTATGGGAAATTTAGGAAACCCGTGACTCGTGCCAAAGGCCATTAGTCCGTCGTTACCAAAGTGTCTTGGTTCGGGAACTTAGGTATGAGAGGGAAGGTCAATAATGAGCACCCCACTCACCCGATCAAAGATCGGCCTCTACTAATTATGATGTGATTCTTATGTACAATATATGTTCTTATTCTGATTATTTAATAAATCCTAAAATTTATTATGTGAAGCATAAAAGGTATAGACTAGTTTGCTCAAATTGGAACAATTCAATTTCATGTTTGTTTCTCGAAAAGGGTTTGAATTTGCCACCCTTAGGTGGGCTTAGGTTTGTGAATCTTAAAACGTACATTCGTTGAATCATTCCAATTTAAGCAACAAGCCTTCATCCACAAGCATTCAAACAGTTTATCATTTAAGCACTTAGCCTCATGGTAGTACGTTTGATGTAACAGCAGTCACACTCATGCAATATGCTAAAGCGTAAAAACACTCACCTCGTACTCCGAGCCAAAAAAAAGAACTAGTTAGAAAAAAATGCCTGATCTTAACTATGCATTATGACTAATGCAACACATACAATATGCAATTAAGAAGCTCGGCTACTATCATGGCATGGGAGTCAATTCAAGGCATGTAATAGCGCATGTATTCAAGTAAAGAGTTTGAATTTGACATTTGCAATAATATGATGAGCCGAACTTTTATGCATGCAATACAAGTGGATGCAAACATGAGTATGCTAAATTAAACATGATGTCCTTAAACTAACCATCATAAGCTGGGAAATAAAAGGGAGAAAGACGTGGGGTTGGAAGACATACACACACACGCACACTTATTACAAATTTGTTCGCCCTCGCGCAGGAGGGTCCGAATGAATTAATGCGCCCTCACGCAGGAGGGTCCGAATGTCCAAGTGTCCGAATAAATAATTATTACAAAACCGAATGAATACTAAATGAAAGGGGCTGTCTAATTTATTACAATAATTGCTGTAAGGCAAGCCTTGACACATTCGGTATAACGTCCGACCGAATTCAATTAATCATATTGGTTCTTTAGGTGGGTTGTAATCCAATTTTAACCACTTTTATTAGCCTTTTTTATTACCTGTCCATTTCTTTATCTTTTCTCCTGTTTGTGCAAAAGTGATATTTACATCCACTAAGCCTGAAATGTAATAAAGGAAAATCAGTGTCGACTTAACCCGAATAAACCTTATTTTCTTCAGAGGAAATCACAAAGGAAGAGTCAAACTTATTTACAAGTTAGGGATTTTAAGTCAAACTCAAGATGTGCAACAAGGACTAGTCAAACTCAAAAGAGTAATAATGACTTAGAAAAACCCAAACTTGAGCGATAAGGACTTGAAATCCAAACTTGATGATAAGTGATAATGACACTTTCCTTGGTGATTTCCAAGGGTCAATTAACAGTAAACAAGCAGGTGATAAATTCTTCGGGGGAAATTACAAAGGAAGAGTCAAACCTATTTACAAGTTAGGATTTTAAATGTGCAACAAGGACTAGTCAAACTCAAAAGAGTAATAATGACTTAGAAAAACCCAAACTTGAGTGATAATGACTTAAAATCCAAACTTGATAATAAGTGATAATGACACTTTCCTTGGTGATTTCCAAGGGTCAATTAGTCCCTTAAAAGTAAACACACTGATGAATAAAGAGAAATGAAAAATAAAAGATTGTGCTTTAGTATAAGAACATGTATACATTTGGGGTAGTGAACCTCCAAAGAATTTAAACCATTAAGCATGGAAGAGTTCCTTTCTTATACTTGAATCACAATCTTAATTTTTTTCATAACTTTTTAATCACAATAAGTAAAGAATGAAGGGAGGTTGCAGAGGTGGTTATGCAAGGTTGATTAATTGATTCATTGGTTACTATAACACGAACAAAATATGTAAAACAAACTTATTGAAATAAATTAAACAGCCCCCAAATAAAATACAAATGTGTTGAAATTAAAGAGATTAAAGCTAATGTAATTATGAGGAAGGATAGCGAACCCCTCCCCACTTTTACAACTTCAAATCACATAATTTCTATGTTGAAAAACAATTCCAAAACAGTTCCAAAACAAAATGAAAATATAAAAAAAAGATGCACAAAGATTAAAATAAAAGTAAGAAAATTTTACCTCAATATGAAAGTGCAAGCTTGGCGCGAAGTGGATCACGAAGTGGATCGGAGCTCTCGGCTAGCGGAATGGCGGCGTAGCAGCGGAGTAGTTGGTGGTGTGGCTGGTGGTAGCTCGACAGTGGGCTGCTGGTGGTGGCTTGGCAGTGGGCTGCTGGTGGCTCGGCAGTGGGCTGCTGGTGGTGTGCGATGGCAGCAGTGGTGTGTGTGGTGAGGTGGTGTGCGATGGCAGTGGTGTGTGAATGGTGGCTTGGCAGTGGGTGTGTGAAGCTGGGTTTGTGTATGGTGTAGTGCGATGGCAGTGGTGTGTGAAGAGAAGGTGTGTGTGGGCTGTGGCTGTGTGTTGCCGAGAGGAAGAGGAGGTGGTGTGTGAGTGTATGGGTTTGTTTGAGAGTGAGAAGAGGAGGTGGCTGTGAGGGAGAGGGTAGAGAGAGAGAGAGCTGGGTCTGTGTGTTAGCTGTGGAATGAGTGTGTATTTGCTGGGAGGAGAAGGTGAGCCGTGTGTATGGTGATGGCAGCGGTGTGGAGAAGGAGGGAGGTGGAGTTTGTCGTGAGTGATGCTGCAGGTGGGTTGTCGTGAGGGGTGGTGATGGTGTATCAGCTGGGTTGACGTGTGGATGAATGGTGGTGGTGTTGCTGTCAAAAGCCGTGTATGGTGGTGATGGGTGTTAGGTTGATGCCGAGAGAAGTGTAGCAGGTTGGGTGAATGAATGGTGTGTGCTGCTAGTGTGTGGATGAATGGTGTGTTATGGTGATGGGTGTATGGTGGTGGTGTTGCTGTCAAAAGCCGTGAGAAGTGTAGCAGGTTGGGTGAATGAATGGTGTGTGCTGCTAGTGTGTGAATGAATGGTGTGTTATGGTGTAGCAGGTTGATGAGGGTGAGAGAGAGAGGTTGGTGGTCTGTGTAGCTAGGTTGCCGAGGGGAAGAGGAGGTTGATCCGGGTGGCCCTCTGTTTTTATTTTTTTTACACCAAGTCTACCAACTTCTCTCCTAGAGCTGTATGTTTTTGGTTGTGCTCCTCTTTTATTTTTTTTTTCCTTTCCCGGGTGTATCTCCTTATCTGTGTGTGTCCTCCCCTGTGTGTAGATGTATCCTCTCTTTTATCACTCACTCCCCCCTCCCTTTTTTCAGTCGGCTTCCTCTTTTATGCACCCACGAGGCCACCCATGAGGCCACTCACAGCAACAACAAGCATAATCATAACATCTTTTGTTTAGCATCTTTTCTTTTTTTCTTTGTTTTCTTTTTTTTTTATGTTTACCTAAACACTCACTGACTCTTTTTTTTTTTTTTATATTTTTTATATATATATATATATATATTTGTTTTATTACTTTCTATTTTTTTATAAAATATTTATCAATTTATATAAAACACACCTAAAACAAATATACATACACATAAATGTATATAAAAACATAAATAAAATTATAAACTACTAAAATATTAGTGATGGCCAAAATGGGTGAAGTTTGGAATTAAAGTTTCAATTTGATTTTTCACTGAGAAATTCATAAAATGGCATATTTCAATTGTCATCAGCGGGTGGTCAAAACAAAGTGCCCAAGTCTTAGGGGCGGTCAAAAATGGGGTGTCTACAGTCACCTGCCGATGATGTTGTTAATAGTGGAACTGATCGGAGATAAGTCTTCAGACCATTGAAAGCGACTTCGCACTCTGAGGTCCATTCGAAAGCTTTACCATACCGTAGGGTATGAAAGAATTGTAGGTAGCGATCTGTGGAACGACTGATGAACTTGTTGAGTGCGGCGGCCATCCCCATCAACTTTTGAACCTCCTTGATCGATCAAGGGGAGCTGAGTTCCAAGATTGCTGTGATTTGCCTCGGGTTGGCTTTGATTCCTCTGTGGTTGGCATGTTTGGTAGAGCTGTGGGAAAGTGCTTATAGCTTATGCCTAAACAGCTTATAGTTTATAACTTTCAGCTTAAGCTGATTTCCAGCTTATTCTTAAAGCATCTCCTGCCCCACTCAAAGAATAAGCTGATTTTGACTTCCACAAAGCTATAAGTTATAAGCTATAAGCTAAACCAAACACATCAAAATAGCTTAAATTAAGCTGAAAGCTGAAATAAGCTGAAAAAAAGTTCTGCCAAACAGTATAAATGTAGCCAAGGAATTTGTCGGATCCGATCCCAAATGTGCATTTGGTAACGTTCAGCTTCATTCCGTACTTGCGTAAAATGCCGAATGTCTCTTCCAAATCGGCAAGATGAGTTTGCTCTTCTTTGGACTTGACCACCATATCGTCAATCTACACTTCCATGGTACGGCCGAGTTACTCATTAAACATGGCAGTGACTAGTCTTTGGTAAGTTGCCCTTGCATTTTTCAACCTGAAGGGCATAACCTTATAGCAGTAGGTTCCTCGTGGGGTGAGGAATGCAGTTTTGTCTTGGTCTTCCAGGTGCATGGCAATTTGATGGTAGCCTCTGTAGGCATCGAGGAAGCTCATACGTTGATGGTGTGCCCTGGCGTCTACGAGTTGGTCTATCTTGGGGAGGGGAAAACAATCCTTGGGGCAAGCTTTATTTAAGTCTGTGAAATCCACGCAGACATGCCAAGTCCTATTTTTCTTCTTTACAACCACAGTATTGGACAACCATGTAGGATAGTGTAGACATCCCATATTTGACCAACCTTAAGACTCAGACGTCACCGATTGAGCGCTCGGTGATGTTACATATTGTGCTCGTTCTGAGGTTGCGGAGTCACGGCTGCGAGCCTTGCCTCCGGACATCCGGACTCTTTTGTGCTTTGCCTCGGTTTGCGAACCAGGCCCTGTTTCCTTTGTTTTCTCTTCCTGAAGGGAGGGAGAGGTCTCGTAGATCATCTCTCAGTGGCCGTAGGCTACGTTTCATGGTCGTAGGCCATTTTTCCCGTTTGGAGCCCGGTTTCCGTTTTTCGGAGCCGTCGGCCGTGTGCCTCGGTTCGGGACTGCTTAACTATCTCCGTTTGCTCCGGCTTTTGGCACACACCTTGTTTTCTCCCTTTTCAGGAACACTGTGGCCCGAGAGACCAACTACGTGGTCGAACGCCACTTCCGGTGCCTAACAGCCTGTTTTCGGGGCCCTAAACTGCGTGTTTTGGCCCCCGGACCTTCGTTTTGCATCCGTCTTGGTCCATTTTTGGCAGGAACCTTATTTTCATTGTTAGAAATGTTGTAGGAGGGTGGGAGACCAGCAATTTTTCTGAAAAACTAGTTTTATTTCTTCATCGCTCTTCATCTCCCATTTTCTTCACTAGGAAGCTGGTTTTTCCCACTCCCGGGCCACTTTTTCTGATTTTCCACCACATCATTGTGTTGTACACACCTGGGAGGCCACCAATATGGCTAGGCCGACCAGCAATTGTTCTTGACCCTTTTGAACCCCTCTAAAAAGCTGGTTTTTCTCTCTCCTGGTTCACACTTTCTGGGTTTTGACCGTACAGCTGTGTTGCACTCATTTGGGAGGCCACCTTTTTGGGGTGGCCGACCAGCAATTCTTGTTGACCCCTTTGACCCCTGGTCGGTCGACCAAGGGAGGTGGCCGGCCGGCTACCTGACCCTTTTGAACCTGGCCGGCCATTTTTGTCCCTCCTGGTGCATTCCAGCTGTGCCAGCTATTTTGCACCAGACCCTTTGTCCGAGGGTCTGTCCTTTTAGAGGGCCATTTGAATTGGTTTTTCCCCTCTTTTTTTGGCTTCTCTCCTCTATAAAGCCAACACTTGCGCTTCATTTCTAAGGGTTAGAAGCTTTGGGCTGAGCATTATACATACAACCTCCTATATCTATACTCCAAGCCTCCAAACACCTTGGTTCTTGGCCATTTTACCCTACACCTCATAGCCTACCACCTCCATACTCTATTCCAGCAACTTGGAGGCCATTTGCAGAGGTTGAAAGCTCAGAATCTTGGACCAAAAGCTGCTGGAAATCTGCTCTTCAAGGGTGAGTCCCTATTTCCCCTTTTCTTGCCCTATTTTGCATGATTGATTAGCCTTATTTGCAAGCATTTCTGGGTTTCGACCTGAACTGAAAATAGTCTTATTTTGAGCTCATCTTCATGTTTGATCAAGAACTTTGTTCTGTTTAAGGTCTTCTACTCCCCCTTTGTGCTTTATCTCTCTTTTAGGGCTTATTTTGCATGATATATTAGCCTTATTTGTGAGCATTTTTGGGTTTCGAGCCAAACTGTAAAGTATCTTATTTTGACCCCCTATTCAACTTTGTTGAAGGGCTCTTTGCTGTTTGAGGCCATCTACTTCCCCTTACCCTCTATCTCTCTTTTAGGGCTATTTTTGCATCATACTTTAGCCTTACTTGTGAACACTTTTGAGATTTTATATCAACTGGAAAAAGTCTTTTTTGACATCCTCTTCAAGTTTGGTTAAGGTCCCATTTCTGTTTGGGGTCATCTTCCCCTATGCATGCTTCATCTCTTCATGATTAGGGCTATGCATTAGAGCTCTTGCATTGGCCATGGCTTGGCCTCTTAGCCACTGAAATCCAGTGGATTTTCAGTAGCTTAGGTGTATTCTTGAAGGCCAAAATCAGAGGGGGGTGACCCCCTCTCTCCTTGTCTTGTTTGGGGGTCTTTTAGGCCTTCCAAAGGGACCCTATTTTGCATGCATTGAAGTCTTATTTTAGGCTTTATTCTGAGGGTTTTGAGGTCTGCCTTGGCTCTATCTGAGGCCCTTTTGGCCATATTTTATGTCTATGTTGCATGTGTAGAGAAATCCCATTCAAGGCCTTTCCATGAGGCCTTTCTTTGCATGTTTTTGAGACTGATTCCAGGGCCTATTTGGTGGGTTTTAGAGCTGTCATAACCCATTTCTAGAGTTGGTTTAGTCTTTCTAAGTGTCTATCTTGTAGGTGCTTAATAACCCCTTGTATGGCCCTTTAAAGGAACCCATTATTTTTTGCATATGTTGGCTGCATTTTAGAAGTTATTTGGGCATATTTTGACATGTTTTATTCACTGATTTTGGTTGGTTTGATGAGTTCTCTTGTGCTTCATATACATGCCATGTAAACCATGCTTGCTAGTTATTATTGCATGCTATTTTAGCCCATCATGTTAGCACTTTTTGGCCATGCTTTAAACTGGAAATGTTCATGTTTTGAGACTGCCTTAGCTCTGTCTTTGTGCTTCATAATCAAATAATGCATGCTTTGTATAGCTATAAGTCAATGCATGTGCCTAGTTTTGAGTTTCGGGGCTCATCTCATGCATCGGGTGCCATGTTTCCATGTTTCGGGACCTTTTAGCATCATGTTTCAGTGCTGGAATTTATGTTCGAATGCCATGCTTTAGCCTTGCCACGCCTTGTTAGAATGGCATTTGGTACCTTAAGTTCGGTCCTCGGTTTGCGTGCATGTGTGCATGCATTTCGGTTGTCTCATTTTCATCTTATGGCTACTGATGTGAGTGTGGCTGAGGTCCACTCAAATTGGTGTAAGTCCATCGTGCATTATGCCATTCCATTTCATAGCATTGCGTATGCTAGGTTGTATGTTAGAGCATTGTGTATGCCATGTTACATTGAGCATTGTGTATGCCATTTCATAACATTGCATATGCGAGGTTGCATGTTAGGATTGCATTCATGCATGTCATGCATATTGCATTGTGTTTGGGATAGGAGTTAGCCTGAGCACGGGAAACGAGGGACGTTTCGTACTCCGAGTGACGGAACGTGTCTCAATTCCCGATCGCCGACACTCCGGATTAACCATGATGGAGTCTCGGTCTTGTTGTGTTTATATGTGCATTCATTTCATATTGAGTCGTGCAATTCGACTCCTCGACCATCATGCATCGAGATACGTGATTGGTGGCACGAGGATCGAGGTGTGCATACATATGTGAAAATACTTTGCCATGCTCCTTTCTTGCTCTCTGTTGTAGCAAATCAGAAACCGACAGTCTTTTGGAGCTTCGTGCAATATTTCGGGCTTAATTGTAAACAGAGGCTAATCGGGGCATCGCAATGGATTTCCGTGCAAGGCAACTCAAGCATGCATCATTCATCATCCGGAACAGAGCTGAGGCGGTCCATAGCTTGCATGCTAATTTATCCGCCTTCCTAGATTAATTAGGGTTTTGTATTTATTCGGACTGTATTATTTATTTGGGACTGTATTATTTATTCGGACCCTGCGAGCGAGGGCGATGTTGTAATAAGTGTGCGTGCGTGTGATGTATGTCTTCCAACCCCACGTCTTTCTCCCTTTTATTTACCAGCTTATGATGGTTAGATTAGGGCATGTTTCAATTAGCATACAGTATGATAGCATGTTTGCATTCATTCATCTGTTTTGCATGCACCGGGCTCGGCGCATCATACTTACTGCATTGTATTTCAATTCCGAGTTGAATACATGTTAGCTGTAGCATCTCATATGCCATGTTTAGAAAAGCCGAGCCTATCTTAGTTGCATTAGGCATTTCTGTATAGTTAGGATCATGCATGGATTTCTAACATAGCTTCTGTTTTGGCTTGGAGTACTCGGTAAGTTTTATGCTTTAGCATCCTTGCATGTGTGTGAGTGACTGCCATGATAGCATGCTTACCATGAGGCTACGTGCTTATGTGATATAACTGCCTGAATGCCTATGGGTGAAGGTTGGGTTATTTGGATTGGAACAATTCATTCACTGTGAGTTTTAAGCCCACTAGATAGTGGCAAAACCATGTTTTCTAAGCCCACCTGAGGGTGGCAAAATCTGCATCTGAAGCCTACTTGCGAGTAGCAAACCACTTTCAAAAATAAACAGGAAATGTTTTGTTCCAATTCAGGCGACCCAGTCTATACTTGTATGTTGTGCGCATCACATAGTAAATCTAGGCTAATAACC
This sequence comes from Camellia japonica, assembly GCA_030407325.1. NCBI lineage: Eukaryota > Viridiplantae > Streptophyta > Magnoliopsida > Ericales > Theaceae > Camellia > Camellia japonica. The sequence goes on from JAPPVO010000024.1 coordinate 140,065,636, forward strand.
GGAATAAGAACGCATAATGTTTTCAAAACTAGATATCATGGTTAGTAGAGGCCGATCTTTGATCGGGCGAGCGGGGGTGCTCACGAAGTGACCTTTCTCAATCGTACCCAAGTTCCCGAGCCGAGGCAACTTTGGTGATGACGGACACGTGGCCTTAGGCACGAGTCAGGGTTTCCTAAATTTCCCAAAATAAAATATTTAGGTGGCGACTCTGTATCTAGCAAAGCAGTCCATGTTTGGCACTTCTTTCAAAAATCTGTTTTCTCAAAACAATTTGCCAGATTTGGACTCTTTGGTTTAGATTGAGAACCGTAACAATTTGAGTCCGAACTGTAGTGAGCCCAAAATGAACAGAACGGGACTCATCCTCCCGGGGCGTTCGGGGACATCTACAGATAGGTCACTTCTCGGATTGCCCTGGCGTCAAGTAACCGATCAACTTCTTTAACAACGACGGCAGTGTGTTCTGCGGCCGATCACCGGCTTTTTTGAATAATCGGCTTACATTCGGGGTCAGCATTTAAACGGTGCTGAGAAACAGATGGATCTACCCCCGACATCTCATATGGTGACTATGCAAATACATCGAGGTTGCCGAGTAAGAAGGTAATTAGCTGTTGTCTGTCTACTTTGTTCAGTAAGGCGCCGACCATGAAGAACCTGTCAGGATTCCAGTCAATTTCAATTCGATCTAGGGCTTCCGTGGCCTTTTCAATTGGGAGCCGTCCAACATCGTCGAGGCTCTCTCGATCCGACACCTCAATAGAGTTCACTTCTAGCTCTCTTGGTGTCTTCGTGGCAAGAAGATAACATGCTTGTGCCGATTTCTGGAAACCACGGATTTGTTCAATGCCGCGTTCAGTCGGGAAGCGGAGCAATTGATGATAGGTGCTTGGCACGGCCTGCATGGTATGCAACCAAGTTCGTCCCATGATGAGATTATATGGCGAAGGCAGCTTGACAACCAAGAATTCCACACCCACTGTTCGGGAGCCCGCTCGAACTGGTAGTGTGATTTTGCCCAACGAGTATTCTGGATTAGCGTTGAAGCCAAATAACGGATAAGGAGCCGGAGACAGGTCATACTCGGTGAACCCGAGTTTGATGAAGGTCTTGTAGTACATGACTTCCGAAGTACTCCCCTGGTCAATGAGAACGCGTTCAACGGAGAATCGGTTTACGCGTAGTTCGATGACCAATGGATCGATGTGGGGGAGCGTAACGTCGGTTAAATCAGAATCGTCGAAGGTAATACTCGAAGCTTCATAGGGCCGCTTTGTTGGTGTAATTTGCTTTTAGGGGTCAGGATGCAATTGAATTGTATGTACCACTGATGCCGTCGGCAGGCTGTATATCATATGGATCACACCGAGAAGAGGTAAATCCTGCCGTAAAGCTACTGTTTTGGTCGAGTTGTCTTTTCGGATGTACTGCTTAAGCCGACCATCTTGTACCAATTCCTCAAGGTGATCCTTCAGCGCATAACAACTTTCGGTATCATGGTCGTGGTCCTTGTGATATTTACACCGCCTATCCCGTCTCCTTGTGTCAGGAGGTCCTACCATTTTGGATGGCCATTTGAAGAACGGAAGGTGTTGGACTTTAGACATAACCGTGCTGATCGGCTCTGATAACTCCGTATATTTCTTGTTCGCGCGCCTTGTGCGCCTGCTATCCACTTGAAGTTGTTCACCAGCTCGGTGGGAGCATTAGTCATTTGATCGGCGCGAATCCCGTCTCTTGTCTCGTTTAGCCCGATTTCGTGGTTCAGGGCTCCGGAATGGTGCAGAATTTATCAGGTGGACGATTTCAGATGGGGCCGTCTTGTTGGCCTTTTGTCCAGCTTTAACCCGCAGGGCGTTATCTTCCACTTTGCAGTATTCCTCGACTTTCTTCATCAACGACCAAACTGTTTTGGGGGGCCTTCTGGTCAGAGAGCTGCGGAGGGCACTATCTGGATACAACTCCATTTTAAAGGTGGTGATGGCCATGGAGTCATTGCAGGCGTCATCCACAAGATTAAACCACTCCCAATAGCGTGCCGAATACGCTCGTAAGGTTTCCCCTGGCTGGATTTGCATGGCCCAGAGAGAGTCGGCTTGCTTCGGCTGGACCTCATTGGTGATGAATCTTGCCCTGAAGGATTTCTATAATTGATGGAAGCTCTTAATCGATGCTGGCTCCAACTTATAATACCATCTAATAGCCAATGCTCCCAAACTACTCAGAAATATTCGGCACATGAGAGCCTCGTCGTCTGCATGCAGCATCATGGCCTGCTTATAATGACGTATGTGGTTAGTGGGATCCGATTTTCCGTCATATAGAGTGAACGATGGAGCCTTGAACTTTTTGGGTAGTACTGCCCTTGCGATTCGTCACACAAAGGGGTCATGTTGGTCGTTTTCCATTTGAATCATTTCTTCTCCTCCTATTCCGTGCACGTGGACTTCCTTCAGAAGAACTGGAGACTTCAACTCGCCCCTTCTTTTTGGGTTGTGGGGATAAAGAATCAGAATCACTGCCATTATCTTGTCTTCGAACTCGAGGTCGTCGACTATCCTTTCTTAGAGGTTGTGCCAGATCTTGGCGCGCGGCCTATTGGGATTTCGCCACCTCCAAGGCCAAATCCTAACGAAGGCGCTCATTCTCTGCCATCATGTTCTCCAACCTCTGTTCGCCTGATCCATAATCGCTTGCATTGTCTCATCAGCTGAGTCGAAGTTCAAGGCTCTTCGTGCGGCGATGTTTTCTGGTCCCAACATGGTGCTTGGAGTGGAATGCTTTCCATTTGAAAGCCATAAATCAAGAGATATTAAATTATTATTATTATTGTTTTTTTTTTATAGCTTGAATGAGAACTATAGAGGATTTTTTTAATTATTTAAAATCAAAAAATTAAAAATTTTAGTTTGAGATATTGGAACTCCTACGAAACTTGTGATTAGAAATTCTCTTTTACTTACATAATATATAGATAGATAGATAGATTTAATAATAATTTATATTTGTTTTAGATATTGTTTTAATATACAAATTATTTTTTTAAAATTTTTTTAGAAAAATAATTTAACAATCCAATCAGTAACCATAGTATATGTAAGAAGTTAAAAAGGGTGTAGCAGTAGGTATGAGAGAAGTCAAAAAGGCTTAGGGATTGAAAAAATTCAATAAATACTGAGATTTTTTTTTAAATAAAAAAATTAGAAAATTAAGATTAGGATATTGGAGATTCCATAATGCTTATGAGTTAAAAAACCCCTTTTCCATATATAATATATATAAATTTTATTTTTTCTCTCACAATCATCACATCCAAATCAAAAGTTTTTTCTAAGCGGAATTAGTTTAACTAGGTTAAATTAATTAAAAAATCAAAAAATTAGGCTAAATTAGCTCTTCCCAAAAGAAGATAATACTTATTGGAAAAGTCTACAATGTGCACCTTATAAAAGGGCATATGATATGCACTTATTGTGTGGTCCATATCGTGCCACATCATAAAAAGTGACCTACTAAGCCGGTCATGTAACAGGTTACAGAAAGAATCATAACTTTTTTTCAAATATCATAACAATACTACAATGAATCATAACAATATCATAATATTCACCAAAGTGTCATAACAAAGACACTATAAATCATAACAATATAATGACAACTCATAACAAATATAGTTATTTGTAATTAATTATCATAACATTTGAATCGTAACATTTTTTATTATGATTCATCACGACAAATCATAACTTTTGGTAGTACAAATCATAACTTTTACTAATGAATCATAACCCCAACTTTTTTCTCCACAATCATAATAAGATTAACAAAATGTCATAACTTTTACTAATGAATCATACCACTACAAGAATTTTCACTTTTGACGACTAAATTTTTAGTTGTCGAAGGCCTTTAGCGACTAAATTTTTTGGTCGCAAAATTAGTAGCCAAAGAATAGTCGGGAAAGCTAATTGGCGACTAAACTTATGTTAGTCGCCAAATGTATTCATTTGCCGACTAAATATTTACTCGCCCAAAGGTTGGAAAAAAAATTAAATAATACATTTTCGGCGACCAATTTTTTTTGTCGCCAAAAGCCTCAATTATTGTTAATGACCAAATATTTAGTCGCGGAAAATGTTTTTAGCTACTAAATATATTAGTCACCTAAAGTAAATACTAGTGTTTTAGCTACTAAAATTTTAGTCACCTAAAGTCAAATTTTTGTGGCTATTAAAATTTTAGTCGGCAAATAGTTTTTGTTTTGGCTACTAAAAATTTAGTCGCCTAAACTCCCACATTTGTGGCTACTAAAAATTTAGTAGCCTAAACTCACATTTTTTTGCTACTGAAATTTTAGTCGGCAAAAGTGTTTTTATTCTTCAGCTTTTGTTTTTAGCTATGAAATATCTTAGTCGCCAAATGTTTGATTTTGTTTTGGCTACAAAACTTTTAGTCGCTAAATGTTTGATTTTCTTTTGGCTACAAAACGTTTAGTCACCAAATGTTTTTTATTTTTTATTTTTTTTTGCTACAAAACTTTTAGTTGCCAAAAACATGATATTATGTTTTAATTGCAAATATTATAATTTCTCTATAACCTGTTGGTATTCCATGCAACCTGTAATACGTATATAAATAAAATGATACATATACTACCAATCATTCCACAATCTGCATTCGTATACAAAAAATAAAAAACTTTAACTGTCAAATTACATATCAACTATTGTCCAAACTAAAATAATAATTCCATACAAAGATTACATTTACTACCATGTGAAATGACCATTCGGCATGGTACAAATTACCATCGTAATCTGTACCACGACAAAAGGTGTTGTATGTATGAAAAATTAGAATTGGACCCATAAATGCCCAACTTCATGAATGAATTTGGCAACAAGTGACAAATAACAAGTGACAAATTAGAATTGGACCCATAATCACCCAAATGCTTTTCATCTTATCCTGAGCCTGAGGTGTAAGTGAAAGGATTGTATTTGTAGGCCAGTGCAGTGCAGATTAAAGAAAAATGCTTCAACACTTCTCCAAGCCGACCTTACACACTACTAAGTCCTGATAGAGCACACACATATATATTCATGCTTGATTTTATTGGTGGTGGGAAAGAGAATCTACACATCATAGCCCCATCAGCACAACTTTCTCACATGTTCAATACCTGTTCCAGCTCTTGAATTTTGAAGGCTAATGAGTGTTGTTGATTTGATTTGAAATTTGTTTCCCAGTTCCCTTGATCCAATTAACATAAAAGATAAGTGAAATGAACAGAAAACAGTTTTTAGCTGAAGATAGCTAGAAAAATATGTACTGTGTAAAATGCCATGGGTACATATAACATATTGAGTGTGCATAATATTACCTACTAGACCTGTTGGGGATTCAAAATGCTTAAAGTACTCTCTTTTTTTTTTACCCAAGTGGTTCAGTGAATCTAAAGTCAGCCATGTATGCTACTAGGTACGTGTAGATGTACAATAAGATTATTCAATTCCATACTCAATTTTATTGTCAGTGGGCAAGAAAATTGCCACAACATTGCCCCATCAGCACAAAATAATTTTCCACAAATTGCACCAATTAGCATTGAAATTTAAAAAATAAAAATAAAAAAAAAATTTTAAAAAGACAGACAGTCAAACAAGAAAAAGAAGACATGGCTTTAGCCCAAGTAGAAAAACATATTTAATCTGTTAAAATTCTATAGATACATATCAATATTCGGTAAACACAGCTGAATAATGTTAGAACCATTTTTGAGAATGACAAAGAAGAGGAGTTATGGGTTAAAGAGCTAGTAATTCAGTTTTGATGTTTGGTTGAGTTTGTAACTCTGTGACCTCCATAGAATTCCTTGCTGACGAGTTAAGGAATTTTTTTTGTTGATGATTTACAAATCCCATAAATCATCAGTAAAAATCGTCTGCAGTGCATCATATTTTTTTTATTTTTAGTTCATTTCAAAGTTGAGTTTCAATTTCTTATGCTTGGTTGAGTCTCACGGGCATCAAAATATTTTGATATTCCAAAGACTTGAACAAACCTGACTACAAACAAGAGAGCACACTTAAGTTGGTTCAAGATGATCAGTATTACAAGTCTGGGAGCAAAAATTAGACCGGATCAACATGGAGGCCTAGGTTGGCCAGGCTTCCATGAGCAATCCTATTCAATAAGTCCTACTATTGCCACATGGGAGTGGTCAAAGTATGATCAAAGAAAAACTAGTAAATTTTAATTATACATAACAGTGACTACAAAATACAGTATAGTTTTGTTCCCTTAATATAAACACATCTAGATATAATAGAGCAGGACAAAAAAGAAATCTCTGTTTGGATCACTTATGAGCCAAGTTGTGTGTCACCGAGCTTGGGAGATTGCCTGCTCAAGATATTTCAAAAATTTTTGATAATTCAGGAATCCCATAAACCAAAAATCAAAAATTATCCACAGTAACTATTTCAATGTACTTCTGTGATGGTCTCTTCACATTTTGGCTTTCACTGGCTCTCAATATCTTTTCTACCGGATCAAAACCTTGTAACGAATTCTTACAAAATCACCAGTTGGAGAAGTCAATTTGATGGATTTATCACTGCATAAGGCAACCTTGTCGGTGGAGATGAAGAGGAGGCCTGCTATTGGACCAGCTGTTGTAGACAAATAGCATTGGGAAGCCTTTAGCAGCTTCTCTCCTTCTCTAACACTGAAATTGTGCTTGAAAATCTTCTCCAAACCACCTACTCGAATAATTTTAGCCCCCAAGCTTAGTTTCCCCTTCACAATTTCGGAGATCTTGGGCCCCAATCTCACTGAAATTTTCACAAAATGCAGTTGTAGACACCCCATTTTTGACCGTCCTCAAGACTTGGACGTCACCGCTTGAACACTCGGTGATTATCCATGTTTGTGTTCGTTTGGAGTTCCCGGAGTTCTCGGCCCGCGCGCCTTGCCTCAGGACCTCCAAACTCGACCGTTTTGTGTCTGGTTTTGCACCAAACACTTGTGTTTTGCCTTGGAAGGGCAGGGAGTGCCTGTGAGGCACCCCCACATACCACCGGCTGTGGCTAGAGGCCACCGGCTGGCTGGTTTTTCCATCGGCACTATATAGTGCCGGTCGGCACTATTTTGTGCCGGTCGGCACTATTTTTGGCGAAATAACCATTTTGCCCTGCCGACTACTGTGCACTTGCTTTCTGGGATATTTTCAGACAGCTTTGTAGCTTTTGCTCCCCTCCATACACGTGTAGGAGGGGATACACTCCTTCCAAGCTTGTTTGACAAGCTTTACAATGCCTATAAGAGGAGAGCTCCTCCTCTTGGCTAAGGGTTAGCATTTTGGAGGCAAAAACCAGAGCTTATACATATATTTCTCTGTTATATATCTATAGATACATAGATCTCCATCTCTCTCCTCTTGTGTGTGTGATTTTAGGCTTGAAAGTGTAGATTTACCTCACTTTTGCACCATTACACACACCTTTACACCTTAGCTCGAGATTGAGAGACTTGGAAGGTTATTTGTGTTGGTTTTGGACTGGTTTTGTGCACTAGAGAGTGGCTGCACCACTTGTTCTTCAAGGGTCTTCAAGGGTAAGAACATCACTTTATATTCCCCATTCTTGCAACCCTTTTCTACCCTCTTTACTTTGTGTTTTTGAGTTTGTGTTTAAGATAAAAAAGTCTTGTTTTTACTTGTTCTTGAACCTTCATTAAGGTCTTTTTTTGGTTTGAGTTAAGCCTCATCACTTTAGGCCTTGATGGCCATCTTTGGTGCCTTTTTCTTGGGCCTTCTTGGCTTGGTGTTCTTGGCCTTCCCACCACTGAAAACCAGTGGGTTTTCAGTGGTGAGGGAGGTGTTTTGAAGTCACATAAAGGGGAGGGACACCCCTCCCCGTTGATCCCTTGTTTGCCTTTGTTTTGGGTTCAAAGAATAGCATGTATGCATAGTCTTGTTTGGCTTCATTTAAGAGTTTTTTTGAGTGTTTTGGAGCATGTTTAAATTCTGTTTTTGGTCGGATTTGTCACCTCTAACATGTCTCTCATACTTGTTTTGAAATGCTTTCTTATGCTCAAAAGCATGCCATACTTTGAGGCCATGATTTTAGTATGTTTTTAGCTTAGTTTCATGGAGATGCTAGCATTATTTTGCCATGTTAGAGGGCTGTGAGCCACTGTTTTAGTCCCATTTGGTGTGCTTCACATGGTTGTTTTGTATGATGGCTTGTAAGCCTTGAGTGTGTGATCCATGCATGTACATTGGTTAAGTCATTTAAGCAATTTGGAGCCTTTTGCCATGCTATTTCAGACCCTAATCCATGCTTATATGCTCAGATTTGTCATCTCTCTTTTTGCTTTAAGGGTGTGTCCTTTAAGCCTTGAAATGTGCATAGTGTATGCCTTATGCTCTTGGGTTGTTTTGGGACTGCCATATGTGGGATTTGGGTGTATTTTTGCATGATAGATATCTGTTTTTTAGTTGTCCAACATGTGCCATGAGTGGCCATGTTAATGGCATTTAGATGCTCTCTTTGTTGCCTTAGTTTAGGCCCATCAATTTGCATGCTTGCATAGCATTTTATCTATGTTTTGGGGCACACTTTGCCACTGTTTTGGGGAGGTTTGAGGCCTCCCCCATGGTGGTTAAGACCATCATTATATGCTCATCACATGCTAGTTGCATACTTGGTGGATCCCATTGCATACTTAGCTCATTTTTGTATCACACTAGCCTCTTTTACATTCTAGCATTTTGCATGACTAATGTGTTAGTTGTGTGGTACTTAATTTGCTAACATCCTAGTTTGCATGTTTGCATGTTTGCATGTTTGCATAGTTGCATTTCATCACTTGGTTTGGGGTGTCAAACCAAGTATGGGAATTGAGGGGTGTTTGTACTCCAAGTGACTAAACACACCTCAACTCCCATGTCACTAAGGCCCTTGATATTGTCATGATAGGGACTTAGTTAGCATTTTTGTGTTGCATGCATTTTCAAATCAAAATGCAACCTTGGTTCTTTAGGCTATCATGCATCAAGATGCACTATTGATGGCCCAAGAACCAAGGGTCATGCCTCATTGAGTCTCTAAGCATGATAGGAGGCAATGACCATGCTTACATGTCCCCCAAAACCCATGCCATGCATTGCTGTCTTGCTGCTGCTGTCAAACTGTCCTCTGCAGGAACTTTCTGCCGGCCGGCAGAAAATAGTGCCGACCGGCACTTTTTGTGCCGATAAACCTCACATGCAGCCGGTGGCCAATTCAAGCAGCCGATGACCACTCTCCCCAGCCGGTGTGGTACTACAGATCATTTTGAATGTATTCTGAGATTTTGGGAATTTTTAGAGAGGCAGGACAGTAAAAGCAGAAGCAACAGTGCCATGACACGGGTTTTCCGGGCAAGACAGATCGAGCACGCATCACTCGCACATCCCAAGGCAGGGCTGAGGCCCCATTGCATTTATTTATTTATTTGCTTTGATTTTAATAATTAGAATTGTGTAATAATGTATTTAATTTATTTATTATTCGGACTGTAATATTTATTTGGTCCCTCCGAGCGAGGGCAAAAATGTAATAAGTGTGTGTGAGTGGGTGTATGTCTTCCAAACCCCCATTTCTTTCTATCCCTTTTATTTACCTGCTTACGATGGTAGATTAGGGCACGTCTATTTTAGCATACCTTATGCAATGCATGCGTGCATTCATGCATTTGTTTACATGCACCGGGCTCGGTACATCATACAAACCGCATTGCAATTTTCAATTCCAAATTGAATACGTGCTATTCGCACATTTCATATGCCATGTTTAGGGTTAGCCGAGCCTACTCTAGATTGCATCTATGCCTGTGTTGCATTAGTCACTTAACATGAACTAGGTCATGCATGTTTGCTAACTAGTTCCTTGTATTTGGCACGGAGTACGATGTAAGTTTTTACGCTTTAGCATAGCACATGAATGTGAATGCTAACATGACAGTATGATTGCCATGCGGCTAAATGCTTATGTGATATTACTGTTTGAATGCCTGTGGGTGAAGGTTGGATTGCGTGAGTTGGAACAACTCATTGAAATCTGTATTTTAGCCTACTTGCGAGTAGCAAAAACTAACACGTTTTTCGAGACAAAACGGATAAGGCAATGTTTAGTTCCAAGTTAGGCAATCTAGTCTATACTTTTGTGCTGTGCGCATCACATAGTAATTCTAGGTTAATAATCGGTATAAGAACACATAATGTTTTCAAAAAAGGATATCACGGTTAGTAGAGGCCGGTCTTCGGACCGGGCGAAAGGGGGTGCTCATAGCTGACCTTCCCCGATCGTACCCAAGCTCCCGAGCCAAGTCACTTTGGTGATGACGGACATGTGGCCTTCGGCACCGAGTCAGGGTTTCCTAAATTCCCCATTTTAAAATATTTAGTGGCGACTCTGTAATCTGGCAAAGCAGTCCATATTTGGCACTACTTTTTCAAAAATCTGTTTTTCTTCAAAACGATTTGCTGGATTTGGACTCTTTGGTTCAGATTTAGAACCGCGGCACAAAGTCGAGAGTCCGAACTGTAGCCGAGGTCCCCCGCGGACGTGCTACAGCAGTAAGACTCACATTCACATAAAAGCATATTATGTTGGTTGACACTAATACAGCTATGGAAAAGAAAGCAATTTTATTTCGATGTTAATATATATATATATTTATTGCAAAACTTTCCAGTTGGTTTTTCTGCCATCTTTTTGGCAGCAAAACAAAAATATAGATTTTAATATGGTATATATCAATAAACAGTAAATAATTTTCTACAAAAGAAATATTCATATTCTTGAATTGAGTTATTCTCAGACTCATTTGAAGCAAGGAAACAGTTAGTTACCAAGCTCACGTATGCCATTTGCAAGGTTGTCTGCTTTTCCTCCAAGTTTGTTCACCCTATGTTCTTTATTTGCACATTAGTCACAAATCAATTGCTAAGCAGTGTCTCAATTTTAATCATTTAAAACTAATAAGGTACAAAAAAAAAAAAAAAAAGAAAAAAAAAAGAGGAAATATACTTACTATGTTTTAATTTTAGAGGTCCATTTGAAGAACAGAGAATATGGTATTGGCTAGCAGGTTCCTGTAAAAGTTTGTTTGGATATGCCATTGATGATGAGCTTACTGGAATTCCAATAACATGTGCCAGAATCTGCTCCATATTTGACGAATTGCTCCAATTTGGTTCTGTTTTGTATTCCTTGGTTTTGGCGAGGAATGTTCTGTGATTGTCAGATGTATTGGCTGAGGATATGCTTAGTGTGATGGTTCTAGCAATGGATTCAACAAATGCATCTATATAGGGGTAGAAAAGGCAAGTAAGTTGGTGGATCTTAAATTTTAGTTGCATGATGAGTCATCTCTGCCTCATCCACATGAATAAAAAGCACACAAATCTTAGTTAAAGGCATTCTATAAAGAAAAATTGGTATTAATAAGGTAATGATGTGTCTGGTTTCTTTTAGAAAAGAGATATGCCGAAGGTCCAAGTCTTAGTCATCTTTGCCTCATCCACATGAGTTGGTTATTTTTTATTTTTTTGATATAAACAGAAAAATGATCAAGATATTTAAAGAACATAAATAATGAAATGACTGTATTAGAAGTATTAAAAACATTTAAAATTTGAGTTGGTTTGTACAGTTACGTCGGTTCAATGGTTTCTCAGAAATTCCATTAAAATTACCCAAAGTGAGCAATATTGTTTTCATTTCTAAAGTAACTTTTAAACTTTTTTGTTTTTAAATTTATTTCAACTTTTGTTTTCATGGAAAGAGTTTGGGAAATCAAACTCTTTGTGCAATTGGTGAATGAAAGTAAAATAATGGAATTAGTTGGGTCATCATGTTAATCATTCAATCCTACAAAGCAATGACACATTGGCTGCTTAGGTCTTGCTGACTGTGTGTGAGCATTGTGAATTAAGCTTTTGAGCTGGCATTTAGCTTTATGATGATATTCCTCTATCTCAGTAATAGACCAAAGCAAAGGCTAGAAGACATTGCTCACACACACACAGTGCCTTGATCTGCTGAGCAACAAAAAAAAAAAGTTCAGCCTTGCATGCTACTACTGTTGATAACAGATATATATACCCCTCCAGTATCTATACATCAAATATAGCATTTAACAGATTAAATATATTTTACATAGGCTAATGCCTTGTTCTCTTCTTCTTCTCTTACTTTTTATTTTTTCAAAATGTTAATTGGTTCAACTTAATTGGGCTAAAATTTAGGAGTTAAACAGTTGCAGTTCAACTTTAACATGAGGAAACTTATGTTGTGCTGATGGGGCAATGATGTGGAGAATCTCTTTCCCACTTGCAATAAAATTGAGAACGGAATTGCATAATCTTATCATACATCAACACGTTTGTATGCAGCAGCATGCAAGGCCGGCTTTAGATTCAGTCACTTGGCCTTCGCATAAACGTGTCAAAAAAGGGTAATTTAATCATCTTTGACCTACAGTTTTCTCTCTTACACCTCAACCTCAAAATTAATAAAAAGAATGTTCATATTAATGATCTCAATCTAGAAGGAAAAAAAAAGAGCATTCTGAGTACTTGGGACAATCATGTTGTCACTTTGTGAGAAGGTTCTCTTATCCTCTTCATTTTTTAACACTTGACTACCATTTTTCTAGAAGTCTTAGTTCTCTCAGTCCTTTCCAGTGAGTTCACAAACGTGAAAGGGGCAGTTTCAAAGAAAGGGATTGCGGTCTAGGGTTTCATAGAATGGATATGGAGAAAGGGGAAGAAAAAGTTGCACAGAGAGAGAGAGAGATACCTTCAGGCGAAATCAAGGGCAGGTCGTGTTCGCAGGGATGGTCTTCGAGGGCGAAGAAGAGTGTCTGCGTGCTGTCTCCAAAACAGAGGGGCTTTGAGAAAAAAACTGAAGAAATTTGGAAAAAAGGTAACCGGTTGAAGAGGTTATCAAGATCCTTAATCAAATTATTCAGGGGCTGAGATTAATTTGTAAGAATCTAATGGCTTAAAATAAATGTGTATATGATGTGCACATATTATTAAGGTGCACATCTTAACAGCTCCCATATTTATTAGAGGGAAAAAATTTGTTAACATGAAAAAGAAATAAATTTTTAGGGGCAAAATTGAATGGCTGAAGGACGAATTCTAGATTTGGAAAGAAGTATTTGCATCTGGTGTAAAGAAGAATAATTAATTGATTGGTAATGTGGCCTGGGTTAATCCACAATGATGATTTTTGAAATTTTATTTGGTTCCTATCTTCATAATTTAGTTTTTAAAAAATTGAAATTTTTTGTTTTTTATATATATATTTTTTGTTTTTATTGAATTTTTTAATATTCTAAGCAAGTTTTTTAATTTTTAGATATACATAATATAAATATACTTAAAAAAGTACAATATTTGTGATTTTTTTTTTATAAAAAAATTCACTAAATACAAAAAATATGAAAAAAATACGAGAATTCAATACATTTTTTAATATTTTTGTGTATTTATTGATTTTTTAAAATATTTTTTTACAAATATTTTAATTTTTAGATTTATCAAAATAAGGTGCACCTAAAAAAGTAAAAAAAAAAAAAAAATTGTTTAAAATTTTAAAAATATTTACTAAAAACCAAAAATATAAAAAATAAAAAATTCAATTTCTAGAAAATTAAATTCAAAAAACTAAAACCAAACGGCTCTATCAATTGAGGTTACGTTGGGTTAATCCATAATGATATTTTTGAATAGTTTGCACAAAATAAAAGGAAACTTACCAATAAGTCTCATATACAAAGTTTAAAACCCATCTAATCCCAAAACAAAATACTTGCACCGATTAGTCCTATATATTTTCAATTGTTACCAAAAACTCATTTTTTATTTATTTAAAATTTACAGATACTGTTACATCCTACTACTGTCAGACTTCCGTCAGTTGGTCATCGGAGACTTGCCGGAATGTTCAACATCACCCGGAAGTAGCCAGAATATTGCCGGAAGTTCAACAGAGTGTTATGAACATCAATGGAAGTCGCTGGAATGTTCAGAACGTTCGCTGGACGTTAAGAACATCATTGGAGACTCACCAGAATGTCCAGAATATTGTCGGAAAAGAAGAAGAAGAATAAATGGAGAAATTAGAGCGAAAAAACATGGCAAAATGTGCTAAATATTGATAAACTAAAAGAAAAAAATATAACGATAAAAAACAGTAACAATGAGAAAAAACATATGTTATTTTTTAATTTTTGTAGGATTTAAACAAATAATTTTCAATATTGATCAAACTGAAATGCAAGCTTTGAAACTGTAAAATATTACAGTTTCAAAGCAAAAATCTATTAAGCGTTGTAGCCCGACTTTCCGCGCTCCTTTTGGAAGGCAAATAGCCCTACATTTCGAGCTCCACTCGTGGTTCTGAATCTGATTTCGCAAGTGTAATGTGAAATAGTGAAAACACAAAAAGAGTCCAAATCTGGCAATTCTTTTTGGAAAATCGATATTTGAATCAAATGCTAAAAATTGACTGCTTTGCCAGATTACAGAGTCGCCACCTAAATATTTTTGGGAAATTTAGGAAACTTGAGTGTAGCTTGGCTTTTCCCCGTCTCCTTTCGGAAGCTCGAAATAAGTCCTACAGTTCGGACTCCCGCGGTTCTGAATCTAATCTCACAAGTGCAATGTGAGATTGATAAACACTAAAGAGTCTAAATCCGGCAAATTGTTTGGAAAATCGATTTTGAATCAAATTGCCAAAAATGGACTGCTTTGCCAGATACAGAGTCGCCACCTAAATATTTTATGAGAAATTTAGGAAACCCATGACTCGTGCCAAAGGCCACGTGTCTGTCATCAACAAGATTGTCTCGGCTCGGGAACTTAGGTATGAGAAGGGAAGGTCACGAATACTTTTGAGCATCCCTGCTCGCCCGGTCAAAGATCGGCCTCTACTGATCATGATATGAATCTTATGTACATTATATGTTCTTATTCCAGTTTATTAGGCTAGCATTTACTATGTGATGTGCACACACACAAGTATAGACTAAATCGCAAGAATTGGAACACTTCAATTTATGTTTGTTTTGAAAATTATTTCGAAATATATACCACTTGAAAAAGCGAACGCATATAAAAATTACTCAAATTATTCTAATTCAAGCAATAAGCCTTTATCCATAGGCATACAAGCAATTATAACACTTAAGCAGTTAGCCTCATGGCAAGCATGTTAGACATGGTAACATCGACATTCATGCAATTATGCTAAAGCGAGTAAAGGTTCACCCAGTACTCCAAGCCAAAAAAAAGATATGAGTTAGAAAAATGCATGATTCCTAACTTATGCAATATGACTAATGCAACACATGTGATATGCAATCATTAGGTTCGGCTACTAATATGGTATGTGAAACAATTTAAATAGCATGCGGTCTAAGCACGTATTCAAAGAATGTATTGAACTAACAATGCAGTTAGAATAATGAGTCGAGCCTCGATGCATGCAATACAAATGGATGCAAACATGAAGAATGCTAAACAAAACATGATGTTCCTAATCTAATCATCATAAGCTAGTAAATAAAAGGGAGAAAGACGTGGGGTTGGAAGACATACACATTATTACATTGCGCTTTTATGAAGGAGAGTCCGAATGAATAAACTAGGCTAATTAACTAATTAAAGCTAAGCTAATTAAGCTAACTATTATAAACCGAAATGAATAACTAGCTAAAACTACTTACCTAATTATTACAACACTTAAATTAACTAACTACTTTAGTTAACTAATTTAGTACAGAATGAAATTAGATAACTAATTAACTAACTAATTAATTACAACAATTGACAAAATTAACTAGCTATAACTTATTAAGTACAACGATATGTAAGCTAAATATTTAAGCTAAACAGGCTCGATATGCGAAGAATGCTCATACTCGGTTTCCACTTGAAAAGCCACTGTTTTGCTTCTGAATGCCTCTGTTTGCACAGTTGAACACCAACACTGTTGCCCACTTCTAGAACAACTTTGCTCCACCTTACCAACACACTGCTCAATTTTGCATCAGTGGCCGTGTCACGACCCAAACCCGCCTCTTTAGGTTTAGCATTGTAACCGGCCAGTAATCCGTGGATTACTAAAGGCCTCTGAATAGATTAGCCAATTATAAGAGGTTGCGGAAGCAATTATACAAAATAGACAAGGTCCAATGAGCCGTGATAACGTACATGGGACAGAATATTTACAAACTTATATATATACATAAGTATGCCAGTCAAAGGACACCAATATTTACAGGCCATTTACAGAAGTGTACTTCCCCAGACCTAACTTTACAAAACAGTCACAAAGACTAGCATAAGTACAAAAACAGCCATGAAATTAGACTTCGATTGGAACCTCCTCGGGAGGCACAACGATTGGCTGACAGAAACAGAAATGAAGGCCGCCAACTCTGGCCCTGGTCACGTGCCGGCTCACCTACATATATAATATAAACTGTGAGCGAAAGCTCAGTGAACAATAACAGAGTAAAGGGGTTTCAATGAATGATCCCGTATAGATCAGAAATCACAATTCAGTTTTATATCAAATTCATAACTTGTCCAAATCATATACAGAAATCATGAGATATGCTTAAATTTACGTGATACATTCATTAGCCCTAGCAGAACAGTTGACCCATAAAAGGGACGGCCATAAAGGCATACAGTTGACTCACGTGCACGGAGACGGTACAGTTGGCTCATGAGACATACAGTTGACCCATAAATGGGACGTAATGATCCATAACAGTTGGCTCATGAGACGTACAGTTGACCCATAAAGGGATGTAACAGAACAGATAACAGTTATCATTTGAGGCTAGGAATGTCACGAATACATTTCAGAAACATTGGACAACTATTCATTCATACAGAAAATATTACCTCAGAAAACAGATCATTTTACATCACTCAGAAAATACTTATAATTGAACATATCTTTACAAAGTTATTACTCACAGTTGGCCTCGAAACAGATAAACGGAGCAGATTGATCCAACGGTACGCGACACGTAACCTACATAACACATAACAGACACACCTTTGAAACACACGTTCTAATTGTACATAACTTACTTCGTAGGCTCTTAGTGTGTTTCTACCCTTTTAATCCTCATTATGGAGTCTTAAACATGGCCTAGGAATGCCTAGGATGGAATAAGGATTCAAGAATGCATTGGAAAACATTTCTCAAAACTTGCTGAAAACAAGGTCCACGCTTGAGCGTGGCTTTCCCTGCTCGAGCGGACATGCAGACAATGAAGCCCCGTTCGAGCGTGGACTTCCTCGCTCGAGTGGACTGTAAACCTCGATAAAGTACTGGATGTAAGATTTTCACGCTTGACGGATGCTCGACCTCCGCTCGAGCGTGAGACTCAGACCCTCGCTCGAACGTGGATTCCCTCGCTTGAGCGGACTGTAAAACACACACACTTCTGGGTATATGCATTTCACGCTCGAGCGTAACTCTCGACGCTCGAGTGGAAGTGCTTGTACTCAGGCTTCACGCTCGAGCGTGAAAGTCCCCGCTCGAGCGTGGACCAAATTTCTGGAAAATCCAGATTGATCTCCAAGCACGAAATGCAACCTTTGAACAAGCAAAACTCATTTTCCTAGGCTAAAACTTTGAAAAACACTTAATAACTCATAAAACAACATGTATTAAAAATCATTTCAAGAAATCATGGCCCAAACAAACACCAATTGTGCAAAATTCACTTATGAAGCTCAAGAACAATTTATAACACAACACACATGAACTTTTCTTGAATCAAACACTCCAAAACATGATCAAACTTGGTAATTTAATGGAAAACATGATGAATGACCAAAATGTAAATGAAGTTAACACATGCATGAAAGAAACCTTTGAAATCATGCTCAATTTGCAAGAAAATGTACATGTATGCAAGAATTTCTTAGAAAACAACTTCAAATGCCATGAATTACACATGCATATATGTATTGAGCTTCAATTCCCCAATCTTGGCTTAATTGACCACCTAACCCTCTTGAGTTCATTTACTTGGTGTCTCAAATACAAGGCTTAAGATTAAAATTCTTACCTAAGGTTTATTCCAAGTGGGATCCTAACCCAAAGCTTCAATCTCCTAATCAAACCTTCAATTAAGCTCAACCTCTCTCTACTCTTCCTCTCCCTCACGTTTTGCATCAAAGAAATAGAGGAGGGAAGTGAAAACATAAGCTAGTGGAGTCAAAATGGCCTATTAAGTGGTAATTGGTCAAAAGTAAACAAATGGCACTATTTTAATCAAATTTAATCGCTCTAAACCGAATTTTAATTAAACTTACCATAAAATTCTATAAATCCTAATTAGCACATAAATCAAGTCAATTCCTGATTCGAACGCCGATAAGGCTTCCAATTCGCAAACCGAAACTAAAACGTGAACAGATCTTTTTACGCCTAATAGATATAAATACAGCAATGCAACACACATACATGCATTCTAATTCAGTATTTCACCTTAATTACTAATTAGGCACATATAATCATGGATTAACGTTAATCAAAGGTCGGGGTTATTAAAGGTCGGCCGGCCAGTGATGAAGGTTGCCGCCACCAGTGATGGTCGACCGGCCACCTACCGGCCACTGCTGCACGGTTCATCTTGCTGCAACAGAGGACAAACAGAGCATATATAGGGTATTTTAAGGGTATATTTGCACAACTCACCCCTCCTTTTCATAAGCAAATCAAAGGAGTAGCAAGTTCGGTTCACAAACCATCAATGGATGCAATTTCATTGCATGATGGCTTGTGAAACCAAGTGTGCAAGTTTAATAAATGCAAAACAAGACACAAACCTCTTCCTTTCATGAATGATCAAGGGAAATGGTGACCTTGGAACCTTGAATCATTTCATCACTAATGGGTATGAAATGGTTTGAGTTTCCATGTGTTCAATTAATGTCCAATTGAACACAACCAAATTATTACCTTGCTCACTTTTAATTCCAAGTTTTAATTACATCATTTTAGTTACCAACCATCCTTTAATCAATTGAGTCCAAAGGGTGAGATTAAGTACTCTAATGGAAAGAGGGCTCAAACCAAAAGTTGTAGGCATGAAAGAGACATCATACCATTGGTAATGAACACCCTAAGGGATTAAACCATTAAGCATGACATCTCAATCTCATGCTTTAAACAAACAAATAGTTTGAACCACTTTCAAAGAAAAATAAAAAGCCAAGAAATGAGGGAGGTTGCAGAGATGATTAAGTGCTGAAAATGAGTGAGAAAAGTATAAATAAATGCTATCAACTCAAACAAGATGGTGTCTAAGGCCTAGAACACCAAACTCATGAGAACTATTACACTATAAGCATACAAAACAAAGCTCAAATGCAACTATCAACCAAAAACAGTGCTAAAACAGTCTAAAATAAGTCCTAAAACATGCTGGACTTAAATGTTATCAACTCAAACAAGATGGTGTCTAAGGCCTAGAACTGTCACGACCCAAACCCGCCCCTATGGGTTTAGCACCGTAACCGGCCAGTAATCCGAGATTACCGAAGGCCTGCTTAACAGTAAAACAGTAATGCAGAGAACAGGGGTTGGCGGAAGCCAAAACAGTAATTAAAATATGTCCAATGAGCTGTGACAGTCTATATGCAAAAAGACTTTTCATTTATATGCACATTCATAACAGAACAGTCTATACATACATGTACAATCATCCAGGACAGGGACCCAATCCCTATTAAGACAATACAGTACAAAAACATTCAGTCTGTACAGATCAGAAACAAAAAGGGGAAAACTAAAACACCCCAAAAGCCCTAGCTTGACAGGCTCGGAACCTCGCAGTAAGGCACAGTAGTTGGCTTCGACAAAGGGGAGTCTAACCTACGCTCCTAGCTCTGGTCTAGTGCCTGAACACCTACATATATATATAAACAGTGAGCTAAAGCCCAGTGAATAACATAATGCGTAAAGAGGTTAAGAATGAATGTCCTTTCAGTATTGAAAACAGTCATTTCAATCAGTATATCAGTTATTCAGTCATTGCAGTCATTGCAGTCATATGTGGTACATCCAATAGCAAAACAGTACAGTAGGTCTAAATAGACCGAACAGTCAGTTGATTGCCATCATATCAGTAAACAGTAGTGGTTCCAACATGGGAACCGACAGAGATCTCTGTAATAGTAGCAGTACAGTACAGTAACAGTAGGTTGCTAAGGATACCACAATACAGTTCACAATTAGGACATCATTCAATCAGTAACAGTATCGTTTCAGAAAACAGTACAGTTCAATTGTTCAGAAGATAATCATTATTGAATATATCTTTACAACATTGTTACTCACAGAGTTCTGGGCTACAGATAAGCTAGAGCGTCTCCGGAATGCCAACCCTACACAGTTACAAATTGAACACACACTAAGCTACACAGTTGGGGAAAAAATAATAACTTAATCCCTAATTTGCTTCGGTGTGGTTCTATATCAATATCCTCCTTAAGATGCCTTAAACATGCCCTAGGAATGCCTAGGATGGAAAGAGGATGCAAAGATGTACTTGTAAACACTTTTCAAAATTTTCAGAAAACAGGGGTCACGCTCGAGCGTGGCTTCCTACGCTCGAGCGGACATGCAAACAAAGGTTCCCCACTTGAGCGTCACTTCCCACGCTCGAGCGAACTGCAAAACACGGCAAAAGTACTAGATGTGTGAAAATCACGCTCGATGGGCGCTTGACACCCGCTCGAGCGTGTGATACAAGTCCTCGCTCGAGCGCCCAGTATTCCACTCGAGCGGACTGTAAAACAATGTAAAGTGCTGGATGCACGAATTCCACGCTCAAGCGCCAATTTCCCCGCTCGAGCGTGAGTCCAAATTCTGAAAATTCCAGATTTGAACCTCAAGCTCAAAACCAAGTTTTAATGCACCAAATTCGATCCTCTTGGGCTAATTTTTTGGAAAACACTTGTAAACTCATAGTATTACATGATTCAAAGCTCAATTTGTAAAATCAAAGCCCAAAGGTGAGTCACTTAAATCCATTTTCAAACCAAGGTTCAAGAACATACTTCCAATGTGACATGCATGAATTTAAACTAATTCAAAGCTTTAATCACTTGTTCAAATGAGCCAATCCTTTCAAAAACATGAGGAATTCATGGACTAGAACTATAATATGAACATGCATGTACAATTTCATGGACAAAAATCCTCAAAACTCAAGAATGGTAACATGCATGCATGAATTAAGCCTCTAATCAACAATCTACAACCAATTTATGATCTTAAACTCCTATTTACCATAAACCATGCAACAATTAACTTGAATTCACAAACAAGAAGGTAAATGTCCTACCTTAGGTCTTGTATTCAAGTGTAGGAAGCTCAATTATGAAATCAACCTTCAATTTCTTTAATTCATCAAGCAATTCACAAGATGGAACTCAATTTCTCCCACTCTCTCCCTCTCTTCACTCTTGGTCGGTTTGTCTCAAGAAAAAGGTTGAGGAAAAGTGATGCCAACATATGTAATTGAAGACTAAACAATAGCCTAGCTAGGTCCATTAGATGGCAAATTAGTAAAAAGGCCCAACTTATGTAATTTAGCTTATTTAATCTAATTTAATCATACCAAGTCACATTTCAAGTAAATATACCATAAAATCACATAAATTCTCATGATCATAAAACATCAATCAATTTCGGATTCGGCCGCCGACAAGGCCTTCAATTTGCAGTTTAAAGCATAAAACATGGACAGATAATTTAACAGTCAAACAGATAGAAATGCATTTAAACTAGTACATTCAATCAGTCAGTTCAGTATTTCAGTCGATTCAATTACTTATCATAATCAGTCTCAGTTTAGCAGTAATCAGTGGTTAACCAATAATCAGTGGTGAGGGTTATTACAAGAACACCAAACTCATGAGAACTATTACACTATAAGCATGCAAAACAAAGCTCAAATTAAACTATCAACCAAAAACAGTGCTAAAATAGTCTAAAATAAGTCCTAAAACATGCTGGACTTAAGTTAAAAAAAAAACTAGATTAACAAGCTAAAATATAACACAAATTAGGCTAGTAAGCTAGACACAAGGAAGGGAGACTAACCTCTCTAATTTTGGACTTCAAAACACGATTTTGGCCACTGAAATAACTTTGAAAATTAGTGTTTAAAAGCTAAAAAAAAAAGGTGATGAAAGGATAGGAAACACAAGGGCAAAGGCCTCCAAAACAAGGTTCAAAGAAGGGCTATCAACCACTCAACCTTTAATGGCCCTTAAACCCAAGCTTCAGTCCAAAAAACACAGAGTTTTAACAGCCCAAAACAATGGAAAAACAACAAGAAAAATAATAGAGAAAGTAAGTAAATAGGTAAAGCCTTATACCTCTTGAAGAGAAGAAGCAATTCAAGCAATAAAATCAAGCAAACAACACCCTCTAGAGCTCAAACAAGCCTCAAAAGTACCTCAGCTCAAAGATGAGAAGATTTGGTTAAGGGCCATTAAAGATTAAATAGGGTCGGGGCAGAAAAGACTCATTTATTTGTCGGTTAAATACTAACTGGTTCTATATATAACTACGGAAGTTTGATAGCACAAGCCCTAATTTAACATCCTAGCTTTTTTTCGTCTCTGTCTCTCTCCCTTTCTCTCAGAGACACACACACACACACACACACACAGATGGATAAGATGATCGCCAACGCGGGGAAAGATGTAAGATGATTCTAAAGCTTTAACTTGCTATATATGAATAATTTTTTTTGTAGTTAATCAACCTATTGCTAAAGGATTTAATAGTTTCTAGTAAAATTAATGATTTTTTTTAGAAATTCAACTTAATTATTGATTATATATTACCAATTGTTGGTGCTGGAAAGGGAAATACTAGATGTAGATCTAAAACTTTGCACTACTTGTGCAAATTGCTGCTCTCTCACTGAAGCATAGGTTTCCTAAATTTTTAACCGACAAAGGTGGCAACTCATAAATTTTTAACCTTTGGCACGAGTCATAGGTTTCCTAAATTTTTCAAAAATATTTAGGTGGCGACTCTGAAATCTGGCAAAGCAGTCCATTTTTGGCATTTTATTCAAAACATCGATTTTTCAAAAAGAATTGTCAGATTTGGACTCTTTTTGTGTTTTCACTATTTCACATTGCACCTGTAAAATCAGATTTAGAACCACAGGTAGAGTCCGAACTATAGGGTTTCTTGTCTTCCGAAAGGAGCGCAAAAAGTCGAGCTACACATACGTTTGTGTTATGTCTAAAACAGTGTGTTTTATGCTCTATCCTAAACTTTGGAGGCTTTAAGAATTGCTAGCAATAGGGATGCAACTATAGCCCTTTGAGTAATCATGTTTTTTAGCCTCTGATATCTTTGCTCAAATCATCGTTTTCAACGTGCAGTAGGTACTCTAAATCGGATAGAAAATCTTGAATTGAAGCTGCTATTCAAGGTGGTAAATTTGTGTTTTTATGAAAGAGTGCAAGTGTGTTTTTTGTGGGTAAAATTGGTTCACCTTGTTGCACTATTGCTTGATAATTTGAATGCTATGCTTGATATTAGGCAACTTTCTGAGAATCTTTTGTTCTTCAACTTGTATAGCAAACAAATTGCCCTATTCCCTGTTAAGATCAAACTATATACACCAACCTTTTAAATATAGGATTAGAAGTTATTTTTTTATTTTTTTTTATTTTTTTATTTTTTATTAAGGTTAGTTTACCCATCTATTCAACCTTGAACCAAACAAAATTAATTCGATTCCCATGTTTCTTAATCTAAGTAGGTTATGTTTAGTTTAGTTCTCGGTTACCTCGGCTCTACATGTAGCTTTAGATACCTAATATGGGATTATTAGGCTTATTTGGAAGTGTTGTTTTGATTGTATTTTTTAGATTGTATCTTTGCATTTTCTCCAAGCTCAGCACTTTCTTCGAAACTTCATCCCATACACTGTTATGATTAACTCTAGTTAGTTTGTATCGTGTTGTGTTTTGTTTATCTTTCTATTATACTTCGTTTTTTTGTTCTCTTTCTTTCTCTCAATGAGGTTCTTTCTATTGGCCCCAAAAAATGTTCCCGTCAACACTAGTACGTGACTACATGTGTATGTAAATTGTCATTGACCTTTCAAATGTTAGAACATTTTGTGTGTTTGGATATATTACCCGAGCTGTATCAATTTCCCTCCCCTTTTTTTATTTTTTATTTTTTTTTTTTGTATATAATTTAGCAAATATATATGTATTATATATGTACACACTCATTATTCATATAGGTTCTAATATTTAACAATATAAATATATATAGGTTATAAATTTAACTTTATGATGTGATTAAAATTGGCTTGTTAAAAGAAGAATCTTGGAAATTGCATATAAAACTCTCCCTAGTATACAAAAATAACTTCAAGAAGTTTGCATTTCTTCTAAAAATGATCACAGATGTTAGATAAGCATGGCAATGATGAGCTTTAAGTTACAAACAAATTGATTTTAAATTGTGAAGTCTAGCGGATGTGAAATGTTCAAAACTTACAACTGTTGCACTTTTTTTAGATGTCATATGAAATTAGGAATATAATTTGTACTATTAACTGTCAAAATTCATAACTAAATTGTAAACTAGTCCAAATTTGGATAACAAATATATTGACTTTGCCCTATATTTTATTTGGTATCATTGAGAAAAGTGGAATTTACAATTATTATTATTGTTTTGAAAGTGTTGTTCCACCTTAAGTAGAATCCAAGGCTATCTTGGGAAACTTCTCCACTAGGTAGTAGGGATGGCAATTTAAACTCGGCCCAACGGGGACCCGATCTCCTGACCCCGATTAGAATGGTTTTTCCTCGAAAAATACCCGTGTGGGGATGGGGATGGTATTTGAAATTAAATCCACGATCAGTTTCGGGCCGGGGACGGTGATCAGTTTTCAAGCCCCGGCTCGTCCCCGTCCTCGTCCCCGGCCCCGAATTTCCCCGAAGTAAAATTATCCCTCTATATATATAAACCAACCCTTTCACTCACACAGCACTATGCACCTCAAACTCACTCACTCATTTCATTACTGCATCTCTTCTCTCTCTCTCTCTCTCTCTCTCTCTATAAAACCCTCCGCCGATCTCCATCCTTCCATCACCGCCGATCTCCCTCCTCTTATCACCGCCGAGATCTAAGTTCACTTTTCCCAACCTCCATCACTATCTCTGACCACCGATTGAGCCACCACAACTCCACTCCGAAGTGATATATATATATATATATATATGCTTTCTGATGTTCTTTCTCTTTCATTTCATATTTCTTTCATTTTATATATATATATATGCTTTCTGATGTTCTCTCTCTTTTATATATGATATTTTTTTTTTTCATTTTATAGTTGCAGGACTACTTTGTGAGATCTCGGTGACGAAGATGGTGAAGCATCCCAACATTGTCCTGATTAAGATCTACTCTGCCATGGGGACCAAGATCTACTTCTACTCTTCCATGGTTCCAAGACTTTTTTAAACAGATCTGTGTATGTGTGGATTCAGATCTAGTTTTTTTATTTTTTTATTTTTTAAACATATGTAAATTTTCTGATTTTTTTTTTGGATTCAGATCTTCATTCTTTGATAATCTGGATCTTTAGATATATATATATATATATATTCAAATCAGATCTGATTTTGTTTTTTTTGGGATTCAGATCTTCATTCTTCGATTCAGATCTTATTTTGATTATTTTTTTTTTTGGCCGAAAAATTTTCGGGGTCGGGGAACCTCGATCCCCATTAGGGGACAGGGGTGGGGACGGTGATAGATTCCCCGTCAGGGATTGGAGACGGGGATGGGGGAATTTGCACCATCGGGGATCGAGGACGGGGGGTGTGATCCCCGGCCTGGCCCCGCCCCGCCCCGTTGCCATTCCTACTAGGTAGTTGTAAATTACATATACTTTTTACATCTGCATGTGTAAGTGTAAATGCGTCTTATTAGAAGTCCGTAAATTTTAATCGTAAGGGAAAGCAATTAAACGTTGTGTCTTCAATGGTCTGCTCATTCCACACTATGCTAAAAAAAATTATGTGCGAACTCAACTAAGGTTGCAAATGAATTAAACTATTTGTGAGTCGACTCGGCTTGTTAAGGGTTCGGCTCGTCTTGGCTTGGCTTAGCTCGACAAAATTCGTTTAGTAAACGAACTAAGTTTGAGCTCAGCAAACCTCGGTTTGACTCGACTCAATTTGTTTGTAGTCCTAAACTCAACTGGTATGTCAATTTATAAAAAATAAAGAGTCATGATTGAGACTCCCATCCCCACAAGATCCCTACAAATCTGTACTACTCATGATGTGGACTCCACACATATGGGCTCCACATATACATAGAGAGAGGGGATCATTTTAGGGGTGTGGGGGTCATCCTCAAAAGGGGTCTCAAACATTTTTCAAAAATAAAATAAGATTTTATGACATTACATTTCCAACAATTGGATAAATTTAGATATTGTGTCATTATACATTTATTATTTTTGTCATAAAACAATATAATTTTTTTAAAAAATAAAGAAAAGTCCCAAAATTTTGTCAATTACAACATTTAAGAATTCTATACAAGTATCCCAAAAAATAGTTTTATATCAAAATATTATCAGCATACAATTATTAGTTTGGTCATCGGGATAAACATATGTATATAAATAAGTAGGCCATGACATGGTAATTAAAACTAAAATTCAAATTATTCCTCATGTGAATTTGTCTTCTAATTTGTAAGTACTTCAAAAAAAATTACAAAGAATCAATTGAAGATAACTTAAAATCAAATTTGTATAAGCCTTTTCATTTCATGAGTGTTGAAACAACAATGAGAATTATATAAATTGTTTGTTGTATCCAAGGCTTTCAAAAATTAAAGAGAGTATGTACATTAAATTTAATAAAGCAATAAAAAAAAAAAATGAAGCATGGGAAATTGAGAAATTTTGTAATATAAATAAAAAATAATTTAAAAAAAGATTTCGGATTAAATTGGGTCGGGGCAGAAAGGCCCATTTATTTATCAGTTAAATAATAACTAGTTCTATATATAACTGCGGAAGTTTGATAGCACGAGTCCGGATCCTCTCCAGCCACTCTCTCCGGCTGTTCCTCTGGGTGACGGCTCAGATAGAACCACGTGACCCTATAAGAAATGCATGGTTTAGATTTGTTTCTTTAAACAAAAAAATTTCAAAACATACCCACACTGAATCATTCCCTTTTTCTCTGACCCTTCTCTCTCTCCCTCACTGTACGCACACGTCATGGGTCACACATCCCACCACTCTCTCTCTTTCTCTCTCTTCCAAAAAAAAAAAAATTATTTTAATCTTTTCATTTTATTTTCATAATATATATATAATTTTTAATATAAAATTTTAATTTTATAACATTATATCATTGAAAATATACCTTTAAAATGAGATTAATATTAAATATATTTAATAAAAATTTAAAATAAATAAAAAACTAATTACGATGTTTAGTTATATTTTCAAATTATTATTTTTTAAATATAAAAATTAATTTGATGAAATAAACACACAAAAATCATATATTTTTGAAATGATTGTGGGTGTGAGTGTATGTGTTTGTGGTGTGTGTATTTTTTTTTTTTTTTTTGTTTAAAGGAACAAATCTGAGCCAACCATCGCCCGAGGAACGGACGGAGAGAGAAGCTGGAGAGGATCCGGACTCCATCAGAGTCAAAAGCAGAAGCCCTAATTCAGCATCCCGGTTTTTTTCATATATCTCTCTCTCTCTCACACACACACACACACACACACAGATGGATAAGATGATGGCCAACGTGGGGAAAGATAAAGCTTTCACTTGCTATATATGAACAATTTTCTTTTTTCTTTTTTGTAGTTAATCAACCTATTGCTAAAGGATTTAATAGTTTCTAGTAGTAAAATTAATGAAATTTTTTTAGAAATTCAACTTAATTATTGAATATATATTACCAATTGTTGGTGCTGGAAAGGGAAATACTAGATGTAGATCTAAAACTTTGCACTACTTATGCAAATTGCTGCTCTGCTCTGCTCTCTCACTGAAGCTGGTGTTATCTGAAATAACACTTGAATGTTGTTAGGTTCTTGCTATGCTCGTCAAGGCGGCCCAGCAACAGGGGATGGAGGGCAGTGAAAGAGACTGGGAGGTGTTTTTAAGTAAGCATGACAAACTATTCGGGTCTAGAATACGTGATCCGAGAATGAAGTCCGCTGTTACATTGGCTCGCTCGTTTTCTAAAGACATTTAGCCGAGAGGATGATTTAAAGGTAATTAATTGCACCAAAGTTGTTGCCTTGAAACTAATTTTTTCTCACTTATGTGAAGAATCATTACGACAACGCTTGTGTTTGTTTGCAGTTTTTCGATAACAAAATGCACTGGTATTCTAAGCAGGATATGCTTAGGAAATTCATAAAGGAATCCAGAGAAGTTGAATCCCCTGTGCAGGTTTGCTTTGCTTTGCTTTGCTTTGCTTTGATTAACATGTTTTTATTCAGTGTGTCTGTAAGCTGTAGTTTCATACTGGGATAAGAATTATATATTTTTGATGAATGTAAAAGAATTACATATATGGATTGGATTGATTAGGAATAAGTTATTTTTATTCTAGCTTCTTATTTATTTAATTTTTTTTAACAGCATGCCGTTGCTTGATTTTCCTCCTTAATCAATATTCCAGTCACGAGATTGTGATTTCTCTAGCTTTGAGTTTCATTTATGTTGTAAATTTAAATGCACATTTCTGTCTTGTTCTCAGTTTTACCACATTAATATTAATTTGTCTAATTCAGTATTATGCTCTTGCGTGTTGTGTTTTCGTAAAATGTTTGAACAGATTTTTCAGCACTAGTTTCAGAATGCATCATTAATCTGAAATCAGTTACTGGTGTTTTCTACTTTTTCTCTCAGAATTCTTCGTCTTGTTTGTATTGTAAGGCGGGCTGTTTGTATTACAAATTTGTTAAGCTTTACGTATCTTACTTGTAATTCAATTGAGTATGATCCTTATTAATTTGCTGTTGTGGCAGTGCAGATGCTGGTTCGCTTAACTCTTGAACACCCACAATACCCATTAGATTATTCATTTCCGTCACATGAGGAGGTTTGCTGTCAATTTTCTTCCTTTTTCTTTTTTTTATTTTTTTTTATTATTTATTTTCATATATTGCAAAATACCCATTAGATTATTCATTTCCGTCACATGAGGAGGTTTGTTGTCAATTTTGTTCCTTTTTCTTTTCTGTTTTTTGCTATTTATTTTCATATATTGCAAAATACCCATTAGATTATTCATTTCTGTCACATGAGGAGGTTTGCTGTCAATTTTTTTCCTTTTTCTTTTCTTTTTTTTGCTATTTATTTTCATATATTGCAAAAATTTCTGTGAGTCACCCCTTGCTTGTTAGTGACGATTGTACTTTTGTATCTTCTAGTTCTAGGCATGGTCCAATATTAGCAATTTATTGTTATAAATACTCTCTTCTATGTCTAGCTAAAGGTAAATTCAACATTACTCAACTATGCCTTGTACCAATTATGCAGGCTGCGTCACTCAAATTCTGTTTTAGAATTTACTATGCATGACCTCGGAGTAATTTTATAGCTATCTATCATCATGAAATCACTGCCTTCAATGACGAACTCTTGCATGCAACTTTTACACTTGGTTTCCCCTTCTATAGAACTGAAAGAAAAATCATCATGGATTTGAAATTACTTTTTAATCAATTGGGTGATTTCAATGAGACTCGTTCTGTTACCACCTTTTGGAATAATTGGTATATAATCTGCTGATTCTTTTTTTGCATTTGATAAGTATCCCTTCTCCTATTGTATATGTCATTTCTAGGTGTTATAGTTTATAACTTTGC
Source organism: Camellia japonica (assembly GCA_030407325.1). Taxonomy (NCBI): domain Eukaryota; kingdom Viridiplantae; phylum Streptophyta; class Magnoliopsida; order Ericales; family Theaceae; genus Camellia; species Camellia japonica. The sequence continues at coordinate 140,095,666 of JAPPVO010000024.1, forward strand.
ATTAGATTGGGCTATTGGCCGACCCCATTTGATGGGACTTAGGGTTTGATTTGGTTTGGTTTATCAGATTGGGCTATTGCATTTGCAGCTTGTTCTCTTCTTTACTAAGAAAATTCCTTGCTTTTTGTGCAATAACAGGGAGAGACATTATTTGAATATTGAATTTATTAAGAAGTATATGTTACAAATATTGGTTGTTTTGTACTTTCTGGTGCCAAGAGAATTAGTATACTATTTTTTTTTGCCGGTGATGACACAATAATGAGTGGAAAGACCAATTCAAATTTTGCGAGATATACGGTTACTCCTTGGTGAAAATGCAATTGATATCTATGATCATGCATGTACCGAAGGAAACAACTCCAGCTGATACCATATGGAGCATGGTCCAGAAGTAGCCCCTGTTGTCCCTTTAAATATAGTTGAAAATAGTGAGTCTTAATTTGCTGCATGTTCGTCTATTGCAATTTGAAGAAACGAGACTAAGGGCTAGTTTGGCATGTACTAAATAAGTCAAAAAGCCAAAAAGTCACTATCTTATTTAAGTCACATCATCTTATTTAAATCACATCACCTCTCTAACACATCACATCAAACCCAAACCCAAACCCAACCCAAACCCACCAATAAGTCAAAAAGTGTACTTTTTTAGGACATCCCAAACCAACCCTAAATTCTGTGGGCTAATTATAAATATTCAATTTTTTTGGAGGGTGGGAATCTGTCGTATTGATCTTGTTTGTTTCATGTCATCTTCAGTTTGTGAGAATTAGGGTTGCAAATGAACTGAGCGGTTCACGAACAGGCTCGGCTCGGCTCGTTTAGTAAATGAGACAAGCCGAGCTCAAGGTCGAATAAGCTCGGTACATTTGTCTTTATTTAAATTAAATAATAAATATATTATTTATATATTAAATAATATAAATAATATTTTTATTTAAATAATATAAGTAATATTAAAAAAATCTCATTGAGCCAAGCTGAGCCGAGCTCGAATTTCATTAATATTACCGAGTCGAGTCGATTTGAGCTCGAGTCTAGTTACCTATCAAGGCGAGCTCGAGCTCAATAAACGAGCTCGATAAGCAAACGATCCAAGCTCGAGCTCAATGAAGTTTAGCTTGGCTCAGCTCGGCTTGTTTGCAGCCCTAGTGAGAATTCCCTTAACACTAACTCGACCTATTTATAAAAGTGTTAACCTGATTATGACTTGCATGCCATGATTAATGTGCACATCCTATTTGTTACGTACTAAGAAGTACGGACACTTCTAAGAATGTGACATATCCGTGTCGTGTCTGTGTCGGATACCGACACTCTTTGGACACTCTTAGGACACATGTCCAACACTCTTCAAAATGTGTCCTATTTTTAAACCGGACACTCTTTGGACACTTAGAGGACACACGTGTCTGTTGCTTAAACACACGTGTCTATCGATTAGACACATGTGAAACTAATTATAAGTTTGAACAAAACAACTTAAGACACAATAATAAAACAAAAATCATATAAATTTATAGGAATTGGTGTTGCATTACATTTTTTTATTATCTTTAAATGAAATATTCATATATATAACATATAATAAATATATAAAATTATATATTTTATGCGTATCCCCTGCGTGTCGTGTTCTGCATTTTTTGAAAAATAACGTGGCGGCGTGTTCGTGTTGTGTCATGTGTCCGTATCCATGCTTCGTAGGTTATGTATACATGTTTAATCCATTAACAAGAATAAACACATATATTCATCAACATCTACAATGACTATATGATATCCATAAAAATAACTCAAAAATTCATGAGTAATCCACAAAAGTAGAAGTAAAATCTCACAAATAGTCAAATAGATAAAAGTCTCAATTAATACAATTAGCTAAATTAGTATCCAAAACCAGTATGACTTCCAATAATAAAAAGTAAAAACCCAAAAAAAACTAACACAAAAAATTAACTCATAATTGACCCCAAGAACTTGTACACTAGCACCTTCAAACGGGTTAGACATATCAAATTCAAGTTATGTAGGTTTGACAGTAACCCAATTTGTGTTTTTTTTTTTTGGTGTGCACGCTATTGTATTGTGTCACTTTTGAGGTTCATGTTTCATGAGTAATCCACAAAAGTAGAAGTTGAAATAATCTCACAAATAGTCAAATAGATAAAAAGTCTCAATCAACACAACTAGCCAAATCAGTATTCCAAACCAGTATGACTTTAAATAATAAAAAGTAAAATCATAAAAAAAAACTAACACAAAAAATTAACTTATAATTGACTCCAAGAACTGCTACAATAGCACCTTCAAACGGGTTAGACATGTCAAATTCGAGTTATGTAGGTTTGACACTAACCCAATTTGCTTTTATTTTTTGGGTGTGCGCGCTATCGTATTGTGTCACTTTTGAGGTTCATGTTGTTAACTAGTTAACCCTAACTGGCCAACTTTGTATCTGGTTCATGTAGTGTCAAAAATTCCAACCTGAGTTTTTTTCATGTCCAACATAAATTCTGTGCAAAGTGAAAGCATATGTCCAAGTAAGTTGATTTGTTGCAAACCAACAAATAAGAGGTGCCCTATTTGCTTGTATTTAATGGAATTTAAGTTCTTTCCAATATTGTTAATTGACGGTTTCTACTCTCAAGCCTCGTTTGAGAACAGACTATTTTAGTAACTTTTTGATTTTTTTGTTAAAATATGAGGTAAAAAAAATTAGTATGTTTTGAATGACTTTTTAGTTTTTTATGAAAAGATGTGTGAAAAGTAGAGAGACAATAGAATCTTTGACTTTTTAATATAATTTATTGACTTTTTAGTTTTTTTAGTGACTTTTTGACTTCTAAGTAAAACAGTGAGTTGCCAAACGAGGCCAGTAAACAATGAAGGTTTCTTTTAGTTTTTTGATTTCCTTTATGGTTGATTTTTTTATGCTAATTGATTTGTGTTGTCTTCTTCTTAACATCAGGGATGGTTGAGAATGAAGCTCAGTACAAACCAGATAAAGAAATTTCCAAAAATGCTTGCCGTTGATTGTGAGATGGTTCTCTGTGAAGATGGCACTGAAGCTCTGGTGAGGGTTTGTGCTGTTGGGCGCAATCTACAGGTACTGTTTGAGTTTGTTTTCAAATTTTTGTGCAGCATGACTTCGTAATACCTCCCTCTCACCTCACGCACAGAAACACACGTGCAAACGAATTACCTATGTTGCAACTAGTTTGACAATTTTAGACATCTCAGAGGTCTCAATTGAACAATTTTCTTTTCACTTCCCAAGTTGATGTTGTGTTTTGGAATTTGGAGTTTTTCGGGTCAAACTTAACGAACTTGTAAATCCGAATAAAGCAGTTGCAGACTATAGGAGTGAAATTACTAGGCTCAGTGCAGAAGATTTGGATTGAGTTACTTGTTCATTGGCTAATGTACAGGTAATATGTGGTTAGTTTTGAAGTAAATTGCAAACAGCACAGCCAAAAATATAATTAGGTAAAAGTTTAATATATAAATAACTAAAAATCATCTGAAATATAAAATAACTAAATGAATAAAAGTTAGTTGGCATTTGAATGTCTTTCTCTCTGGTGAATTTATAGGAATCAATGAAGAAGCTTTTTTTTGGGTGGATTATGAAGAAGAAGCTTTTACGGGATGGAAAAACAATATTAATTGGCCACAGTTTGAACAATGATCTAAAAGGTAAGCTAAGTTGTATGATTAAATATTAATTTTCCTTATAAATATTTCTATTTGCATGACAGTTGAAATAAGTATTATTCTTCGTTAATATAGTTATCCCATGTATTTGTTTGCCATTGGCTACTAGCTGTCAGCTGATTTTAATTTCTTACATCTGTTTTTGGAATTGCACATTTGTGATTTGAATCGTATGATTCAATACAATTCAGGAGGTGATCGATAAAAACAGGTTGCATGAATTGTAAATCTCGATGAATCGTAGAACTAAATCACTGAATAGATCAATTCATTGAATTTGATTTTTGGCCCCTTTTTGTTTTGGTTTTTTTGCTGGAAAAGGGTTCGAAACAATATTTTTAGGCCTGTTTGTTTTCAGAGGTAGAATGGAAGGGATTGATAGTGAGGGGATTAAGTAAAATTATGTTTGTTTTGATGATAGTTGTTAGTGTAGGAATTGTTAAATTATTTTTATATAAAATAATGAAACAAATAAAAAAAAAATACAAAAACATTAAACATTAATGTTTTAAAAAAAATGCCCAACATGTAAAAAATTTTAAAAAAATAAAAATAAAATAAAAAATTTTCAGAAAAAAATAAAATAAATAAAATAATGATTTTTACTTAACAAAAAATACAAAAAATTAAACATTAATGTTCACAAAAAAATGCCCGACATGTAAAAAATAAAATAAAAAATAAATAAAAATAAAAAATTTCTAGTCCACCGGACTATTTTTCTAATATCAAGTCCTGGAGGTCCATCTGAATCCCATCTGCAAGGCCTATTCTAAGCTGTTCGGATTATTAGTCCCTTCCTCAACTCTGTAAACAAACAGGACATTAAATGGGGCCCACAGCTATCCTAATCCCAATCCTCCTTTTATACCCCAAAACAAACGGGGCCTTAAGGTCTTTAGGGTTATTATATTCCATCCTTTGTCTCTCCCTCCCTCCCTCTCTCAAAGACTCAAATCCTAGGGAAGAAACTCTTTTTTCTCTCTCTACTATAATCTACGCTTACATATTTAACTTTATTCAATTTTTTGCACTTACGAAAGGAATATTTTGAAGGCGTTAATTGAGTATTTTTACAAAGTTTGAAGATTTGGGAAATTGAGTTATTGTTGCTGCGAAATTTAGAGTTTGGGTTTGTTTGCTTTCTTTATCAAAAATAATTGATGAAAAATATATGAAAGGGAAAAGAAAAGGTTGTGATCTTACATGGGACCATTGTACCAATGATCCCACTTCCCGTCATAGAAGCGTCTTACCTATTAGAGCCTTTTTCATTGATTTATGTCTAAAATTTTCATATATATAATATATTTTTACTATCTAATGCAATAGATATATTTTTCTATGTAAATTAGAAATTATGACCAAATATTTATGATTCACGACTTGATTTGACTCACAATTCTGAAAAAGACAATTTCGATTTACTATTTGATAACTATTCTTACACCAAGTTTTTGCTATTCACTACCGATAGCTTTGAATAATATTTTCTCGATTTTTTACTTACAGCTCTAAAGTTAGATCATGGAAGAGTGATTGACACCTCTTTGATCTTCAAACACGGGAATGAGGCTAATTTCAGAAGACCTTCTTTGAATGACCTGTGCAAGGCAAGTTGTTAATCATGCACACATGCATGTCTCTTTGTGCATGTGGTATTGATGTCATATTTGTTTTTATTTTACAAACTTGTCAAACCTATCATTTACATCTGGCCAGTCTTTCTCTCTCTGTGCACATGCCTCTTACAAACGTACTGTGGCAATTGTTTTTTGCAACCTATTTAAGTACCAAATTCCTTGAATAATTTTCTAGGCATTGTTAAAGTCCAATATTCTTTTTGTATTTTTATTCATAATTCCAATTTTTTTTTTTTTTTTTTTTTTGGATTTGTCATTTTTTTTGCCTGGATGGGTTGGTCTCTTCAGAACACCAGTGGACTATTCTCTATATTTCCTTGTTTACTGTCTCATTGGTTCATCATTACATTAGTGTTCCTAGATGCTGCAATTTCTGCATGCCCTTAGTTGGCTAGTAGCTATGTAGATCAGTATGCAAAATCAATTAATATTACATGTTTATGAAGTGTGAAGAATTTTAAGCAACTCCAAAGGTTGCTAAGTGGCATGTTTGAATAGAGAGAAGAAAGAAGATGGCAACCAATGGGCGTCCATGGGGATTGGGCAAAGAGTACGAGGGGCAGTCCAGTGAGCTTTGACTTGGAGGATGGCAACCAGTGGTCCGCAGACATGGAGGTCGAGGAGGTGGGGCTAAGAGGGAGAATAATATATATTTTGTATTTGTAGACAACATACTAGTATCTATGGGGGCACAAGGGCTATTTAAGATCTTCTCAAACTATGGAGTTGTGCTAGATTCGTATATTCCAAACAAGAAAAGAAGATCTACAGGATCTCGATTCGGGTTTATCAGGTATAATTGTCCGGTAGCAGCGGATATGGCTCTGCAAAAAGCAAATCGACTTTGGTGTGACGATAAAGCACTAAAAGTTAAAATGGCTGAGTATCGGAAGGAATATGATAAAAGGACAAGAAAGGCACTTCCAGTGCAATAGTGGAGGAAAAGGGAAGGTAATCAATCTACAAATGTCGCCTATCAAAGGAATAAGTCCTACGCTGATGTGGTCAGAGGCAAGGTTCTTCAATCCAGTTCAGTCCGCACTATGAAGGTTTAGAGAGGAGGGAATGAATGGCTGTCTGAAAGTGCAGTAGCAAGGGTAAAAATTCATCTCTCGGCTGCTGATTTGAAGGATGAAATACGCAGACGTGGGTATGGTGATATCAAAGTTCGAATAGGAGGTGGTAGGCAAATAATCCTATCCTTTCAATCAGTGGAAACTATGAGGGAGAATTTATTGCTAATGAAGGAATGGCTTAATGATTGGTGTGATTCGGTAGAGGAGTGGGAAGAAGGCATGGTCTTTGAACAGGTGAGGCAGGTGTGGATCAGTTGCTATGGGGTGCCATTGATCCTGTGGAATAATAACACTTTTTGCAACATTGGTCGAGAATGGGGTGAAGTTCTTGAAATGGATAAGGACACAATCAATCTGTCAACTTTCCACTGCGGGAAAGTAAAGATAGAGACACGATGTATGGACACCATTAATCACACAATCAACCTGGAGTGTAATGGTGTATTTTATCTAGTAAGGATTTGTGAGGAGCAAACCATAATTTCAAAAATAGTGAAAGAACAGTGCATCTGTCAATTCTTTATGAGGAATAATGAAGTTAGTTCCAGCTTTGAGAAGTAGAAAACACTGTTGTAGATAGAGGTAGCAGACAAGAGGAAGAAGATGATGATGTGGCAGTACATGTAGGTGATGAGGTGGCTAAGGGTTGTGTAGTGGCAGAAGGGGATAGGCAGATACCCCATGTTTGCAGTAATGACATGGACGAGGAAACTAGATTGAGGGAGCTCTCGGTGGTGGAGTTCTCAGAATTGATGATAGGTGGGTTAGAGGAAGGCGTTGCACGTGAGGATGGTTCTGTCAGGAGGCTCTGTCTAGGGGAGCCAGAGGGAGGTGGCGCACGCAAGGAGGATAGTTGTAGAGGTGATGATGAGGTTTTCAAATCTAGTTTTATAAAAAGTTTAAGTGGGTTTGTTGGGCTACAGCAGGGAATTAATTTAGAGGTGGATTTAAATAGGGTCCACTTGGAGTCAAGCAAGGAGGGGTCGGCCCAATGGGCTGAAAACTCAAGTAATTGGGCTAATCATAGCCTTCACTCTATTACTAAGCAAGTTAACAGGGTGGAGCAGCCCAAAGCATTGCAAAATAAGGTGAACTCAGCCCTTATCCATAGGAATAAGCTAAAGGAGATACGAGAGGCAAGCAGAAGACAGAAAACTCTGAAGCAGTGGAAGCACAAAGAGGGAAAGAGATTTGTAAAGTCTACAATGAATTTACGAAAAGGGGCAGTTTTCAGATCTGCAGTAGCTGCTCTTTCACTATCCATGGCCAGCAAGTCTAGTAGAGGATGTCTACAGATATCAGAGGCAGAAGCATCAATTCAAATTGGAAAAGTCTTGGGGGTAGACTGTGATGGAAAGGAGGGGGAGGTGATGAGTAAGCTAGAGGAATTGGAGGCCATGGATAAAAGAAAAAAGGTGAGAAGAGGAGGTGAAGAAAATTGAGCAGTGAGGCTTTAGGAGTTTTGAGGGGTAAACAATTTTTGTTATGAAGATACAACCATGGCCTTAGCCAACAACATGGCATGCCAATGCCTTGGCGAGCATGCCATGCCACCGCCTTGGCAAGCATGCCTTGTCCCTCCGATAATTGCCATTAGGTTTGGCTTTGACTTACGTACAAGTTGCCTTGCGAAATGCATGTCCCTTGGGTAATCGCCATTCGGTTGGCTTTTGACTTACGAACGAGTTGCCTATGCTTTCCAAGTGGAAGCTTGTTGTGAAAATTATGTCCTCGGAAGTTGCCGGTTGCCTTTGTTATCCGTAGCCAGGGCCAAGGCCGCAGCCAAGGCCAATGCCAAAGCCAAGGCCGCGTGGCCAATGCCAAGGCCAGGGCCGCGGGGCCAAGGCCAAGGCTGCAGCCCGGGCAGCCAAGGCTGCAGTCTTGAATTTTTGGAATATTTTTTTATTTGTAAAAATTAAAGTAAAATATATAAAAATTAAAAAAAATATTTAAAAAGTACTATAAATACTAGTTCCCCTTCCTTTAATTATTGGATTAATTTGTACATTTTTTTTCCCCCAATCATACTAATTTTCATTATTATTTAAATATTAAAATAGAAATAAATTAAAATAAAATATTTCGGTGGCCAAATATTTTTTTCATTTTTTTTTATGGTGTCTTTAGTGCCTGTTTGGCAGAGCTTAATTACAGCTTATTTTAGCTTTCAGCTTAATTTAAGCTATTTTGATGTGTTTGGTTTAGCTTATAGCTTATAGCTTATAGCTTATAGCTTTTTGGAAGTCAGAAATCAGCTTATTCTTTGAGTGAGGCAGGAGATGCTTTAAGAATAAGCTGGAAATCAGCTTAAGCTGAAAGTTATAAGCTATAAGCTGTTTAGGCATAAGCTATAAGCACTTTCCCACAGCTCTACCAAACAGGGCCTTAATTATTTCCTTCAACTTTCATGTTGTAAATTTTTGCAAAAAAAGTTATTTTTAAAAAAAATCTCATTATGACTCATCGAGCATGGTTGATGTTTCCTCCTGCTAGATGAAAAAGTGCTTAACAAGCTACTAGAAGGCCGCCGGGGGGGGAGGGCACCTCCCCATGCCACGCCTATGCCTAGGTGCGTGCTTGGCATATGCCATCGCTTGGCTTGTGGCATTGAAAATCCATAGCCAAGCACGGGATGTGTCGAGTGGTGGCCTGTGGTGGTGGCAGTGGCACGTCGGCCTTGGCCAGCATGCCATGCCATAGCTTTGGCAAGCATGTCATGCCACTGCCTTGGTCAGCAGCATGCCATGCGAAAGCCTTGGCTCGCATGCCATGCCACATAGCCTTGGCCAGGAACATGGCATGCCAAAGCCTTGGCCAACAGCATGCCATGCCCCGGCCTTGGCAAGCATGTCATGCCACAGCCTTGGCCAGCAGCATGCCATGCCAACGCCTTGGCTAGCAGCATGCCTTGCCACGGCCTTGTCCAGCAGCATGCCTTGCCATGCCACGGCCTTGGCCAGCAGCATGCTTGCCATGGCCCTGGCCAGCTGCATGCCATGCCAACGCCCTGGCCAGTTGCATGCTATGGCATGGCATGGCCTTGTCCAGTAGCATGGCATGCCATGCCACGGCCTTGGCCAGCAACATAGCATGCCAAGGCCTTAGCCAGCAGCATGGCATGCTAAGGCCTTGGCCAGCAGCTTGGCTTGCCATGCCACGGCCTTGGCTAGCAGCATGGCTTGCCTACGCACTGGCCAGCAGCATGCCTTGCCATGGCTTTGTCCAACAGCATGGCATGCCATGCCACGGCCTTGGCCAGCAGCATGCCTTGCCACGGCCTTGTCCAACAACCTTCGCTAGCAACATGGCATGCCAAAGCCTTGGCCACGGCCTTGGCCATCAGCATGCCATGCCAACGCCCTGGCCAGCAGCATGCCTTGCCACGGCTTTGTCTGGCAGCATGGCATGCCGTGGCCTTGGCTAACAGCATAGCATACCACGGCCTCGGCAAGCATTGCCAAGCCGCCGCCTTGGCAAGCATGCCATGTCCCTCGGGTAATTGCCATTAGGTTTGGCTTTGGCTTACGTACAAGTTGCCTTGCGAACTGCATGTCCCTCGGGTAATTGCCGTTTGGTTGGCTTTGACGTGCGAACGAGTTGCCTGTGCTTTCCTAGTGGAAGCTTGTTGCGAAAATTATGTCCCTCGGAAGTTGCCTGTTGCGTTTGTTATTTGCATTCGCGCTAACCGGTGCGTGCTCAGCTTCTCTAAATGTTTTCGCACGTTCATCGGGCTTCTTAGTCCTTCGGGGTGTGATTCGTTTTGGGGGGGCTGGTGCACAGTGTACGTTGTGGCGCGTGAGTTGTGTTTGGTTTGTGCAAGCTGGATGGATCCCTGCCTGTGCAGCGAACTCCACTGGTGCATTCCTCTATGTCCCTCGGGTAACTGCCTCTAGGTTGGCTTCGACTTGCCTACGAGTTGCCTGCGCTTCCCTAGTGAAAGGTGCCTTGCGAAAAGCATGTTCCTCGGGTAATTGCCATTTGGTTGGCTTTAACTTACGAACGGGTTGCCTGTGCTTTCCTAGTGGAAGCTTGTTGCGAAAATTATGTCCCTCGGAAGTTGCCTGTTGCCTTCGTTATTTGCAGTCACGCTAACCAGTGCTTGCTCGGCTTCTCTAAATGTTTTCGCACGTTCGTCAGGCTTCTTAGTCCTTTGGGGTGTGATTCGTTTTGGGGGGCTGGTGCATAGTGTACATCGAGGCGCGTGAGTTGTGGTTGGTTTGTGTGAGTTGGACGGATCCCTGCCTGTGCAGCGAACTCCATTGGTGCATTCCTCTTCATCGTCCGCGGGATTCCTACAAGTTGCCTGCACTTTCCCTAGTGGAAGCTACTTATGGAAAGTTATGTCCTTTGGTTAATTGCCATTAGGTTGGCTTTGACTTGCCCACAAGTTGCCTGCGCTTTCCTAGAGGAAGCTCCCTGCGAAAAGTTATGTCCCTCGGTTGGTAGCCGGATGGTTGGCTTTGACTTGCCTACGAGTTAGTTGCCTGCGCTTCCTCAGTGGAAGCTACCTTGCATAAAGCATGTCCCTCGGGTAATTGCCATTTTGTTGGCTTTGACTTGCGAACGAGTTGCCTATACTTTCTAAGTAGAAGGTTGTTGCGAAAAGTATATCCCTCGGAAGTTGCCCGTTGCCTTTGTTACTTGCAGTCGCGCTAACCGGTGCTTGCTCGGCTTCTCTGAATGTTTTCGCGCGTTCATCTGGCTTCTTAGTCCTTGGGGGTGTGATTCGTTTCGGACGGCTGGTGCGTAGTGTACGTCGTGGCACGTGAGTTATGATTGGTTTGTGCGAGTTGAATGGATCCCTGCTTATGCAGCAAACTCCACTGGTGCATTCCTTTTCATTTGTGCTTGGAGGCAAAATTTTGCCTTCTGCCTCGCGTGGGTTCCTGTGTTGCCTACCTAACGAAAAGGAAATCGACCTGAATCGTGTGCCTATATTCGTTTCGCCACCTCGTGGCGCTGGGTGAACCCCAAAGTATCTCCCGCGTTCCATGCTGTCCTCGCGTTGCCGTGTTGGTAGCATGGCCCGCGGGCAGTTATACTCGTGCTCTTGGATTCAGAGCCTTGTGCGGGTACACACGTCTTCGACTTTCATTTCCCTGCCAAGCGTTCGTCGCTCGTTGCAGGCTACGGCCGTGCCTGCCTCTGACCGTGCTGGCTCTGTCGGTCGGGCTTATGCAGTGCCGGCGTCGTAAAAAAGGAATGCTAACTGGTTGATCTTGCCAGTAGTCATATGCTTGTCTCAAAGAGTAAGCCATGCATGTGTAAGTATGAACTAATTCAAACTGTGAACCTGCGAATGGCTCATTAAATCAGTTATAGTTTGTTTGACGGTATTTGCTACTCGGATAACCGTAGTAATTCTAGAGCTAATACGTGCAACAAACCCCGACTTTCGGAAGGGATGCATTTATTAGATATAAGGTCGACGAGGGCTATGCCCGTTGCTCTGATGATTCATGATAACTCGACGGATCGCACGGCCTTTGTGCCGGCGACGCATCATTCAAATTTTTGCCCTATCAACTTTCGATGGTAGGATAGTGGCCTACTATGGTGGTGATGGGTGACGGAGAATTAGGGTTCGATTCTGGAGAGGGAGCCTGAGAAACGGCTACCACATCCAAGGAAGGCAGCAGGCGCACAAATTACCCAATCCTGACACGGGGAGGTAGTGACAATAAATAACAATACCAGGCTCTTTGAGTCTGGTAATTGGAATGAGTACAATCTAAATTCCTTAACGAGGATCCATCGGAGGGAAAGTCTGGTGCCAGCAGCCGTGGTAATTCCAGCTCCAATAGCGTATATTTAAGTTGTTGCAGTTAAAAAGCTCGTAGTTGGATTTTGGGTTGGGTCGACCGGTCTGCCTTAGGTGTGCACCGGTCGTCTCGTCTCTTCTGCCGGCGATGCGCTCCTGGTCTTAATTGGCCGGGTCATGCCTCCGCCATCGCCAGCACCAGCATGCCATGCCAAAGCGTTGCCCAGTATGCCAGGCCATGACCTTGGCTAGCATGTCATGCCACTGCCTTGCCCAGCATGCCATGCACCTGCGTTGGCTAGCATGCCATGCCATAGCCTTGGCCACAACGACATGCAACGACCTTGACTAGAATTCCACGCCTTAGCCTTGGCCACAACGATATGCAACGACCTTGGCCAAAATGCCACGCCTTAGCCTTGCCCAGCATGGCAAGCATGCCACGCCACTGCCCAGGCCAACATGCCATGCCAAAGCGTTGGCCAGCGTGCCCGGCCACGGCCTTGGCCAGCATGTCATGCCACGGCCTTGGCCAGCATGCCATGCAACTGCATTGGCCCGCATGCCATGCCACAGCCTCGGCCACCATGGCATGCCACGGCCTTGGACAGAATGCCACGCCTTAGCCTTGGCCAGCATGCCATGCCACGGCCTTGCCCAGCATGCCATGGCACCGCCTTGGCAAGCATGCCATGTCACTGACCTGGCCAGCATGCCATGTCACAGCGTTGCCCAGATGCCAAGGCCGCCATGCCATGCCACTGCCCTCGCCAGCATGCCATGCCATAGTGTTGCCCAGGACGCCAAGGCGGGCATGCTAAGCCACGGCCTTGCCCAGTGCCATGCCACAACGTTGCCTAGCACGCCATGCCTTAGCATTGGCCCGCATGCCGTGCCACTGCCTTGGCCAGCGTGCCGTGCCACTGCCTTGCCACGCAAGCCTTGCCATCGCCTTGGTCGGTATGCCTTGCCACAGCGTTGCGCAGCACGCCATGCCACTACGTTGCCCAGCATTCCAAGGCCAGCATGCCATGCCACAGCGTTGCCCGGCATGCATGTCCTGTCGTGGCCTTGGCTGGCATGCCATGCCACAGGTTGCCCGACAGCATGCCATGCCATGCCATGTCGTGCCAGTGCCTTGGCCGGCATGCCATGCCACGGCCTTGGCCAGCATGCCATTCCACCGACTTGCCTAGCATGCCATGCCACGTGGCGTTGGCCAGCAACATGCCATACCGCAGCCTGGTCCAACAGCATGCCATGCCACGGTCTTCTCGAGTAGCATGCCTTGCCAAAGCCTTGGCCAGCATGCCATGCACGGGCTTGTCCAGCAGCATAGCATGCCAATGCCTCGGCCCGCATGCCATGCCAATGCCTTGGCTGGCATGGTATGCACCTCCTTGTCCATCTTGCCATGCCACGGCCTTGGGCTAGCATGCCATGCCAAGGCCTTGGCTAGTAGCATGGCATGCCACGGCCTGGGCGAGTATGCCATGCCACGATCTCGGCTAGCATGCAATGCCAAGGCCGCGGGCAACGGGCAAGGGCAAGGGCAAGGCCATGGCAGTGTGCATGGCCGCGGGCAAGGTCAAGGCCAAGGGCGAGGCTGCGGGCAATGCCGAGGCCATGCCCAGGGACAAGGCCAAGTCCGCGGGCAAGGCCAAGGCTAGGGCAGTTTCATGGCATGCTTGCCAAGGATAATGCCAAGGGCAAGGCCAAGGCCTCGTGCAAGGCCAAGGCTGCGTGCAATGCCAAGGCCAACGCGAAGGCCTCGGGAAAGCCAAGACCAAGGCCAAAGCCATGGCATGGCATGCTAGCCGACGCCAAGGGCCCAATATCGCCATGCCAAGGCCGCGGGCAAGGGCAAGGCAAGGCCATGGTAGCGTGTAAGGCCGCGAGCAAGGCCGGAAGGCGGCGTGAAGGCCAAGGCCGCGGGCAATGCCAAGGCCAAAAGGCCGAGGCCGCGCGGGCCAGGGCCAGGGCCAGGGCCAAGGCCTGGTGCAAGGCCGGGGACAAGGCCCGGTGCAAGGCCAAGGCCAAGGCCAAGGCCCCGTGCAAGGCCATGACCAAGGCCACAGGCAAGGCCATCGCTTTGTTACCTTGGCCGGCATGCCATGCCACCGCCTTGACCGCTTTTTTTGAACATGATTCTTTTATATTCTTACCCAAACCATGCTGCACAGTTAAAAATGCACTACTATTAATTTTAAATGTCATTCCCTATTTTTTTGCTATTTTTCTTGAGTTTTTCAAAATTTTAAGCCTTTATTTGGTCATAAAAATTAAAATAAAATAAAAAATAATTTTAAATTTTCTATAATTACTACTGCCTCACCTTTAATTATTGGAATTTTTTCTAGAATTTTTTGACTATTTTAGTAATTTTTATTATTTTTTAAGTATTAAATCGAAATAAGGTAAAATAAAAATTCCAGTGGGCAAATATTTTTTTTCAAATTTGTTTATGGTGTCTTTAATTATTTCCTTCAACTTTTATGTTGAACATTTTTGCAAAAAATCACTACTTTTTAAAAAAAACTCCATTATGACTCCTCGAGCATGGTTAATGTTTCCTCCTGCCAGATTGAAAAGGGCTTAACAAGCTACTATAAGGGTGGGCACCTCCCTTCCCAGGCAAGGCCACGCCAGGTATTCTCCAAGGCCCGCGGCTCAGGCTACGGCTCGGGCTACGGCTCGGGCGCAGCCTTGCCGCGGCTCGGGCGCGGCCTTGTGTGCGGCCTTGGGCAGCCTGGACCGCGGCCTGAGCCGTGGCTTTGGGCAGCCTGGACCGCAGCTTGAGCTGCGACCTTGGGCGCGGCTTGGGCAGCACGGCCTACGTACGGCCTGCGCGGCCTGGCCTGGCATGCGCGGGGCTTGGGTGGCCTGGCATGCACGTGACCTGGGCAGCATGGCAGCACGGCCTACGAACGGCCTGGGCAGCATGGCCTGGTATGCGTACGGCCTGGGCGGCCTGGCCTGGTATGCGCGCGGCCAGGGCAGCCCAGCATGCGCGCAGCCTGGGCAACCGGGCCTAGCATGCACGCGGCCTGGGTAGCGTGGCCTGTGCGCATACCCCACGCGCGGTCTTTTGACTGCGGTGCGCGTGTTGCGCGCACGTTCGTGCACGCCTTAGCACGCCTTCGCACGTAACGCACGTCTAATGATAAGAGTCGCAGCCAAGGCCAAGGCCAAGGTAGCGCAGCCAAGGCACCCAGCCAAGGCCAAGGCCGCCGCCAAAGCCAAGGCCAAGGCCGCAGCCTAGGCAGCCCAGCCAAGGCCGCAGCCAAAGCCAAGGCCAAGGTCGCAGCCTAGGCAGCACAGCCAAGGCCAAGGCCACAACAAAGGCAGCCCACCAAGGCCAAGGCCACAGCTTAGGCAAGCCTAGCCAAGGCCGCAGCCAAGGCCAAGACAGCGCAGCCAAGGCTAAAGCCAAGGTCGTAGCCAAGTCAGCCCAGCCAAGGCCAACAGCCAAGGCCAACGCCGCAGCCAAAGCCAAGGCCGCAGCCTAGGCAGCCCAGCCAAGGCCGTAGCCAAAGCCAAGGCCAAGGCCAAGGCCGCAACCAAGACCAAGGCCAAGGCCAAGGCTACAGCCAAAGCCAAGGCCAAGGCTGCAGTCTAGGCAGACCAACCAAGGCCAGGCCAAGGCCAGCGCAGCAAGGCAGGCCAAGGCCGCAGCAAAGGCAGCCCAGTCAAGGCCAAGGCTGCAGCCAGGGCAGCCTAGCCAAGGCCGCAGCCAAAGCATCCGGCCAAGGTCGCAGCCAAGGCCACAGCCAAGGCCAAGGCCGCAGGCAATGCCGTCGCCAATGCAGCCCAGCCAAGGCCAAGGCCGCGGTCTTGGCCAACTCTGCAGCATGCCATGCCACAGCCTTGGCCAGCAACATGGCATGCCAAGGCCTTGGCAGCAACATTCCATGCCATGCCACCGCCGCTGCTGCTTGCCATGCCAACGCCATGGCCAACAGCATGGCATGCCAACGCCTTGTCTAGCAGCATGCCTTGCCACGGCCTTGTCCAGCTGCATGGCGTGTCATGGCCTTGGCCAACAACATAGCATGGCCGCCTTGGCATGCATGCCTTGTCCCTCGTGTAATTGCCATTAGGTTTGGCTTTGGCTTTCGCACGTCAAAGCCGACCAAATGGCATTTACCCGAGGGACATGCGCCAGCCAAGGTCGCGTGGCCAAGGCCAAGGCCGTAGCCCTGGCCATGCCCGTAGCATGACATGCCATAGCCTTGGCCAGGCCAGCAGCATGCCATGCCACAGCCTTGGCCAGTAACATGGCATGCCAAGGCCTGGCAGCAGCATTCCATGGCATGCCATCGCCAGTAGCTTGCCATGCCAACGCCTTGGCCAACAGCATGGCATGCCAACGCCTTGTCCGGCAGCATGCCTTGCCTCGGCCTTGTCCAGCAGCATGGCATGCCATTGGCCTGCAACAACATAGCATGCCATCGCCTTGGCAAGCATGCATTGTCCCTCGGATAATTGCCATTAGGTTTGGCTTTGGCTTACGTACAAGTTGCCTTGCGAAATGCATGTCCCTTGGGTAGTTGCCATTTAGATGGCTTTGACGTGCGAACGAGTTGCCTGTGCTTTCCTAGTGGAAGCTTGTTGCAAAAAGTATGTCCCTCGGAAATTGCCTGTTGCCTTTGTTATTTGCATTCGTGATAACCGGTGCTTGCTCGGCTTCTCTGAATGTTTTCGCACGTTCATCTGGCTTCTTTGTCCTTCGGAGTGCGATTCGTTTTGGGCGGCTGGTGCATAGGTATATTGTGGCGCGTGAGTTGTGATTGGTTTGTGCGAGTTGGATGGATCCCTGCCTGTGCAGTGAACTCCACTGGCGCATTCCACGATGTCCCTCGGGTAATTGCCTCTAGGTTGGCTTTGACTTGCCTACAAGTTGCCTTCGCTTCCCTAGTGAAAGGTGCCTTGCGAAAAGCATGCCCCTAGCGTAATCGCCATTCGGTTGGCTTTGACTTACAAACGAGTTGCCTTCGCTTTCCTAGGCCAGGGCCAACACTGCAGCCAAGGCCTAGGCCAAGGCTGCAGCCTTGGCCATGCCTGCAGCATGCCATGCCACAGCCTTGGCCAAGCCAGCAGCATGCCATGCCACAGCTTTGGCCATCAGCGTGGCATGCCAAGGCCTTGGCCGGCAGCGTGCCATGCCAAGGCCTTGGCCAGCAGCGTGCCATGCCAAGGCACTGCCAGCAACATGCCATGTCAACGCCTTGGCCAGCAGCATGCCATGCCAAGGCACTGCCAGCAACATGCCATGCCAACGCCTTGGCCAACAGCATGCCTTGCCACGGCTGTCCAGCAGCATAGCATGCCATGGCCTTGGCCAACAACATGGGATGCTAACACCTTGGCGAGTATGCCATGCCATCGCCTTGGCAAGTATGCCTTTTCCCTCCGATAATTGCCATTAGGTTTGGCTTTGACTTACGTACAAGTTGCCTTGCAAAATGCATATCCCTCTTGTAATTGCCATTCGGTTGGCTTTTGACTTACGAACAAGTTGCCTGTGCTTTCCAAGTGGAAGCTTGTTGCGAAAATTATGTCCTCGGAAGTTGCCGGTTGCCTTTGTCATCCGCAGCAAGGGCTACATGCCATGCCACGGCCTTGCCCAGCATGCCATGGCACCGCCTTGGCAAGCATGCCATGCCACTGCCCTGGCCAGCATGCCATGCCACAGCGTTGCCCAGCATGCCAAGGTCGCCATGCCATGCCATGCCACTGCCCTCGCCAGCATGCCATGCCACAGTGTTGCCCAAGACGCTAAGGCGGGCATGCCAGGTCACGGCCTTGCCCAGCATGCCATGCCACAGCATTGCCCTGCACACCATGCCTTAGCATTGGCCCACATGTCGTGCCACCGCCTTGCCACGCAAGCCTTGCCTCGCCTTGGCCGGCATGCCTTGCCACAGCATTGCCCAACACGCCATGCCACTATGTTGCCTAGCATTCCAAGGCCAGCATGCCATGCCACAACGTTGCTTAGCATGCCAAGCCACGGCCTTGGCTGGCATGCCATGCCACAGCGTTGCCTGGCAGCATGCCATGTCGTAGCCTTGGCAAGCATGCCATGCCATGTCGTGCCAGTGCCTTGGCTGGCATGCCATGCCACGACTTTGGCCAGTATGCCTTCCACCGACTTGCCCAGCATGCCATGCCACGGGCTTTGGCCAGCAGCATGCCATGTCGCGGCCTTGTCCAGCAGCATGCCATGCCACGGCCTTGTCCAGCAGCATGCCTTGCCAAAGCCTTGGCCAGCATGCCATGCCACGGCCTTATCCAGCAGCATAGCATGCCAATCCCTCGGCCAGCATGCCATGCCAATGCCTTGGCCGGCACAGCATGCCACCTCCTTGTCCATCTTGCCATGCCACGGCCTTGGGCTAGCATGCCATGCCAAGGCCTTGGCCAGCAGCATGGTATGCCACGGCCTGGGCGAGCATGGCATGCCACGGCCTCGGCTAGCATGCAATGCCAAGACCGCGGGCAAGGGCAAGGCCATGGCAGCGTGCGTGGCCGCGGTCAAGGCCAAGGCAAGGGCGAGGCCGTGGGCAATGCCAAGGCCATACCCAGGGACAAGGCCAAGTCCGCGGGCAAGGCCAAGGCCATAGCTGCGGGCAACGCCAAGGCCAGGGCAGTGGCATGGCATGCTTGCCAAGGACAAGGGCAAGGGCAAGGCCAAGTCCCCGTGCAAGGCCAAGGCTACGTGTAACGCCAAGGCCAACACGAAGGCCCCGGGAAAGGCCAAGACCAAGGCCAAAGCCGTGGCATGGCATGCTGGCCGATGCCATGGCCCTAGTATCGCCATGCCAAGGCCGCGGGCAAAGGGCAAGGGCAAGGCCATGGCAGTGTGCAAGGCCGCGGGCAAGGCGAAGGCCAAGTCCGCGGGGAAGGCCAAGGCAAGGCGGCGTGAAAGGCCAAGGCCGCGGGCAATGCCAAGGCCAAAAAGGCCGAGTCCGCGGGCAGGGCCAAGGCCAGGCTGAGGCCGAGGGCAGGGCCAAGGCCGAGGCCGCGGGCAAGGCCAAGGCCGAGGCAGTGGCATGGCATGCTTGCCAAGGCTGAGGTCGCGGGCAAGGCCAAGGTAGAGGCCCCATGCAAGTTTAGGGCCAAGGCCCCGTGCAAGGCCAGGGCCAAGGCCTCGTGCAAGGCTAAGGCTGCGGGCAAGGCCAAGGCCAAGGCCCGGTGCCGCGGGCAAGGCCATCGCTTTGTCACCTTGACCGGCATGCCACGCCACCGCCTTGATCGCTTTTTTTGAACATGATTCTTTTATATTCTTACCCAAACCATGACACA
>JAPPVO010000024.1:140115270-140213902 GCA_030407325.1 Camellia japonica
ATGCTAGCATTATTTCGCCATGTTAGAGGGCTGTGGGCCACTGTTTTTATTATGTTAGTATGCTGATATGTTTGTTTTGCATTCTAGTTTGTAATCTTGGGAGTGTGTGAGTCTCTAGCATGTTTTAGCGTGCATTGATCTCATGATTGGCATCATTTAGATCATATTTCAGTCCCTAAATCATGCCCACTTGTCGTGCTTGTCATCTCTTTCATGCCTTAAAGGTGTGTCCTTTTATGCCTAAGAATGGGCCATGCTTCCATGATTAACGCATTTTGGGGTGCCATGCGAGGGATTTGGGTGTCTTTTCGCATGCTAGAAATCTGTTTTTGCTTGCTTGGTGTATGTCATGTTTGGTCTTGTTGATGGTAGTAAGTGTGCTCCTTTTGGTGCCTTAGACTGGCCGTATTTGGTTTGCATATTGGCATGCTCAGTCACTCTTGCCACTGTTTTTGGGCCAGTTTTAGGGCTGCCCCATTTGACTTGAGTCCACCATTGCATGTTTACATAGTGATTATTGCATGATTGATTGATTGAAGCCTTGAGTACATGCTAGTTCTAGGCTTGATTGGTCCATGTCCATAGCCACTTGCGCCTTGCATGCTCTAGCATTTTGCATGCCTATTGTGTTAATTGCATGACACTTGTATGCCTTGCATCCTTGCATCATTGTTGCATTATTGAACCATGTTGCATACATGCATCTCATGCTTTGGTTTGGGTTGTCAAACTAAGCATAAGAATTGAGAGGAGTTCACACTCCAAGTGTGCAACTCACCTCAATTCTTGGTCACCAAGGCCTTGGCCAACACATGATAAGGCTTTGGATTTCATTTTGCTTGTATTGCATGCATTTACATCAAAATGCAACCTTGGTTCTCTGGGCTATCATGCATTGAAATGCACCATTGGTGGCCCAGAACCAAGAGTCTTACCTCCTTGAGTCCCCAAGCATGATAGGAGGCAATGACCATGCTTACACCCCCCCCCAAAACCCATGCCATGCATTGCTGTCTTGCTGCTGCTGTCAATCTGTCTGCTGCAGGACTTTCTGCCGCCGCATGTGATGCCGTAAAACTCCATATGCAGCCGGTGGACAACTCAAATAGCCGATGACCACTCCTTCCAGCCGTGGGGTACTTCAGACCATTTGGAAGGTATCCCAGAACTTTGGGAATTTTTAGAGAGGCAGGACAGTAAAAGCAGAAGCAACAGTGCCATGACACGGGTTTTCCGGGCAAGACGGATCGAGCACGCATCACTCGCACATCCCAAGGCAGGGCTGAGGCCCCATTGCATTTATTTATTTATTTGCTTTGATTTTAATAATTAGAATTGTGTAATAATTTATTTAATTTATTATTCGGACTGTAATATTTATTGTCCCCCGAGCGAGGGCAAAAATGTAATAAGTGTGTGTGAGTGGGTGCATGTCTTCCAATCCCCACTTCTTTCTCCCTTTTATTTACCTGCTTTTGATGGTTAGTATTAGGGCATACTTATTTTAGCATACCTTATGCAATGCATGCGTGCATTCATGCATTTGTTTACATGCATCGGGCTCGGCACATCATGCAAACTGCATTGTATTTCAATCTCCAAAATGAATACGTGATAGTTGTTGCATTTCATGTGCCATGCTTAGGGTAGCCGAGCCTGTCTAGATTACATCCCTGTATGCGATGCATTAGCCACTTAACATGAACTAGGTCATGCATGTTTGCTAACCGGGTTATTGTTTTGGCACGGAGTACGATGTAAGTATTTATGCTTTAGCATATCGCATGCGTGTGAATGTTAACATGACAGTATGCTTACCATGCGGCTAAATGCTTACATGAGAAAACTGTTTGAATGCCTGTGGGTGGAGGTTGGATTACTTGAGTTGGGAATACTCATTGAAATCCGTGTTTTAGCCTACTCGCGAGTAGCAATTTCAAACGTTTTCCAAACAAGACGGATATGCAATGCTTATTTCCAAATTAGGCGATCTAGTCTATACTTGTTTGCTGTGCGCACAACATAGTAATTCTAGGCTAATAACCGGAATAAGAACGCATAATGTTTCAAAAAATGATATCACGGTTAGTAGAGGCCGTCTTCGGACCGGGCGAAAGGGGGTGCTCATAGCTGACCTTCCCCGATCGTACCCAAGCTCCCGAGCCAAGTCACTTTGGTGATGACGGACACGTGGCCTTCGGCACCGAGTCAGGGTTTCCTAAATTCCCCCATTAAAAAATATTTTAGGTGGCGACTCTGTAA
Organism: Camellia japonica; assembly: GCA_030407325.1. Taxonomy (NCBI): domain Eukaryota; kingdom Viridiplantae; phylum Streptophyta; class Magnoliopsida; order Ericales; family Theaceae; genus Camellia; species Camellia japonica. Next base: position 140,117,533 of record JAPPVO010000024.1, read on the forward strand.
TCTGGCAAACAAGTCCATGTTTGGCACTACTTTTTCAAAAATCTGTTTTTCTTCAAAACGATTTGCCAGAGGTGGACTCTTTGGTTCAAGATTAGAACCGCAGCACAAAAGGAGAGTCCGAGCTGTAGCGAGGTCCCACGCGGGCGCTGTTACAGGGTGCCATTTGCTGCGTCCTTGGCCTTGGCCTTTGCCCGGGCTGCGGCCTTAGCTGGGCTGCCTAGGCCGCGTGCATGCTAGGCCGGTGTCCAGGCCTGCGCATGCTGGCTGCCTGTGCCGCGCGCTCCAGGCCAGGCCACCCGGCCGTGCACACGCCAAGCCATGCTGTCCAGGCCGCGCGCATGCCAGGCTGCCAGGCCGTGCTGACCATGCTGCCCTAGGCCGGCGCATGCCAAGCCAGCGCCCAGCCGCGCATGCCAGGCCAGGCGCGCAGGTCGTAACGTGGCCTGTGCCCAGCCGCGTCCAAGGTCGCGTCGAGCTGCGGTCCAAGCCGCCAAAGATGCGGCTCAGGCCACCAGGCCGTGGCCAGGCCGGTCCAAGCTGCCCAAGGGGCGCAAAGGCCGCGGCCGAGCCGCGGCAAGGCTGCGCCCGAGCCGCGCACCGCCCAGCCGTAGCCTGAGCCGCGGGCCTTGGAGGATACCTGGCGTGGCCTTGCCTGGAAGGGAGGTGCCCACCCTTATAGTAACTTGTTAAGCCCTTTTCAATCTGGCAGGAGGAAACATAACCATGCTCGAAGAGTCATAATGGGGTTTTTTAAAAAGTAATGATTTTTTGCAAAAATGTTCAACATAAAAGTTGAAGGAAATAATTAAAGAACACACAAACAAATTTGAAAAAAAATATTTGCCCACCGGATTTTTATTTTAATTATTTCGATTTAATACTTAAAAAATAATAAAAATTACTAAAAATAGTCAAAAAATTCTAGAAAAATTCCAATAATTAAAGGTGAGGCAGTAGTAATTATAGAAAATTTAAAATTTTATTTTTTTATTTTATTTTAATTTTTATGACCAAATAAAGGCTTAAAAATTTTGAAAAACTCAAGAAAAATAGCAAAAAAATAGGAATGACATTAAAATTAATAGTGTGCATTTTTAACTGTGGCATGGTTTGGGTAAGAATATAAAAGAATCATGTTCAAAAAAAGCGTCAAGGCGGTGGCGTGGCATGCCGGCAAGGTACAAAGCGATGGCCTTGCCCGCACGGCCTTGGCCTTGGCCTTGCGCAGCTGCCTTGCACGAGGCCTTGGCCTGGCCTTGCACGGGGCCTTGGCCTAACTTGCATGGGCACCTTGGCCTTGCCCGCGACTCAGCCTGGCAGCTGCCATGCCATGCTCCCGGCCTTGCCCGGCCTCGGCCTTGGCCTGCCCTGGCCGCCTCGGCCTTGGCCCTGCCCGCGGCTCGGCCTTTTGGCCTTGGCATTGCCCGCGGCCTTGGCCTTTCACGCCGCCTTGCCTTGGCCTTCCCGCGGACTTGGCCTTCGCCTTGCCCGCGGCCACACTGCCATGGCCTTGCCCTTTGCCCGCGGCCTTGGCATGGCGATACTAGGGCCATGGCATCGGCCAGCATGCCATGCCACGGCTTTGGCCTTGGTCTTGGCTTTCCCGGGGCCTTCGTGTTGGCCTTGGCTTCACGTAGCCTTGGCCTTGCACGGGGCTTGGCCTTGCCCTTGCCTTTCCTTGGCAAGCATGCCATGACTGCTGGCGTGCCACTATGCCTTGGCCTTGCCCGCGGACTTGGCCTTGTCCCTGGGATGGCCTTGGCATTGCCCACGGCCTCGCCCTTGGCCTTGGCCTTGCCGCGGCCACGCACGCTGCCATGGCCTTGCCCTTGCCCGCGGTCTTGGCATTGCATGCTAGCCGAGGCCGTGGCATGCCATGCTCGCCCAGGCCGTGGCATCCATGCTGCTGGCCAAGGCCTTGGCATGGCATGCTAGCCCAAGGCCGTGGCATGGCAAGATGGACAAGGAGGTGGCATGCTGTGCCGCCAAGGCATTGGCATGGCATGCTGGCCGAGGGATTGGCATGCTATGCTGCTGGAAAGGCCGTGGCATGGCATGCTGGCCAAGGCTTTGGCAAGGCATGCTGCTGGACAAGGCCGTGGCATGGCATGCTGCTGGACAAGGCCGCGACATGGCATGCTGCTGGCCAAAGCCCGTGGCATGGCATGCTGGGCAAGTCGGTGGAAGGCATACTGGCCAAAGCGTGGCATGGCATGCCAGCCAAGGCACTGGCACGACATGGCATGGCATGTGCAAGGCTAGACATGGCATGCTGCCAGGCAACCTGTGGCATGGCATGCCAGCCAAGGCCGGGACTGCATGCTGCAACGTTGTGGCATGGCATGCTGGCCTTGGAATGCTAGGCAACTAGTGGCATGGCGTGCTTGCGCAAGCTGTGGCAAGGCATCCGGCCAAGGCGAGGCAAGGCTTGCGTGGCAAGGCGGTGGCACGACATGTGGGCCAATGCTAAGGCATGGGTGCTAGGGCAATCTGTGGCATGGCATGCTGGGCAAGGCCGTGACTGCATGCCCGCCTTAGCGTCTTGGGCAACACTGTGGCATGGCATGCTGGCGAGGGCAGTGGCATGGCATGGCGGGCCTTGGCATCTGGGCAACGCTGTGGCATGGCATGCTGGCCAGGGCAGTGGCATGGCATGCTTGCCAAGGCGGTGCCATGGCATGCTGGGCAAGGCCGTGGCATGGCATGATAGCCCTTGCTGCGGATGACAAAGGCAACCGGCAACTTCCGAGGACATAATTTTCGCAACAAGCTTCCACTTGGAAAGCACAGGCAACTTGTTCGTAAGTCAAAAGCCAACCGAATGGCAATTACAAGAGGGATATGCATTTTGCAAGGCAACTTGTACGTAAGTCAAAGCCAAACCTAATGGCAATTATCGGAGGGAAAAGGCATACTTGCCAAGGCGATGGCATGGCATACTCGCCAAGGTGTTAGCATCCCATGTTGTTGGCCAAGGCCATGGCATGCTATGCTGCTGGACAAGCCGTGGCAAGGCATGCTGTTGGCCAAGGCGTTGGCATGGCATGTTGCTGGCAGTGCCTTGGCATGGCATGCTGCTGGCCAAGGCGTTGACATGGCATGTTGCTGGCAGTGCCTTGGCATGGCACGCTGCTGGCCAAGGCCTTGGCATGGCACGCTGCCGGCCAAGGCCTTGGCATGCCACGCTGATGGCCAAAGCTGTGGCATGGCATGCTGCTGGCCTGGCCAAGGCTGTGGCATGGCATGCTGCAGGCATGGCCAAGGCTGCAGCCTTGGCCTAGGCCTTGGCTGCAGTGTTGGCCCTGGCCTAGGAAAGCGAAGGCAACTCGTTTGTAAGTCAAAGCCAACCGAATGGCGATTACGCTAGGGGCATGCTTTTCGCAAGGCACCTTTCACTAGGGAAGCGAAGGCAACTTGTAGGCAAGTCAAAGCCAACCTAGAGGCAATTACCCGAGGGACATCGTGGAATGCGCCAGTGGAGTTCACTGCACAGGCAGGGATCCATCCAACTCGCACAAACCAATCACAACTCACGCGCCACAATATAACTATGCACCAGCCGCCCAAAACGAATCGCACTCCGAAGGACAAAGAAGCCAGATGAACGTGCGAAAACATTCAGAGAAGCCGAGCAGCACCGGTTATCACGAATGCAAATAACAAAGGCAACAGGCAATTTCCGAGGGACATACTTTTTGCAACAAGCTTCCACTAGGAAAGCACAGGCAACTCGTTCGCACGTCAAAGCCATCTAAATGGCAACTACCCAAGGGACATGCATTTCGCAAGGCAACTTGTACGTAAGCCAAAGCCAAACCTAATGGCAATTATCCGAGGGACAATGCATGCTTGCCAAGGCGATGGCATGCTATGTTGTTGGCCAATGGCATGCCATGCTGCTGGACAAGGCCGAGGCAAGGCATGCTGCCGGACAAGGGCGTTGGCATGCCATGCTGTTGGCCAAGGCGTTGGCATGGCAAGCTACTGGCGATGGCATGCCATGGAATGCTGCTGCCAGGCCTTGGCATGCCATGTTACTGGCCAAGGCTGTGGCATGGCATGCTGCTGGCCTGGCCAAGGCTATGGCATGTCATGCTACGGGCATGGCCAGGGCTACGGCCTTGGCCTTGGCCACGCGACCTTGGCTGGCGCATGTCCCTCGGGTAAATGCCATTTGGTCGGCTTTGACGTGCGAAAGCCAAAGCCAAACCTAATGGCAATTACACGAGGGACAAGGCATGCATGCCAAGGCGGTGCCATGCTATGTTGTTGGCCAAGGCCATGACACGCCATGCAGCTGGACAAGGCCGTGGCAAGGCATGCTGCTAGACAAGGCGTTGGCATGCCATGCTGTTGGCCATGGCGTTGGCATGGCAAGCAGCACGGTGCGGTGGCATGGCATGGAATGCTTGCTGCCAAGGCCTTGGCATGCCATGTTGCTGGCCAAGGCTGTGGCATGGCATGCTGCAGAGTTGGCCAAGACCGCGGCCTTGGCTTGGCTGCGGCTGCATTGGCGACGGCATTGCCTGCGGCCTTGGCCTTGGCTGTGGCCTTGGCTGCGACCTTGGTTGGGATGCTTTGGCTGCGGCTTGGCTAGGCTGCCCTGGCTGCAGCCTTGGCCTTGACTGGGCTGCCTTTGCTGCGGCTTGGTGCCATGGCCTTGGCTGCGCTGCCTTGGCTCATGGCCTTGGTTGGTCTGCCTAGACTGCAGCCTTGGCCTTGGCTTTGGCTGTAGCCTTGGCCTTGGCCTTGGTCTTGGTGCGGCCTTGGCCTTGGCCTTGGCTTTGGCTACGGCCTTGGCTGGGCTGCCTAGGCTGCGGCCTTGGCTTGGCTCTGGCGTTGCGGCGTTGGCCTTGGCGTTGCCTTGGCTGCTGGCTGGACTTGGCTACGACCTTTGGCTTTAGCCTTGGCTGCGCTGTCTTGGCCTTGGCTGCGGCCTTGGCTAGGCTTGCCTAAGCTGTGGCCTTGGCCTTGGTCTGGGCTGCCTTTGTTGTGGCCTTGGCCTTGGCTGTGCTGCCTAGGCTGCGACCTTGGCCTTGGCTTTGGCTGCGGCCTTGGCTGGGCTGCCTAGGCTGCGGCCTTGGCCTTGGCTTTGGCGGCGGCCTTGGCCTTGGCTGGGTGCCTTGGCTGCGCTACCTTGGCCTTGGCCTTGGCTGCGACTCTTATCATTAGACGTGCGTTACGTGCGAAGGCGTGCTAAGGCGTGCGACGAACGTGCGCGCAACACGCGCACCGCAGTCAAAAGACCGCGCGTGGGGTATGCGCCAGCCACGCTACCCAGGCCGCGTGCATGCTAGGCCCGGTTGCCCACGGCTGCGCGCATGCTGGGCTGCCCTGGCCGCGCGCATACCAGGCCAGGCCGCCCCAGGCCGTACGCATACCAGGGCCATGTGCCAGGCCGTTCGTAGGCCGTGCTGCCATGCTGCCCAGGTCACGTGCATGCCAGGCCACCCAAGCCCCGCGCATGCCAGGCCAGGCCGCGCAGGCCGTACGTAGGCCGTGCTGCCCAAGCCGCGCCCAAGGTCGCAGCTCAAGCTGCGGTCCAGGCTGCCCAAAGCCACGGCTCAGGCCGCGGTCCAGGCTGCCAAGGCCGCACACAAGGCCGCGCCCGGCCGCGGCAAGGCTGCGCCCGAGCCGTAGCCCGAGCCGTAGCCTGAGCCGCGGGGCCTTGGAGAATACCTGGCGTGGCCTTGCCTGGGAAGGGAGGTGCCCACCCTTATAGTAGCTTGTTAAGCCCTTTTCAATCTGGCAGGAGGAAACATTAACCATGCTCGAGGAGTCATAATGGAGTTTTTTTTAAAAGTAGTGATTTTTTGCAAAAATGTTCAACATAAAAGTTGAAGGAAATAATTAAAGACACCATAAACAAATTTGAAAAAAAATATTTGCCCACTGGAATTTTTATTTTACCTTATTTCGATTTAATACTTAAAAAATAATAAAAATTACTAAAAATAGTCAAAAAATTCTAGAAAAAATTCCAATAATTAAAGGTGAGGCAGTAGTAATTATAGAAAATTTAAAATTATTTTTTATTTATTTTAATTTTTATGACCAAATAAAGGCTTAAAATTTTTGAAAAACTCAAGAAAAATAGCAAAAAAATAGGGAATGACATTTAAAATTAATAGTAGTGCATTTTTAACTGTGCAGCATGGTTTGGGTAAGAATATAAAAGAATCATGTTCAAAAAAAGCGGTCAAGGCGGTGGCATGGCATGCCGGCCAAGGTAACAAAGCGATGGCCTTGCCTGTGGCCTTGGTCATGGCCTTGCACGGGGCCTTGGCCTTGGCCTTGGCCTGCACCGGGCCTTGTCCCCGGCCTTGCACCAGGCCTTGGCCCTGGCCCTGGCCCTGCCCGCGGCCTCGCCTTTTGGCCTTGGCATTGCCCGCGGCCTTGGCCTTTCACGCCGCCTTGCCCTTGGCCTTGCTCGCGGCCTTACACGCTACCATGGCCTTGGCCTTGCCCTTGCCCGCGGCCTTGGCATGGCGATATTGGGCCCTTGGCGTCGGCTAGCATGCCATGCCATGGCTTTGGCCTTGGTCTTGGCTTTCCCGAGGCCTTCGCGTTGGCCTTGCATTGCACGCAGCCTTGGCCTTGCACGAGGCCTTGGCCTTGCCCTTGGCATTATCCTTGGCAAGCATGCATGAAACTGCCCTAGCCTTGGCCTTGCCCGCGGACTTGGCCTGTCCCTGGGCATGGCCTCGGCATTGCCCGCAGCCTCGCCCTTGGCCTTGACCTTGCCCGCGGCCATGCACACTGCCATGGCCTTGCCCTTGCCCTTGCCCGTTGCCCGCGGCCTGGCATTGCATGCTAGCCGAGATCGTGGCATGGATACTCGCCCAGGCCGTGGCATGCCATGCTACTAGCCAAGGCCTTGCATGGCATGCTAGCCCAAGGCCGTGGCATGGCAAGATGGACAAGGAGGTGCATACCATGCCAGCCAAGGCATTGGCATGGCATGCAGGCCGAGGCATTGGCATGCTATGCTGCTGGACAAGCCCGTGGCATGGCATGCTGGCCAGGCTTTGGCAAAGGCATGCTACTCGAGAAGACCGTGGCATGGCATGCTGTTGGACCAGGCTGCGGTATGGCATGTTGCTGGCCAACGCCACGTGGCATGGCATGCTAGGCAAGTCGGTGGAATGGCATGCTGGCCAAGGCCGTGGCATGGCATGCCGGCCAAGGCACTGGCACGACATGGCATGGCATGGCATGCTGTCGGCAACCCTGTGGCATGGCATTGCCAGCCAAGGCCACGACAGGACATGCATGCCGGGCAACGCTGTGGCATGGCATGCTGGCCTTGGAATGCTGGGCAACGTAGTGGCATGGCGTGCTGCGCAACGCTGTGGCAAGCCAGGTGAAGGCAAACTAGGGGCAAATTGGGAAGGACCCTACAAGATCACCGGTCTGGCGGGCAAGGGGGCTTACCACTTGGAGGATCTAGAGGGAAGAGCAATACCCCGGCCATGGAATGCGGCCAACCTCAAACTGTATTATTTCTAAGCTTTTGCTTTCTTTCTTGTGCAAAGTAATTTTTTTGGGCTTGCACTTCAGAATGTAATTCTTTTTGTCAATATATAGAAGTCATTTTGCTTTAGCACTTGGACTGTTGTTTTAATGAAAAAACCGAGATGATTTATTCCGGATTGAAACAGTTGATGTTTTGTTCAACTTAGATATTTCTTGCCGAGATGTTTTGCTCCGGCCCGCCGAGATGTTTTGCTCCGGCTAAAACAGTTGATGTTTTGTTCAACTTAGATATTTCTTGCCGAGATGTTTTGCTTCGGCCCGCCGAGATGTTTTGCTCCGGCTAAAACAGTTGATGTTTTGTTCAACTTAGATATTTCTTGCCGAGATGTTTTGCTCCGGCTCGCCGAGATGTTTTGCTCCGGCTAAAACAGTTGATGTTTTGTTCAACTTAGATATTTCTTGCCGAGATGTTTTGCTCCGGCTCGCCGAGATGTTTTGCTCCGGTTAAAACAGTTGATGTTTTGTTCAACTTAGATATTTCTCACCGAGATGTTTTGCTCCGGCTCGCCGAGATGTTTTGCTCCGGGTGAAACAGTTGATGTTTTGTTCCACTTAGATATTTTTTGCCGAGATGTTTTGCTCCGGCACGAAGAGTTGGTGTTTTGCCCAACTTAAGCCTTACTAACCGAGATAATTTACTCCGTTTGAAGGTGGTGATTTGTTAAACTTCGCTGTTCTAACCGAGATGGGTATTCCGGTTTACGGAGTTGCTGTTTTGTTATGCTTTGTACTTCAACCGAGTTATGTATTCCGGTTGACAATGTGTTCAAATTTATGATTTATACTGAGATGTTTGTCTGAAGATGGAATTGACAACCGTGCAAACACTTAGCAAAAATATCAAGTTCTTCATTGATAGAAAGTCAATACAAAAGGTAGGGACTTAGCCCGGTTACATCTGAAGTGCGGAAAGCAAACATACAAAAATAAAAAGAAAACTAAACTAGGGGGGAGAGATTGGTAAACTCGTCCTCGGTGGTTTCAGGGTTGATGGTTGGGCTCTTGTCTTGTGCACCGGGCTCGACATGGCCGGGCTGCTCCTGCACATCGGCATCTTCTATCTCAGTATCTGTCTCATCCTCTCCCCCTTCAAGCCCTTCCTCGGCCTTAACTTGCAACGCGCTGAAGACGTCGTTTGCGTAAGGCACGAGGTAGACCGGTAGGGAAGCAGGAAGAGGATTGGCGAACACGTCGGTGCCAGAGCCCTGACCGAGATGCTCACAAGCAGATTTCCAGCCGGCTTTGAAGTAGATGTCCTGAGTTGCGAACACCTGCTTCTTGTAGTTTTCTTCGGCTTCGTTGAAACCGGCATTGTTAGCATCTCGGCAGTCCTTTTTTCGCGATTTCTTCAGCGCGTTTAGTTCGGCTTGAAGCTCGTCTCGTTTTTTCTCGGCCGCATCTAGTTGACCGAGCAGCCGGTTGTTATCAGTATTTGCTATCTCCAGCGAGGATTTTGCTCGGCCGAGCTCGGTCTGGAGGCTCTGCACTTGGCTGGCACTGTCGGCCGCCTTCTGCCGCAGCCGATGTATGCGCTCCATAACCAGGTGTTGTTTTTGAATGGCCTGCAAGCAGCAAAGTTGATTAGAAAAGGAACCGGTCAAACACTTATGAGAATTTCGGAGGAAGATTGACTTACCCTGGCCATGGACTTCACTGATGATTTTACTAACCGAGTGTCAGGGACGTGGTCACTGCCGACCACGTCGCTCGGTAGTAGGAGTGCCTTGGAAAGATCGAAGGCGAGCAAGTGCTCCTTGTCAGCCTTGATCGAAGCGGTTGCCGGGATGTCCTGACCCCGGTGCTTCAACTGTGGACGCCAGGCCGGTATTGGGTTAACTGTTTCAGTTGGTTGCTCGGTGGCGAGTTCGGTTTCCAGCTCGGCGGACGGATCCGCACGAGCTCTTTTGCTAGCCCGGCGTTGAGTTGGTTGCTTGCTGGATTGCCCGGCTGCTGGGGAAGAAAGAGCGATCACGGCGTCGCTTGCTTGTCCGGTGGCCGGTGAGCGGATGACAACGCTCGGTATCTCGGCCGATGTGGCGGTGAGCAAGTTCTTGATTCTGCTTCTTTTTGCCATCTCTTGCTCCTCGGTCAGACGGATGAGTGGAACGTCTGGCAGGGTTAGATCTGGTGGAGGTGATGGAGCGCGAAGGAAGTCTGTGACCTTACTCCGACGAGGAGCGGAGTATCTATATGTGGGGGTGTAGCCGAGCAATTGGTTGCAATCTCGGTTGTGATACCGGAGCGCGGTTCTGATTGCCTCGACGTTGGGGAAGCGGTAGTTGGCTTGCAGGGCTTGGATTGCTGCAAAAGAAGCAGGGGAAAAAAATGATTAGGTACAGACACAAGAGAAAAGTGAATTAACCGACCTAATGTGCGCGGCTTACATGTGCTGCCAAAATTCTTACTTATCATCCAACCCGGTACTGCGGCTGTCTCGTAATTGCCTGATACCCAGAAGAAATCATCGTCGTGAAGATCCTTGTCTGGAGTGCCGGTTACGATTTTCTCCCTGCCCGGTCTAATTTTAAGATAATAGGCGAGGCCGTCGCCGGTGTGGCCTAAAGTGTATTGGCGTAGGATCTCGGCTAAATCTAGGCTTATGCCAAGCCGGTTGTTTAGCTCGTGCACGGCGTTTATTATTCGGTAGGTGTTGGTGGATACTTGTGTTAGCGCCAGCCCGGTCCGGTGCAGGAACTCGGTCATGAGGGGATTGACTGGGAAGCGGAGGCCTCCTTCTACTATTGACAGCACGGTGAAGAGGCATTGGTCAAGTCTGCCCTAGGGTGTTGTCTCCTCCTCCGCCAGCTCTAGATGGACATCGGCCGGGATGCCGTACTCCTCTCTAAACGCATCTAGCGCGGCTGGTGTATCCACTAGGAAGCGAAATTTCCCCATGAGACCGAGCTAGTGTATCTCGGCTGAGGGGTTTGGCACTGTGCTAATTGGATGTTGCTCGGTCTTGAGAGCCTCAGATGTGGTCAAAGGTCCCCTTGGACTCTGCAGGAAAAGGATGGCAAGTGTGAGTGTGAGCGCGGTCGCGCAAAGTGAGCTTGACTTTAGCTCGGTCATAAAGAGTGCCAAACCACCTCGGTTGTCTAAGCTTATCAAGGAGCTCGGTCGCCCAAGCGGACCAGATATTAGCCCGGTTGAGCGACCAGGTCCTTTTTACTATCTCGATTTTTGCTGGATTTGTGATAAACATGTTATTTGCTCGGTTCTAAGAGTTTTTTGGATCAAATGGAGACCATGAGCCCGGTCCGCCCCAGTTCTTCAGTGTTCTTCAGGGAAAATGAAGAACACCATGAACGTTTGAAGGTTTTGGGAGGTTTTTGGTGCCTAAGTCCTAAAAGCTACGTTTTTCTACCCTAATGTGTGAAATACCAAAGGAAATAATGATAAAAGGATAGTTGGAGGACTTACCAAGCTGGGGCAGTGCGATCTTCACCTTCGAGCTCGAATACAGGAATGGCAGAGGAAGGGCAAGAAGTTTGGGAAGCTTGGAATCGCAGAGGATCAGTAGGAATGAGAGGAAGGTGGGAAAATGCGTGTGTATAAGCGTCGCAATGCCGCCAACAATTTGAATTTCTTTCGACGGATGGTTGGCCGCTCGAGGACCAATGGGAGGGCGCCACCTGTCGCCATTAATGGCAGCATCAGGGTTGAAGAGACGGGGGGCAGGTGATGCGTCAGCTGAGCAAACGAAGAGACAGCCAGATCAAAATGGGCGTTGACTGGGGAAGAGACCGGTCCGGTCTGAAGGCAGGCATGCCAACTAGCCCGGTTGACACTAAATAGGCTATGGACCGAGGGGGTGCTACCCCGGTCAGAACAGGTAATCCCAGTCACGCTTCAGCGGACGGAATTAAGGGGCAATTGAGAGAGAGATTTATGATTTGGAATTGGGCCGAGGTAACGACCGAGCAAGTTGGAAGCCCAATGTGGCATTGGGCCGAGATGATCTGCGATCCGCCCAGATTTGGGCTACTAGGACTTGGGCCGGGCAGGTGTTGGGCCAAGATTGCGCCACCCAGCCCGGAAGGAAAACTGCTCGGTAGGGAAGTGCTCGGTTGGACCGAGCAGCGTGTTCTGGCGATGATGAAGCCGATCAAGTAACGTAACCGGCGCCCGGAAAGGCGTGGTCAGCCGAGGTAACCGTTTGCTCGGCCGGAAGACAGAACACAGGAGATGTCCCGGGCTCAGCTTGCCGAGATGTTATCTAGCCCGGTTCTCCTTGTGCTAAGCCAGTGGAGTGCTTGGATATGAAGCACAGCCCGGCCACGGATTGAGCAGCTCGGCTGCCGAGCTCCAGCAGAGAAGGCTGGCAGTTGAGATTAGGTGATGTTCGGCAAGGTTTACGCTGACAGATGGGATAGCAGAGCCACGTGTCAGGAGATGACTGGGAGTGGATATGGAGCGCAGAGGGTATATAGGCATGTCTGCGCCCCCCATACGCGACAGACGAACACTTTGTAAGAAAATACTTACACTCGACACTCTCCTCTCTCTCTCTATCCCTAGGTGTATGCTAATTTGATCGTCGGAGGGGTTTTCCGGCCACACACCGCCGGGTAGCTCACCGCCGTTGTGTTTTCAGGTGATCGGACAGGAACGGAGCTTGGAAGAAGGGAGTACGGGCTTGCCTGAATATTTGCTCCCCGTACAACTTTCACTGCATAACCATTTAAGCATACATTCAAAATTTATTATTTAATAATATTATATTTAAAAATAGAAAGTATTATATTTAAAATTTCAAAAATAGAAATCGTGCATAGCACGGATAAAAAACTTATTTATTAATGTATTTGTTAAAGTCCCTAGTATTACTATTTTGTATGTTTTATATGATCGCTATCATGGATGGATTGGATTAGGCACCAAGGATCCTCGCATTAAATCTCAACCACACAATGCACCACTCTAGGAAACTTTAAGGAAAAAAAAACTCTAGAGGATCCTTGCTCTAGATTAGGTGGTTGGTGTGGTGTAAAGTATTATAATTAGGGATTGACTTCTCTCTAGTTGGATACAGTCAAGTCCAATTGGTGTTGTTGTGTTCACCATGAATTCTACTTGATTGATAGAGTCGCATCTCTGTCTATTGACCATCTATGAAGAAGAAAAAAATATGATTAACTCAATAATCGTAGCCATCTAATTTCATCAAAATTTTCTTTCAAAAAATGAATGACATTTTTCTTCATGAAAATGAACTTTCTTTAAAAAAAATAAAAATAAAAGTTTTAATTTTAAATCGTACTTGTCATCATTAAAAAAATAAATAAACAATTCAAATTACCAAAGTAAGATCCGTGGTAGATATCAAGAATCCAACTGAACCGGACTACACTTCTCTCCAAATCAGTCCCCATATTTGTTAACAATTGAGATCACAATTTACTAGCTTTTGCATTTTTATATGGCGTTTATTTTAAATATTTACAGCAAACAATGCAACAACCAGCAACAGATGTGAATATTGGTGTTATTTACTTTTGAAAAATACTACACATTATCACATGATTCAACCATAATATGAGTGGCATTTGTCTCATTTAGCACAGAAAAATTATGATTCGATAAAGAGCCCTTTATGCGTTGGAGATAATGGCCAACTACAATGATACCAAGTAGTCAGAAAAAAAATATTCAAAACAATACTCAAAAAATATAGTGTGTGAATCACAATTATTTTAGGGTAACTGACAAAAACAAGAAGTTTGAATTTACACCACCCATTTAACTTTAGAGATAAATTTTATAAAATGCAGATTGTCTCCAGTCTAGTTTAGGCCCATGGACTTGTCACGCGTCTTATTTTGATAATTTATTCCGTTGATCTTTTTAGTCTCAGTGGGTAGATCATTCATTAAAAATAATAAATTAATCTGATAATTGTAGTTATATGAATTTATCACATTGGTATATAAAAAAATAGATAACAAACATAATTTTGAAAATAAACCATTCAATTTTTTGAAGACAAATGTGATTAACTTATGTGGTTATAATTATCGAATTAATTTAATTTTTTTTTATGAATGATCTACACACTGAGACCGAAAAATATCAACGAATCAAATAAAAATAAAATAAAATAAAATATGTCCCTGTTTGGTAGAGCTGTGGGAAAGTGATTATAGCTTATACCTTAATAGCTTATAACTTATAACTGTGAACATAAGTTGATTTTTGACTTATAAATTAAGCTTCTCCTCCCCCACTCAAAGAATAAGTTGATTTTTGACTTACAAAAAATTATAAATTATATTGTTAAGTTGAACCAAACACATCAAAATAATTTAAATTAAACTAAAAACTAAAATAAACTGAAAATAAATCCTACCAAACAGGGCCATAACTGGACCGAAAGAAGCTTTGGTTAATTTTATAATACATTTTTATTCTACCTATCTCTTTTCGGGCCCACTATGACAATAATCTGAGCTTCCAACAACCATTCATTTCTTTGAAGATGAAAATAAAAAGGGAATAAATATGAAAGGCTGAGAAATTAGGAGGCTAAGAGTATCTTCAATAATTGTTGCTATAATATCATTATTATTTTTATAATTTAGTAATGAATAGTATTATTTTGTTAAATTATAGTAATGGTACTCCAATATTCACTTACTATGTTGGTAAATCTCAACTAACTTTCCTTCTAAATTTATAGGTGTTGTTTGGATATATGTTTTGCTGGGAAGGATGAGGGAGGGAGGGAGGAAGGGAAGGCAGAAAATGGTTTAGATTTGGTGAGTTAACACATTTGGTACTGTCAAAGCTGGTGTCAAATTTGGCAATAGATAGATTTGGTGAGTTGACACATTTGACAGCTGCCAAAGCTGGTGCCAAATTTGACAATAGATTTGACAACCGTCAAATTTGACATCTACTATAGCATATCATTGGACAAATCATTTTTGCCCATGGCTTTGGCAACTGTTTTAGATTGGAGATGCTCTAAGAAATTAATATAAGTAGACATTCATCAAAATTAGAAAAAATTAGATTCCAGTAACAACAACTTGAAGTTTTTATAACAACTTGTCTATATTTTCTCTCTTCACCCTTTGCTTTTCAATTTTTCTCTCTCCTCGTTATCTGGTGGTGTGTGCAGGTCGTGAAACAGCTTGGAGAAACTCCGGTGACTCTCCAAAAATCACGTCGGAGCCGTAATCGGACTTAGACTAGGGCCGCAAAAGACAAATTGACATGGAAACTCGGATCTCTCCATGCTGTCCAAGTGACCTTAACTCGGATCTCACCATGCTATCCGAAAATATTCTTCTGAGATGTACCGGAGAGTTGAGCAGGAAACTCTGCAGTGCCCTTGGCAATCTCACCGTCGTGATCCATCAGATCCGCCCGAACTATGAGGGAGGAGTTCGATGGCACGGCCACCACAGATCTCGACAACGGGATGGGCTGCTCAGGCCTTACATCTACGTGCTCATCTAATTTTTTCCGGAAGAGCACGCTTTCATTCATCAAGTTTCCATTGCGAGCAGTAAGCAGTCCGTAAACATGGGCCGAGTTTTCCCTTTCCCCACCTCTGTTTACGAACGTAACTTCCACAGTAGCCTCAAACGCATGACTCAACACTACGTAGTTGACCATCACCGAACCATTCTTGCCAGGAAAGTCGTCGTATAAGGGCTCATCATACTTATTGGTGGTGGTGTGGTAAACGTTCCACCATATCTGCTCGCTGCTGACATCATCGTCCGGAGACAATTTGTCCTTATCCTTGAGAGCCACGTCGATGGTGATGTTGTCGTAGGCTAAGATGGATCGAGCTGCGCCAGTCAGCAAAACAGTTTGGCCAGGGCTGATGGATTCGTAATGATCTCTTGATCGGTTGTAGATGGATTAAGAACCCCGTCCGTCGGTGACTGTGATTGTGCCGTAGAGGTTCTCTCCGTCGATGTGGTTGATGCGCACCGAGAACACCTCCACCAACGGTCGCATGAGTCCATCACCGGCCATGCGCAGAACAACCCTTTTTGATGACGATGCAAGGAATTTAGCCGCTTTATGTCTTTGATAAAAAGGAATACTTTGGAACAACCACCACCATACAAAAAAGACAAGTATCTATCTATATATTAAGAGCATCTCCAATGGTATTAGGTATTTTACCTATCTAAACATTACTATAAAGTATACATTTTACTTTGTCTATCAACTATTTCATGTTTCTACTCCAACCATGCTCCGTATTTTAGCTATTTATCCAAATACTATTAACTTTATAGAATGCCACATCAGCAACAAAGATGGAGGGAAATAATCCTAATGATTAAATACATTTTGCCTAGTCTTGAAGGCTAGCTACATGTAGCTAGTGAATATGAGCTGAGCTAAAATGCCTAATCATATGCCTAGTGCATTGGAGTTGAAAAAAGTGAATCATGTTAGGCATTTTGACTAACAAGTATTATATACCTAGTGGGTTGGAGATGCTCTAATATCAATGAGACTTTAATGCGATATATATTGTATAAGATAAAGAATCTTTCTAATAACAAGAGTTCTAAACTTTCAACTTAAATTTTATGAGTTTTTGATTTTTAAATAATAAAAAATATTTTATTAATTAAGCCCTCATTTAATTATAACAATAAAACTTTAATTATTTCATAAATTATAATTTTTAAAAAGAAAATATGCTCAACTATTTTAAAATCCACTATATATAGAAACAATTCACCAAAATCTAATTATTTTTTATTTTAAAAAAAAATTATTAGTTAACTCTAATTTAACCATAACAATTAAATTCTAATTATTCCATAAATTATTACTTTTAAAAAGAAAGTATGCTAATTTATTTTAAAATTTGAATTAATATGAAAGCAATTCAGTAAAATTTAATTATAATCATAAAAAAAACTCTAATTATTTTATAATTTATGATTTTTAAAAATATATGTATATTTTTCTATTTCAAAATTTAAAATTATGTGTCATTAAATATGCTAAATGATCCAACCGAATCTAAAATTTATTAAAAACAAAAAAAAAAACCTCTCAAATGGTCACATTATCTATGCTATAACTAACATAAGGATCTTTTTCAAAATGTATAATAGCGCTCCTTTCAAAATTCAATATAGTAAGCTTTCAAAATTACATTTAAAAAAATAAAATTATTTTTATTTTTATTTATTTCCAAACTCACATACTAAGTTTCTTCATTAATTTTTATTTATTATTTAAAAATGAAGTATTTACATACAAGTTATAAACTTATACTCCATTAAGTTTTAATTAAGATTTTTGGACTCTCAAGTCCCATTAAAATTTTAATAGTCACAATTGCCCTTTAAACAATGCTTGTTTATCATTTATGATTATTTATAAAAGAACATGGTAATTTGACATTTATTTTGATTTTCAAAACTTTAAAACATCAAATTTTAAATTGAAAAAAGAAATTAAAAAAAAAATTATGTGCCAAAAAAAAAAAAGTAATATTTTTTATTAAAAAAATTGAAAAAATTGAATTAATTATTGTACAAAATTGAAAGTTGTGTATGTAAAGAAGCATGATAATGGAATATTGATGTGCAAAATTAGAAAAAAAAAATTTAAAAGAAAAAAATAGTAATGTTCTCAATTTTAAAACTGAAAAAAATTAATAATATTCTCTGTTTTATTAGATAGTTGAATCAAACCAATAAGTAGAAAGGCAAAAACGTTTAATCTCATACTCTATATTTTTATCAGTTAATGAAACAAT
The DNA here is from genome assembly GCA_030407325.1 of Camellia japonica. Classification (NCBI taxonomy): domain Eukaryota; kingdom Viridiplantae; phylum Streptophyta; class Magnoliopsida; order Ericales; family Theaceae; genus Camellia; species Camellia japonica. The sequence goes on from JAPPVO010000024.1 coordinate 140,134,814, forward strand.
TATCTGGAACATTATTATGCAAAATTGATAATGTTCTTAGTTTTAAAATTTGAGAAAAACTGATAATATTCTCAATTTTACTCAGTAAGACTTATTGGTTCAAAAAATCTTAAATATGATCTGAACTACCATAATATTTATAAATAGGACTTTTAAGTAACTAACTCTTAAATAATTTAAAAAATATATATATTGGGTAACACTTTCTCAAAACTCAAAAGTGTGCCATATAACCATTAAATAATTTTCTCATAATTCATGACTTTTAAAAAGAAAGAACACTAAATCAATTTTAAAAATTTAAAATTGTGTATCACAAATTATGAGAAGTAATTCACATCGCCCATAAATCTTCTCTCTTGCACTCATTGGATTCAAGTCAAATTAGAGTCGGTATTCATCAAGTATTGTAACTATTAGTGATTGAGCAATTGTGAAGAATTCAATTGATAAATTTTTTCACTATAAGTTTATTTTTATTTTTTTTATAAAAATCAATTTCTAATCTTTAGTCTCCCACATCCTTATTTCTATTATACATTTAACAATTATGTTAATTTCTAAAAACGTATTGCATGTTTATTTAATTTAAGTGTATTTTTATAAAAATAAATCTCTAATCTCTTCGATCGAGATTCAATGGTTTAAAATCTATATTTATCAAGTGCATAAATATGGATGAAAGTGGCTATTGAGAAAATGTGCATATTTATTTGCAATATAACTAGCAACAAATTTTCATTATAAGTTTCTTCTTCTTCTAGAGGATGCATATGATTCTAATATTACTTATGCATTTATGTTTTGTAATTTCCATGATTTCATATTTCAAAAATTTTATAAAGTTTACTTTTAATTTTCAGATTTTATAGTTGGTGTATTTTTTCTTGAATAATGCTATACTTATTATATTTTATTGTGTCACTAAGTTTATTTGGTTGTAATTTTAAATTATAATTTATTTGATATATTTTTTTTTGAATTACAATTTGTAACTTCTTTTTTTTTTTTTTTTTTTAACTTATTTGAAACCCTTAAATATATATGAATATAAGAGTCTTGTATCTTTCGTCTTAGTAATAACTTTTGAGGCATTATGTATATGTATATTTACACAATAAAAATGTTATATAGATTATCAAAAGTTACAATGCACCAAATAAATTTACAACTTATTTTAAGTTAATAATTTAAAATTTTACTTACAGTTTATAACTATTATATTGGTCATGCCAAACATTAAACAAAATTCAAGAAATACAAGTGCATTTAAATTAAGGCCTACATTACATCAGCTTAATAATGACAACGAATGGGAGAAGCCCATGTTAGCAAGGAAGTCACATTGGTAGTCTTTTTATCAGAGAGCGCCATTGGTACCAACCCAACGGTGGGACAGGATGTTATTTTTGAAACCTCAAGGGGGAATATGTAATTTAGCTAAAACCTCAAGGGGTGTAGGTAGTTTGCCCATCAAAATAAACAAGTATTTAAGTCCTAATGTGCCCATGAAAAAAAAAAGAGAAATAATGTTCCCAAGATTTTCTTTTCCCAATTTTCTTATTATCCAATTGTTCTATTAAGGAGATATACACCATCTCTACTTTTTGTATTTGCTTTATTATAGCTAATATAGCGATCCCGATTTTGCCCCGACTTTCCTTGTGTCCCGGACTTGGGTTCCGTGGTTAAATATTGTATCTGTGTCTTGTTTTTCCCTTTTGACTCTTTGCATTTGAGTTTTGGAACTTGTTGGGCGCGTTTGGAACATGTGGGTTGTTAGTTGGGTTAGATTGTTATTGCCCAGATTTTGGCCTCTTCGCTAAAGCGAGGCTTCTTGCGCTCGAGCGAGCTTTTTTGTAATTTGCTTCTTCGCTCGAGCGAGGTTTCTTGCGCTCGAGCGAGAATGAGGAGTTCTCAGGTTTCCTCCCAAACGCAGCATTTCTGGGGAGGATGAAGTCCTTCACTTGAGCGAGACTTCTTGCGCTCGAGCGAGCCTTGTGTTATTTGTTCCTTCACTTGAGGGAGGATTCTTGCGCTCGAGCGAGGATTCTTGCGCTCAAGTGAGGTCACTTGTTGTGTCTGGTTGCTCGAGTGACGACTCCTTCGCTCGAGCGAAGACCGCGTATATCAGTTCGCATCAGAGATATTGTACATCACTTTTGAATCCCTTTCTCCTAAAAACCCTAATTCGGCACCTCCCCTCTCTAAAACTCTCTCTCTCTCTACAAATACTCTTTGATCCAAGCACCATTACCCTACTCCTTTTGAGAAAAAAGTAGAGCAACTCGTGGACTTCCATTTGATCGAAGAAAGTTTGAGTTTTGGGCATCTTCAAAGTTCCTCCTTCTCTCCTTTGAGCTTTTACACTTGAGGTAGGGGTATTCTATGCTTTAATATGGTTTTTAACCTAGCCATTTGAGGTTATGTATAAATTGTGGGGTTTGGGAGTGATTTGAGTAAACTAGGGCTTTGGGTACAAATCAAAAGAGAGACTTTTCCATGTGGGTTTGTAAAATGACTATGGGACTTTAAATATGTGGCTCTCTTGTAGTAAAATGGGAAATTTGGCTTTGGATTTGATATCTAAGAAAAAAGGAAAAATTTGCCCTAATTTATGTTAAATAATTATTTTGTACAGATAATAAAATTGATATGGAAATTATGAAATTAGGACGATATGTGATTGAATGGTGTAGTTAGATTTGATAAATCACACACCTATGGAAAATTTGATAATTTATCTGTTGATAAATAGTATATCTGTTTAGAAATATCTATTTTGGGCTATCGGTGGAGGATAGCAATGATTGTTGTAGAAACTGCATGAGGATTGGGTAAATTGAAACTAATCTTTTGAATTACTCCCTCCGTCCCAAAATCATGGTCCCTTTTGGGGAATCCAACTTTTTTTGATAGTACAATTATTGCATTTGAAAAAAGTTGATTTTCCAAAATTATCCTTTTGATAGTACATTTTTTGGGAATATCAATGTCATAATTGTACTTTTTATATTGTTTATTAATTTAAAAGAAGGGCAAAATAGGAAATTTATATTATTTTTGTACTTGATTTTTGAAGAGGGACTAATATTTTGGGACAATGAAAAATGGAATAAGGGACTAATATTTTGGGACGGATGGAGTATGTCATTGAATATGACGGTTTGACTAAACCATTGAATATATGATTTGGTTAGTCATTGAATATAACGACGCTTTTAAATACATTGTATATGTATCTTTGTTTGAGAGGAGATAGAGGATGTACTCCATTGTGTGAGAGGAGATAGGGGATGGACTCCATTGAAAATTAAATTGGCTGGAGTGTCCAGGGTGAAAGTCCTGAAATCTTATGTGTATATGGGTGCCGGTTCCCTCGGATGTGAATCCCGTAAAATGGCAAGAAAATAAGAAGTGTTGAATTGATGAATGTAGTAAATTGTGAACCACTGAGTTGAAAACTCATTTTTGTTGATTAGATGATAATGAACTTAGTTAATAGATTTACCCAAAATGGATGATTGGAAATGAATCGATAATATGGTTATTTATATTGAATGGTCTTGGAGAGAATAAATGTTGGTTTAGAGTATTGCACATTTATCTGATGCTTATGCCTTAGTTAAATCTCATATATTGTTTTAGTATATCTTTATTAGGTTTTGGCTCACCCTACTTAGAAAATCATTTTCAAGTACAGGTGACATGCCGCCTCCAAGGGCATAGCTTGGGAGGTCTAGGGGCTGAAGACTTTATTTTGTTATTTTGCTTTGTACTAAATCTTTACTTCAAGCCAAGGGCTTTATATGTATTGAGTTTAGAACTTTTTTTGTTGTAACCAAGTTATCTCTTGGAAAGATGTAAGCACGTACGGCATTTATTTTGTTATTTCTAAATTAGAATTACATGCTATAGTTTCAAAATGAACATTTATGAAAGTGTTATGCATGTAATATCTTTTGTAATATAAACTCTGATGAATGAAAATATAACATTTCTATTATGTTCATGGATCTTATAAATGGTTGATTTATATTATTTTTTTGAGGGCGTTACAGCTGAAATTTCATATTTGTCACGGGGAAGCTGTCCGTGACAACCACACGATGGTTTCGGGGTTGTTTTGAATTTTCACCCCCAGAACGCCATTTTTCAACTAAGTTGAAGGCGTTTTCGACAATAAATCCTAATATACAGGTTTGAATTACATTCCATCTATTGTCACAGGTCACATTTGTCATGGGAAAGCTGTCCTTGATAACCACAAGGTGGTTCGGGGGCTGTTTTGAATTTTCGCCCCCAGAACGTCATTTTTCGACTAAGTTTAAGGCATTTTCGACTCGAATTCCTAACCTACGAGTGTTGTTTACATTCTGTCTGTTGTCACAGGTCGTATTTGTTCCGAGGATGCTGTCTGTGATAGCCACACGATGGTTCGGGGACTGTTTTGAATTTTCGCCCCTAGAACGCCATTTTTCGACTAAGTTTAAGGCGTTTTCGGCTCAAACTCCTAACATACGCGTGCTATTTACATTCTGTTTATTGTCACAAGTCGTATTTGTCATGGAGAAGCTGTCTGTGACAGCCATACGTTGGTTCGGGGGTTGTTTTGAATTTTTGCCTCCGGAACGCCATTTTTCGTCCATGACAACCATTCAGTCTTTTTTTACATAAGGAAGAATTATCTGGGAAGAGAGAAAGAGAGTACCTTTGTGATGTTCAAATATATCGACGGATTAGATGGATAATACAATTGTGGATGGATTGGTCAAAATCAAAACTTAAAAATGATAGATACATAACTATATGAATCAAAATCAGTCAAAAACTTCAATCGGTAAAGAAAGCAAGCACAATGTCGAAGAAATCTACAGAAAATTGAATGAAGATTATGACATATATACATAACTATATCTACATGTATCGAAATCAATCAAAAACTTTAATCGGAAAAGGACAGAGAATAATCTGAATATCGATGGGAGGCGAGGCAATGGTGAGCTGTGGTGGTGATGTTCGACGGTGGAAGATTTTTTTTTTTTTTTTTGAGGACAATGAAATCACCATATATTAATAAGCAAAATAACAGCATTACAAGTTATAATAATCATGAGTACAAATAAAACTATAATAAACAAGCACCAACAAAAGAGTCGCCTAGCCTAGTCCAAAAGCTCGACGCCGAGGTGGCCTGAAAAGACTGGGATGAGACTAGGAATCTTCAATCTGTGGCTCCCGTTTGCGTTTACCAGTAGCAGTGTCAAAGATCAATTTAGAGGATTTAGGACGACGAGGTATGGGAGCACGAATTCTTTTTGACCGGCCTGCACAACAAAACATAAAATTATCAGACAACGAAGTTTTTCTAGAAGTCGGTGCTTGCTCCTCCATTTCACAATCACGAAGAACCGGGGCGGACGGTTGTAGAGTTGGCGATTTTGGTGGTGACGGTTGTAGTGTCTCTTCACAAGATTGGTAAGAAGTAGGTGGAACTTCCAGGGATGGGGCCTCCATCTCAATATCCACTACTGCAGCTTGCTGAATTGGATCTGAGTGTGCGCGAATTCGAACTTCAACAACCGACAAACTCTGTCGGTGTAAAAACTGAAAGGATCCACCAGATTGAAGAGCCTGACACGAGTTACGATCAATGAGGAGGAAATCCTTGCCCAAATGCACTCTTCTTGGACGCTTGACCTTTGGCGTGGGCTGATCATCCTTGTTGAGCGAAGTACCAGACACTTCAACCTCAGTATTCTTACTACAACCAAGCCCACTGTGAGGCCCCTCTCTGATGACATTGCCACAAGCCCACCCTGCTCCGTTTCCTGGTCCATTATCCTTACTCGGAGAATGACCACCCGGTTCATCAGCAACACCAGTATGGACACTAGTATAAGAAAACCCAGGTTGTTTACGGCCTTTTGTCCGTGGAAAGATTGTATCATCCAAGCCCACTTTAGGCTGTATATGTTTCAAAGCAGCATCCCAATCAAATTGAAAATCATCACCCAGAGAATCCTGAATCAGAGCCATGTCCAACGGGTCCAAAACGGAAAATAAATCAGGGGATAAGGAACCCTGCAACTTATCCTGAGCACAAGTCCCTGACGTGACGATGCCTTTGCCTTTCTCTTCTTTGGAAAGACATTTGGGGACCACTTTAGAGTTAAGAAGAAAGCCTTTCTTGAGCATTGTTCCAAGCACCCAAAAAGTGCAAGATCAGAAAGGGTAACTGGAAGCTCACTAGAAAAATCACTGGAAAACGAGTTGTCTCGCCGTAAACACCTGGTCCACGAAGCGGAAGCAAGCCGTAGAGATCGCTGGAAAACACAAAAGAGAACTGCAACCAGACCACTGGAACTGCACAGGAAAACACCTAGAAAAGCGAATGAAACCCAGATCTACCGGATGAGACCGAGGGGAGGGGAAACCAAGTCAAAGCCGGAAAAGAAACCCAAATCGACTGGATTAAAGCACTGCCAGCAAAGAAAACTACCTTCAATAGGTCCCCCTCCCCCCTACACTGAAAGATCGGAAGAAAAGAAAAGAGAAAAATAAGTTTTGAAGCTCGTCGGAACGGCGCCTGACGGTGGAAGATTGACAGACACTGTGGTCGTGTGCGATGCTGAGATGAGAGGCGGTGGTGATTGATTTTTGTGTGTGTGTGTGTGTTGTGTGTGTGTGTGAGAGAGAGAGAGAGAGAGCAACAGAGAGAAAGAATCGTGTGAATACTAACAGATTTGGGCAAAAATTTAGGCACCAATATGAAATATTTTCCACTAAAATTTCGAACACATTTGCCGATTAAATTTTTAATGGCCAAAGATAAAAATTAATTTTTTATTTTTCATTCAGCGACTAAACAATTTTAATAGTCAAAACACACTATTTGGTGACTAAAATTTTATTTAGTCGCTGAAAATAGATTTTTGCGACTAAATTTTTAGTCGTCAAAGATAAAAATTAATTTTTTATTTTTCATTTGGCGACTAAATAATTTTAGTAATCAAAACTAACTATTTGGCGACAAATTTTTTTAGTCGCTGAAAATAGATTTTGGGCGACTAAATTTTTAGTCACCAAAGATAAAAAGTAATTTTTTATTTTTGGAATTTTTAAAAATATTTAAGAGGTGCAAAGTACAATAAGCGGGAGATGAACTAGTTACTGTTTGGAATTTTTAAAAATATTTTTTTGAGTTTTCAATTTGTATTTTTATATTTTTAGTAATTTTTAAAAATATTTTAATCAAGTTTTTTTTAACTTTTTAGATCCATTTAATCTTGATATATTAAAAAGTATAAAATTTATACAAAAATCTTTAAAAATTTTATTGAATACAATAAAATACGAAAATGTATTAAAATTTATTTTTTTAATATTCTTTGTATTTGTTGAACTTTTTTAAAAAAGTTTCACTGATATTATATTTTTTAAGTATATCTAGAAAAAGTGTATCTAAAAAATAAATATTTATAAAATTCACTAAAAAACAAAAATATATATATATAAAATGAAAAAAAAAAAAAAAACTCAATTTGGAGTACAGGAAAAAAAAATCAACCAAATGGCCAACAGTTAAAAAAAGAGGGCATCAAGATGATAAAGAGTTTTTTTGTTTTGTTTTGTTTTTTTTTTTATTTTTTATTTTTTTTTGCTTAGTAGGATAAGAGTTGTTAAAAAAATAAAATTAAATAAATAAATAAATTATTTATAAGATAAGGGAAAATATCTATATATACAATAATGCTATATGTAAACTATAAAAATGTACAAATAAACTCCTTAATTACAAAAATGTATCAATTGAACCCCCTAATAGAAAGCCACGCTTGGAAGTGTTGATTTCAGTGGAAAAGTTAAAAAAAGTACTAGAAAGTTTAAAAAATTTAACTCATAAAGAAGTCAATTTTTTTTTCCATTCACTCTATTTTATATAATTTTTTAATAAAAAGTTAAAAAGTCATTTTCAAACTTATTTATGTTTTCAATAATGTTACGCATGCATAGGACCAAGCACAAAACCAAATATAGAAATTGTTCATTTGAATGACCGGCCGGATGACCAAGCACTAGACCAGACGACAAGATGATAACCTCAGTCAACAAGATGATAGTCGCGGTCGATAAGAAGACAACCGTGATTGACAAGATGATAGCCGTGGTCAACCACCTTGTCATCTGGCCAGCTGCTCAGCCGATCGTTCAGATGAACAGTTTATGTGTTTGGTTCTGTATTTGGTTCCTTGTGTGTGTATTATTACTGTTATTTTTTTTCCCTCACATTTTAGTCAAAAAGTTACTAAAAAAACTCGTTTCCCAAATGGGCCTTATATAAGCATGACTCTTCTAAAGGTTTAATCCTAAGGAGAGATCATAAGTTCAATTCTCCCTAAAGAGAGTTGAATTAGGAGAAAAACACAAGAATGGGGAAATGAACTCTTATAAATGTCAATCTACCTAATAAAATTATCTTAAAATAGAAACTCCTATATAAAAGAAAACAAGTGAAACAAAATAAAGAATAAATTATACTGACCTTTTTGAGATTTAAAAAAAAAAAAATCTACAAATTTAACACAGTTATATTGAGGGCTTTTTTTAATAAGTTAAACCAAATGAAATTAATACAGAAAATATAAGGACATAAGACTAAGCAATGATAAAGTATACAATTAGTCGCCAAAGATAAAAAGTAATTTTTTATTTTTCATTCGGTGACTAAATAATTTTAGTAGCCAAAACTAACTATTTGGCGACTAAAATTTTTTTTAGTTGCTGAAAATAGATTTTTGGCGACTAAATTTTTAGTCGCCAAAGATAAAAGTATTTTTTTTATTTTTCATTTGACGACTAAATAATTTTAGTAGCCAAAACTAACTATTTGGCAACTAAAAAATTTTTTGTCGCTGAAAATAGATTTTTGACGACTAAATTTTTAGTCGCCAAATATAAAAAGTAATTTTTTATTTTTTAATCGGCGACTAAATAATTTTAGTAGTCAAAACTAAATATTTAGTAACTAAAATATTTTTTTTAGTCGCCAATTGTGTCATTTTTAGCAACTAAATTTTTTTTTAGTAGCTAATAATCAATATATCCCGACTAAAAAAAATGAGTAGCTACATATTGTACTTTTGTGATTAAAAAAATTTTTGGTCGTCAATTCCACAACTTTTGGCGACTAAAATTTTTTTTGGTCGTCAAAAATGCATTTTGTTGTAGTGTTACTAACTTATGAGGATATGGGATTTTAGGTATGTAACTCTTAACAGGGGTTTCAACCACAATGTGAGAAGGAGTGGAATCTTGAACTTTTTGAGAAACCTTGGCCTTAGTAGGGCTAACATTTTCTTTATTATGATCTTGATCAACATGGGGACTATGGATCTCTATTTTCTCTAACTGCCTAGTGTCAGTCTCCTCTAATTCTGACATTTTCACTAGATTATCAACCTGTCTTCCGGACCTAAGGGTAATAATGAATTGAACTTGCTCCTGCTCATGAGCAGAGCCGGAGGGATTAGCAATGACAAACTGCCCTTTTGGGTTAGGGATAGACTGATTAGGAAACCTTCCTTTCTCTCTCTTAACCATTTGACTACCTAACTGGCCCACTTGATTTTCTAATTTGGCGATAGCTTGCGTGTTCAAGTGAGTGGAGTTTTTAATTTCTACTATGGATTGACCAGTCACTTGCATGAATGTCTTTAGAGTGTTTTCTAAAGATGAATTTTGTTGTTGTGGTGCAGCAAACTGAAAATTAGCTTGAGGGGCAGTAGGTGGATTAGGACAAGGTTGATTAAGAAACGATTGGGTAGGAGGACAAAAACCGGGTGGAAATTGATTATTCGATTGTAAAGGTTGTCCACCTACATTCAAGGGAGGTTGATTCTGTTTCCAAGAGAAATTTGAATGGTTTCGCCAATTGGGGTTGTATGTCTCTGAAAAGGGATTAATCAATGGTTTTCCATAGTTATTCAACGCGTTTGCTTGCTCAAAATAATAGCCTGAATAACCAACCATAGATGGACACATCTCTGTGGTATGCATAGGACTAGCACATATAGAACACGTATTACTATGAACTCGATTGGCGGATTCCATAGTCTTATTCAAAACTAGAGCCTCCACTTTCCGGGTAAGGCTATCTAATTTTATTTTTATCTCAGAATCGTCTTTTACTTCATACAACCCTCCTCTCTTAGATGAAGAAGCTAATTTTTCTCTATGAGAAGTAAAATCCCATTGCTGGGAGTTCTCAGATAATTTATCAAGAAACTCATAACCTACATCATCCCTAAGACTTAAGAAACTACCACCATTCATGGACTCAATCATGTTGCGGTGTGACTGAGTCAAACCGTTATAAAAATATTGCACAAGTCTCCATGCCTCAAAACCATGGTGGGGACACTTTAAAATAATGTCTTTAAATCTTTCCCAACTCTCATAAAATTTCTCATGTTCTTCCTGATAAAATCAGAAATTTCTCTTCTTAATGCACTAGTTTTGGACATTGAAAAAAATTTAGAAACAAATTTCGTGACAAGAAGCTCCCACGAAGTGATAGACCCATGTGTGTAAGGATCTTCTTTCTCTAACCCATAAAAAGTAGGAAGGAGTTGGATTATGTGTGGTTTTAGCTCGATTGCATTCGTTGCTGGCAGCACTATGCAAGGAGGATTCATGGTTATGGGTGAAAATAAATCCCTAAGAGCTTTGGGCTCATTAGTATTTTCAGTAATTTCTCCCATGTCTAACAATTTATTGTGTGACTATTTGTTTTCTTAACCTTCTTTTAAATGTTCTTTCGATTTCAGGATCAAAAGGCACTAGTTCTAAATTTTGCCAACAATTAAGCACACACCAAACACTTGATTAAAAAAATTATTTTTTTTTTTTGTTATTTATTTTTTTTAATTTTAAATTTTAAATTTTTTTACGTTTTTTAAATTTATATTTAATTTTTTTATTATTATTATTATTATTTTAAATCCTATATATTAAAAATGAAATTAAATCAAATAAATAAATAAAAATAATAATACTAATAAATGTCAGTCAGTCCTTCAAGAATTCTTAAAAATAGAAATATCCTAAACTTACCGCACGTTGGGTTTGAATATAAACAATATCTGAATTAATTTATTATTATTATGCTTCTTGTAGCCTAGACTTATTTAGACCAAGTTTGACAAGTTGTCAAAAAGTTAAAAAGTCAAAAAGTTACTCAAAAAGTTATCACTATTCACTAAAAGTCAAAAATTACGGCTGCACAACTCTCAATCTTAATTTTCCTCTACATACTAATTTATATAATTTTTTAATATACATTTTTTCATAAAAAGTCAAAAATTTAACCCAAACATCTATATTTTTTCCTCATTTTTTAATCCAAAAAGATAAAAAATACATTTATTTAGGACACCTCAAACAACCCCTTATTATTTCAGTAGACAAGGCTTAAGCGGCGGAGTGGGTGCTGCGGCAAGTTGGTCTCAACTGCTTCTTCGTTTCTATTCTTTTCTTTTCTTTTTTTTTTAAAAAAATAAAATTAATTAATTAATTATTTATTTATATAAAGCTCCTAACTATAACTAGTAGAAAAGTAAAATCAATTCAAATTCAATTTTTTATTTTTTATTTATTTATACAAGTTCTCGGCAACGGAGCCAAAAACTTGTTGTACAGAAGTATAGTGTTACGAGTGCGAGGTCGAACCCAATTACTCATGATAATCTTAGAAATCAATTTTGTTATCACGAAAGATAAATAATTCAAGTATTGTAAAGAAATTTTAAAGTATGTTCTTCGCTTTAAGATATAAAATTAAATCATTCAATGTATCTGTTTAAAAACAAATCACATTAAATATCCAATTTTGATTCTAAAAATATAAACCAAGCATTCAATTGATTAAGACAATCCTAAATCATGAGAAAAACATGATTGAACTCATATTCAGAATCTGTACCTTTATCAACTGATTTGAAGAAAGAACAATTTAATCATTAAATATCATATAGAAAAATCAAATCTCATGAACACACGTGATACTCATTAACGAGGTTTCATCCTCAACAGATAAAAATTTAGCTACTCATGGATCTAGAAAACATATTGAATATAATAAACATGAAAAGAACCTGGAAAAGAGCATACAAATAACTTGAATAATTCTTCTGCCTCCACAAAAAGAGGTCAATTCGAATGGGACTCTCTCAGCTTTTTGGGCTTGCATTATGAGCCCGTTTTGACCTAATAAACGTTGGAATTAGACAATTTGTATTCCACACATAGTTGTAACCATTTAAGTCTTCTTTCTAACGCAGCTTGAATCACTTCAATTTGGATGAGAGATAAGTCCAAATTACCGAACACTGTGCAAAGTGGCTGCTATTACGGAATTGCATTAAATTTAGCACAAGACTCGAGCTTCCTGAAAATACATAAAATAATATAAAATTATTAAATAACCTTGCATTATAGACTATAATGTATAGTTTTAAGGGATTAAATGTGTAACATGTCACTCGAGTTATATTAGGGATTTTAAATGAATTATTAAATATTTTATTAAATTTTTTACATAGGTATAGGATCCACACAAATTATATGTGTATAAATTCTAAACCCATATGAAAGGTATAGTAAAACATTCAGTAATTTATTTAGGATCTATGACGTTTTCCATTTCACTCAGATCACACCGATCATTATGCAAGAAAGAATGGTACACCACTCTATTATACCCGTTACACAAAATACCACCTCGATAATTAAACTTAAAATAAAAAATAGGATTAATAAGACAAATGATTCCCAAAGTAAGCGTTTCGTTATATTTTAGTCCTTAATTTTTAAATTTTTCACTTTGGTCCGTCAAGTATACGATCTATTACACTTTTATCCCTGATAGCAACACCATTCAAAATTAATAATGGGAGGAGGGGTATTTTTATTTTTTTTTTTAAATGTAACAAAATTACAAGATTTGGAAAGAAAATGCAAGTACAAAATTTAGAGACTAAAATGAAACAAATTGCACTTTTTAGAACCAAAATATTATAAAAATGCATATTTTTTAGACCATGTATATATTTGATCATTTAAGAAAATACTCGTTCTCCTATTATTGATTTTGATTAGCACTGACATCAGGAATTAAAGTGTAACAGATCACATATTTTGGCAATCAAAATGGAACAATTAAAACATTGAAGACTAAATGTAACAGAACGTATACTTTTGGGACCAAAGTGGTAGGGGTGTTCAAAAAATCGGTGGAACCAGTGAACCGATTCAATCCGATCTAAACCGTTGATGTGTTCCTTTTTTTCCGATTCTAGTTCCGGTTCCAAAAATAGTGGAACCGTTCGAAACGATCTGGTTCGCGACTTTAAGACTTCGATTACGATTCTGAACCGAACTAAACTGTGACATTTTTATTTATTATTTTTTAATATTTTTATATATAAAAGAAGGGTGTAGAAGTAGTTAGCAAAATTAAAACGGTAAACTTGTCTATGGAATTAATAAGTTTCAACCAACTCAACTATGTTAATTATTGTTAGTATTTAAATCATAAAGTATTATAACGTAGCGGGAAAAACATTTAGATCATATCTTTAGGTGATAGAATCTCGTGGGTAAATCACGTGCTTCCAGAATCTAAACAACGAACCCAGCAGTAGAGTGATACTACAAAATGAGTATCACCCACACAAGTCACAGTGCAAAATGGCTTGATCATTGTTTAATGGGAGAGAGTCAGAGACAAAGTATGGGAAAAAAGGTTATGGGCAAAAACCACATAACGTATCTGATATACGTATCTGATATATCAATATATTATCTAAAATATAATCAGATATATAACTACCAATATCTATCTATTCATCTATCCATATCTATTGATATGATAGATATAGATATCCTGAATGGTTATCCAAATAAGTTTTGAATTAAAATTCAAACTTACATGGAAAAGGTTCAAAAGGTTTAGATTCAAAAGGTTCAAAGGGTCATGCCACATCGGCGCCCAATTTCTAACATCTCCCACTCGCACATGAGTTGGCATGACACTGCCATGTCTCTATCTCAATCTCCTCAAAAATGAACAATTTCATACTAGCCAATGCACCGTGCGACTGCTGAGAACACCTGCATGTGAGAGCTCTATACTAGAAACTCAAAAATGAACCAGCATAGAGACATCAACCCAAAAAGAACAGAAATAGTGTCTCATATACCCTAGACCCATCTAATTACACCGGTCTAAAAAACATCTCTAATCCCTCAAAAAAGAGCATGTTTGACCCTCTCAATTCTTGCAATATATTCACACTCAATCCGCCTCTCATACAGAGCGATGTGAGTTGCCGGCAATGAATATACAACAGTGGTGTAATACTAGATGATCTTCCCTTTGCCCTCATGCCATTTAGTTTAGGATTGACCGCTTTCCCAGTGATGTCCCTTAAGGCCGAATCATACATGACCACAGGCAACATACCAAAGTAGTAGAACATCAACCCCTTTTTTTGGGTACCTTATGACATAGTCAAAAGTCACAAAAGGGTACATAAATGAAAGTCATATCAATAATGACACGTAAGACTCACACGGTAAGGAAACAGGGATCCATTCTCTTACCCCATTACTCGGTCGCCAAGCACATATAGTATGAATACATGCTACGGTGGAGTAACTCTTCCAAAAGAGTGACGTCATACTCGATACACCGTACAGATATTAGTCTAATCGCTTTCTAGCGCCTAACCCGAATTCTCTATTTGCTCGCCTTCTAGGCGCCAAATGAGATCTCGCATCTGGCTAATCATAACAGACACAACATGGAAAGTGGGCACTAACATCCATGTTTGGTCCTTAACACGACCTCATCTTGGTTGTAACCGAGGCGACATGAATAGTGGATAATTTAAGCCTCTCTTGGCTCCAAAAAAAAAATAAACCACTAGTCTCATCCTTGCTCGCTCCCAAGCGCCAAGGGCGATTGCTCGTGTGAGTGAGCCAATCTTGCCTGTTGACATCATCATCTGCTAATCATTATGACACAAACCATAATAGTGTCAACATCCCATCATCTCATAACAAATAAGTGATCGATCAAAAAAAGTGATCACAGCCTGCGCAATTCTAGATTCCAAGCATAAGCTTTATCAGCACCTCTTGCGATAAGCATATACAATGGAATCCACCATTTGCGCCTCACATGAAGTGGTTCAAGATTACTACTTCTTGCGCAATTACCTCTCTAAAGATATTTTGGTGACCAATTTGAGTTCATTCTTGATGTGCCCAACTAGCGCATTGAATCTTACAAGGAGCAAATTAATATACTACTAGTAAAGCATTCTATCCACAGTCTAATGAGCAAGGTCAATGTCTAAACAACTCAGTTGACCATTTATCAAAGATAACACTTATTATGCCGAATACGCCCACATAGCGTACTTTAGGCTCCCATAACAAAGAAAAGATCAAGGAATATAGGTCATCTGTTTCTCCCAAAGATAATCCGAGGATTCACTCAATAGTTAAGGCTCTGGCTTTTACCGATAGGTAAGTCAATGGGTTTGCAATTTTGCATCTAGAATCGTTCTAGGATATTCCTTATGTAAGTCATTAAAGACAAAATAGGAATTCTCCCAAAACAATCCCTAAGGATCGTACATCCGGACATATAAATTACATCACCCATGTCCATCATATCTAAAACAGAGGACTGCCCACACTAGGTGGCGACAACCCTATAAATTCCTGGCTCATAATGACTAAGTAAGGAAAAACTTCTTTTGGACCATTGATCATGCCTTAGTGGTTTTCATCGATCATCGTTGGCCTATCATGGCTTGACGAAATCTAAGAACCACTATTTGGATAACTGTTTTAGGCTGTAAAAGATTTATTGGAACTAGCAACCTTTTTGCGCTCCTAACTTTTCACCATAAAAGCAGAAAGTAAATCCCTACGGATCTACTTATCCAATTCTCTAACGAGAAAGTTAGGTCACAATGTCCACAAATCAATGTTCCGAACTTATGTCAATCATAGCCTAAGTCCAAATAACCTCAATTCCCAAGAGGAAGTCTTCTCATGGTCTACACTTTCCTTAATAGTGCGACTTTTCGGTATCTAGCGAGCCTTATGCCTCAACAATGACTATCCAAATTACGCATAACTTTAGAACAGTTTTGCGTCATAATGGAAATTCAACTAAATTATAGAAATGGTTATGTCACACCCCAAACCCGCCCCTAAAAGTTTCGGGCATGACTTATTCAGAAACGGACACTTAACCTGATATACGTAATATATGGGGCCTGGACGGAAGTATTAATAAAATTAAATAACATAAAACATCATCCATTGAGCTACCACTACTATGCCAGGACAGCAAACATTACATTAGGTAGATAATACACAGGAAGCATACACCCGAGCTTTAGTTACAGTCATTGACATTCATACAAAAGTACTAAAGAAGACTATGCCAGGACCGCAAACATTACATTAGGTAGATAATACACAGGAAGCATACACCCGAGCTTTAGTTACAGTCATTGACATTCATACAAAAGTACTAAAGAAGAAAGGGGTTATTTACATTCAACCATAGGCAGACAATCAAAGCATAAACCGAAAACCTAGTTAAAGCTTTACAAAATGCACGGGTTCTATCTTAAGTGCCTGGACACACTGAGGTTGACAAGAGATAGACAAGTCTCAAGGGTTAGGACTGGCTTTCCAGTTGGTTACCTACAGAAACAGACAAAATACAGAGTGAGTAAAACTCAGTGAATAATAGTACATAAATAATGTACTGGTTAACTTAAATAACAAAGCATATAACTGTGGAGGCATATGATTAATTACATTCTGTAGTCATTTCTAGAACGGCCATGGGCCCAATTTCCTTAACAGAGTGGCTTTAAGCATAGTAATACACAGAATGGCCATCGGCCAAGAAATAACAGAACGGCCTAATGGCCCAGAAATAACAGAACAGCCTATCAGCCCAGAAATAACAAAACGGCCTAACGGCCCAGAAATAACAGAACGGCCTATCAGCCCAGAAATAACAGAACGGCCTAACGGCCCAGATATAACAGAACGGCCTAACGGCCCAGAAATAAATATGTATGGACTCAAGAAGTGGCTCGTACGGATTCTAGAGGTGGCTCCCACCAAAGTGTAACACTTAGTTCCGTACAGCACTTTGTTCCATACCAGAAATCATCATAACAGATTAACTTCAGAATCATACAGAAAGTACATACATTCTTCCCATTATTCACATGAATTACCATCGGTAATATAAGTTTAACAGAACGTTGCTGATAATTGTTAGCAAAAGGGAACCACATTCCAGAGATACGTAGATACCATAGTTTCATAATGCACATACATCCCATTTGCTTGTCATGAACCAATACCACTAACTTGCAGATAATGGAATGTCAACATTAATCATCAACAGTAAACAAAACGTATGATCCAACGATGCACTTAGATTTCCTCATGGTTCTTTGTAGGTCGACATACTTGTCTCGTAATTAGCAGAACATTAATATTAACAATAGTCCGAAGGTAAAGGTACCATTACATCAATAGGTCAGAACAGTTCATATCATAACATGAATCATGTAACAATGTTATTGATACTCAATTCCTTTCTATTAACCAACTTCACAGTGTTAATAGTTTGTATGCAATTCTTATGCAGAATCATGAGTAATTCATAGGATGGTACATTCACGATAATCATTAGCCATAGCCAGAATACAGCGTAGGTTTAGAGTCATACCAATGTTCACAAAAATCTTTCCATGTCCACACTGTTTCCCAATCAACATAATATTAACATAACTACGTCTGAAGCGCAGAGCGTTAATAAAAAGAATTATTAACGGTAATCAAATGTGCGATTACAATACTATTACTCACAGCGGTAGGTCTCTGATAGCGGTGGAACAATGTCCTCGTCTTGACCTACGAACACAATGCATATAACAGATTATGAGAATAAAACCAACCTCTTTTTATTCTTCACTCAATAGCTATGGTGGTTCTAGACTCATTAGTCCTCCATAGGTTATAATCCATGCCTCATAAGATAGGAGGAATCGATCGGAGAAAGGTTCAGACGAAGAAACGGTACAAACCGGTAACCAGAAAATGAATAGTCGTCACTAATTTGGGCATAACTATTTCTGTATTTAACATTTTGGAGTGAAACTACCACCATTGGAAACTAGACTTCCGGGGCTTGATTTTAGGCTCAAGAATCACTCAAAACGGAGTCCGGATGCAAAAGATATGCCTGTTCAAAGTTACCCGGTCTATGCTGAAACAGGGGTGGCCGCTCGTGCGCCCACTTTGGCCGCTCGTGCAGCCCAATTCCGCTCGAGCGGAAGAACTCGGCTGCTCGAGCGTCCAAAAACAGAATGGAAATCCCTTTTTCTTCTTCATGTCCGCTCGTGCGGTGCCCGTGGCCGCTCGTGCGGTATGGGCAAAAACATCAGTCCGAAAATGGGTCTTTTGCTCCAACACTTGATTCTTTCCATTCTTAAACTTAGTTCTAAACATAATTCACTCAAAAACATGTACAATTGCCTAATAACATGATAACCTAAAATCAACCAAGTATAATCTCCTCTCAAATAAAACAATCTATGTCTCAAATTAAAAATCCAAGACTCATCTTTCTATGTAATCAAACTTCCAAAATATATGCTCTCAAATCATAAGAATATATCTTACCTATGGTTGATTTTCACACCAAAACTTGTTATTCCACAAATCATTGTTAAGATTGGACCCAATTTAACAAATTTAAGGAAAGCAAAGTTCATTTCCATGAATTCAACCCATTTCACCCAAAATCCCAAAACACTAGTTCATTTACATTTTAAACTTCCAAATTAATCCTTGATTTCATGTAGTAATTGAATTATTTACAAAGATAATAGTTAAAACCACATACCTTAACCCAAATCCTTGAATTCTCCCCTTAAAGCTCTTCAATCTCCAAGCTTTCCCTCCTTCCTCTTTGAGTTCTCTCAAGAACTCTCTCTCTCTCTCTCTCTCTCTCTCTCTCCCCCTAGATATTTTTGGTTCAAAATAGATGAGTTCAACAACTCCTAAGGCATCCATGTATATAAATATACACACACACACAAGATTAACACAAGGGAGAGCCAAACATGGCCTTACGAATCGTACGAAATTAAATTTCAATTAAACTTTTCAGATGACTCTAAAAATTACACTGATCATGAATATGCCCTCTATTCTGGTTTCTGAAGCCTCTAAGGCTTTCAATTTGCAGTACAAAATTAACCACTCAAACGTGCATTAACGAATCAGACGAATTAGATTTTCAATTAATTTTCTCAATTAGTTGTAAAAATTTCCATTAGCATAACCAAGCACTCAATTTCGATTTCTGAACCCATAAAGGTCGGTAATTTCAATTTTAAAGCTGCGACTCAACAGATAATTCCTTAATTCGAACAGATATCGTTAAATTAAAATGTATTAACCCACGAGGACATAAAAGGAATTTCAGATATAGTTTTTGGGGTCGTCACAGGTTAATCCTCAAAGACTTTTCCTTAAACTGCGCAACATTGATCTACTTTCTAAAAACAGGGGACTAGAGCCTTTGGCATTATCCTAGGCTCTTTATCATCTTGCGGAGCAATCATGAATGTTTCCTTCTCAATCACTCAGTGATGACGTGGAAAATTTTCACATTCGCTACCACGCAACTAAGAATGTAAAGTATTCTTCTCTAATGGAGTAATCCATTAGTAGGCACATCGCTCCCACTATCCCTAGGATATTGGAAATTTCTTTCCATTCTCAACTAGGCTACATAAAAGCGCTATGCTTAGAATTCTCTATCTTATAGAGTTCCAAAACTCTATTCACGTCACCTTTACTAAGAAAACTTTATGTGACTTAGTTACACTACCACAAAGCTGCTTACCTATATGCACATGACCCGGAGGGTTTACATGACCGCATACAATAATGCGCCACACGACCCTATGTGTTTACAAGACAGCATACAATAATGCGCTATAGAATCCTAGGTCTTAACTTCGCAACCTTCTGAGAAGTAAAATAAGGATAAGCTGCTTGATGGTTACAGTTCGCCCACAAATGGCTCTCTGCTAACCCATTACTTAAATGGAGTGTAAAATCTGATATGGATGACACTTAGTTAGGGATATAGGCAACAAACTAGTGCAATTCCAAATTGGGAAACATTTTACGCCATTATCCACCTAACATTGACAATATTTAATTCCTTATCTCTACTACACCATTGTGTTATTGAGTACTAGGAATAATCTACTTTCCAAGCATCCATTTCTCTTCACAAGGCTTTCTAAAAAAAAACTCAAATATATACTCGCCACCTTGGTCAAAACTAAAAACACAAAAGCTCTTATCTAAGTGATCTCGACCTCATATGTGCAATGTCAAAAATCATCTCAAAACTTTTGACTTATGGGAGATCAAATAGTCTTGACTCAAATGCGTATCGTAATCTATAAATGTGTCGAGATTGAGGCTTAGCTATCATACCCTTACACATATCTAGTCACAAATATCATAGTGGACTAAATGCGCCAAAGCAAATGACCTTCTACGGCTTTCCTTCTTATTTATGCTAAAGTTACACATTCACATGAGAGCAGGATGTCACAAGCGAGTGGGCCCGAGAAGGCCTACTCAAACCATCGTGTCATTATCTCATTAATGTGATTAAGTATAATAGGCCACCGGTTCATGACCAATGTCATAAGCTAATTCCAATCATCTTAATGTGTGAGTTCTCGAAGACAAGTTTTAAAGGTTTAGGCCCAACTAGGAAATGACTCGCGACTAATTCATATTCACTAGATCATAAAGGGATGTCATGGAGATATCAAGTGCGCCTAAGTCACAAATTTAACTAGTGAGTGCTAATCCCCTGCACAGTGGTAAACATTATTCAAAAACGTTAGCCTAGCTAAGGAATCATACAAAGAAGCCCCTCCTCATGTCTCACACTCAAGTGTGGAAACAATAAGTGTCCAGACTTAGACAAGTTGGCAATGCTATTGCAGCCACTAAACACTAATTTTTTCACTTAGTGTTAATAGATTTTGCAGCTTCTAAGCGCTAATATTTTCACTTAGTGTTAATAGATTTTGCAGCTTCTAAGCGTTAATCTTTTAACTTCACGTGATATTTCAATGCACACTATTATAGTGCATGAAATTTTGCTCCATCCACTCCCAATAATTGGGTAGAAAGCAAAAACACTGCTCATACTAGCTACTCGTCTTACACTTAATGACTAATTTATTTAGCTCGCATTTCTTGGATGATGTGATTCTTGAATGTTACTTCATCCAATGATGTAACATTATTTACAAGTCAAATTACAAAGTCAATCCGCGCAGCTCAATAGTCAAGATCATATACAGATCTATTGAGGGCTTACTAATTTCATAACTCCAAAACTTGCCAATCAAAACTACGTAGTGTGCCGCTAACCATAGCGCACACATCAAATTTTGTTGTGCCAAACAAGGCAACAAAACCAGGGCGACTTTGAGTCATGTTTCCTTACTTTGGCTCAATTAAGGTCCGACCTAAAGTCTCCAAGACTTTTGCTCATCTAAAGAATAGGATTACGTTGTTCACATTTGAACAACTCTACTAAGTCTAGGTCAACCAAATTAACTTTCATAAGCTAAGTCAATTTAGAGAGAAATTCGTATTGGGATCAATTATGATTAGCATAATATAATTTTGCCGCAAAAATCTAAATTAAATAGTGACAATATTACACAAGTCGCAAGATCAAAAATCCGCTATGCTCGTAATCATCTCTTGCGCCACAGGTGACAATTATCCAAATTTTAATTTAATTTATGCGCAAAATATTGGTTTTCGGGAGTAAATCTACAAAGATTTCTCTCAACCGAACAACCTCCCACTGACTATGGCATATCTAAAAGCATGATAAAAAATTCTAATTCCATACAATAGCATCATAATGTAGATTCACAATCAATACATGCTATGTTACATTTAATAACGGAATTAAAATAAAAAATAATTAATCATGCTATTCTAATCACAACATATTACAAACCCAAAAAAAATAATATGCTGTATTTAATATTCAAATTATGTCATAACAGAATGTACATCATTTTGAAATTTTCTGGAATTTTCTGGTATTTTCTGGAATTTTAAATAACTAATAAACACACATAAAATTAGAAATAAATATTCCAGAATCTGGTAAAATGAAAAAACCATACCAGTAAATAGTAAACTACAACAATAGTCTACAATAAAAAATTCAGCCCCAGAAAACTTAATCATGCAACACCAGATGCATTTTAAAGCAGAAATAATGAATTATTATTTCAGGAAAAGTATTTTTTATTTTCATAAAATTTTGAAAATTTTACAGAAGATATAAAATTTAATTCTGAGTCTAATGGTCCCAACCACGCTTGAAACAAAGCTATAAACAATTACTTATGACCATTTAACGCGATTCAGAATTAAAACAAAACAAACAGTGCCTTATGCATCAGCAGCCAAGCCAGCCAAGCCGGCGGAGGAAAATGGCGTGGCTCAGCGCGCAGCTCAGAACGCGACTCAGCACGTGGCTCAGCGCACGGCGCACGTGCGTGGCGCGGACGGCGCCCGCGTGGACAGCACCGCTGATGCGCGCGTGATGGCGCGTGGAAGCGCGTCAGAAGCGCGTCTGGCGCGTGGCAGTGCGTAGAAGCGCGTAAGAGCACGTGGCAGCGCGTGCCCGCTGCTGACGGCATCATCTGGCGCGTGAGGCACACGCGCCGTCTTCCGTGGTGTTTTTTGGTCCAATTTTGTACTGTCGGGCTCCATTTTTCACAATAAAAACATTTATGGTTTCAAAAATGACATTTAATGAAAATAAAAATGAGGTGTATCACACTCTCAATCTAATGAGAGTTGAAGTACAAAAAATCGTGCACTTCATCTTCCTCTTCCATTAATTCATGCATATATCGTAGATATATATTTATATAAAAATATACATATATTTAATGCATAAAAAATAAGCACGAAAAAACCCATATTGGCTCTGATACCAATGTAAATCATAAAGTATTATAACGCAGCGGGAAAAACATTTAGATCATATCTTTAGATGATAGAATCTCGTGGGTAAATCACGTGCTTCCAGAATCTGAACAACGAACCCAGCAGTGGAGTGATACTACAAAATGAGTATCACCCACACAAGTCACAGTGCAAAATGGCTTGATCGTTGTTTAATGGGAGAGAGTCAGAGACAGAGTATGGGAAAAAAGATTATGGGTAAAAACCACATAACGTATCTGATATACGTATCTGATATATCAATATATTATCTAAAATATATAATCAGATATATAACCACCAATATCTATCTATCCATCTATCCATATCTATTGATATGATAGATATAGATATCCTGAATGGTTATCCAAATAAGTTTTGAATTAAAATTCAAACTTACATGGATAAGGTTCAAAAGGTTCAGGTTCAAAAGGTCATGCCACATAGGCGCCCAATTTCTAACATTATTATTATAAAATATATAATATATATTCCGTTATATTAATTTTTAGAACTGAACCGAACTGAACCCATTTTTATGATTCGGTTTTAGTCCGGTTACATAACCTCAATAATCCGGTTATGATTTTAATTTTTTTGGAATCATAAGAACTGGTTCGGTTCTTAGTTATTCTAAAACCGGACCAATTCGATCTGTAAACACCCCTACAAAGTGGAACAATTAAGAGATTGAAGATTAAAATGTAACCGAACGTATACTTTGAATATTAAAATAGAACAATTAAGAGATTGAAGATTAAAGTATAATAAAACGTATATTTTGATAACCGCTAATAATTAACCCAAAAAATAAGGTTGAGATGGAATCCAAAGGAAATACTCCCACAATAAAAAAGCAATATACCCAACGGGGCATTAGTGGTTGTACAATGAGTAGTGCCAGCAGCTCTAATGCCAGTTTTAATGAGCTGGCATGGAGGGAAAAAAAAAAAAAAACAAGACACATCTATTACATCAGCAGTGGATGGAACCCATTGCCAACTCATTAGTGGTGGCTTTAGAGCTCCCTATTTAAAGCTCTGAACCATTTTTCGTTGTACAACTTGTACTAAAAGTAAAATACAATATGATATCTGAGGTGGAAAATCTTTTCAATGCGACGGTCCTATCGTCCATTTGTGTTGACGAGTCGTACAATAAAAAGAAATATTTTTTAGAGAATCGTTAAATATGAGCCACATATAAAAAAAACTAAGTCGGTGAATGAAATTACATATAACAACGATCACCATCGTCTTCGAACGCGCAAACTTCTCATATGCATCATTGGACATGTTTGACTTAGTGATTATGATAAATTACCCTTATTCATAACTAAGGAATTTACTAAACTACCCAAAATTTACTAAACTACCCAAAATTTTCGACACCTCCATCAATGCCTCAACAAACCAAGCCACCATCAACTTCCTAATCATAGCAAAGCTGAGCAAGTTAGCATAGATAATAATCCCAAATACAAAAAAAAAACAAGAACTACCCAAGTCCAGTGGGCCCGTTCAAGTCAACTCTACAAGGTCAGTGATTCAGCCCAAGGTCAATCAGTGTTAGTGTCGCTTAGTACACCAGTCAGAAGAAGGCCTCGCAACGGTTTAGATGGAGCTCCAAAATTAGATCTGGGCGGCCCAAGAGCCAGGAACCTGCAATGCAATGCAGAAAGCAATTGGAGTACTGTGCGGCCAGGGCATCAGCAGTATCCACGGAGAAACCAATGATTCAAGTCGAGCACAAGTATCTATAAGCTTATTTTTACAGAAAACCATCTCCTTTTTGTCTGTAGCACCTTCTTCCCACTCACTGACAGAAAAGGAATACTTCGGTATCAAGCATTTTAATTAACAAACTTGGTCAAATGAAAATTGACAATCTCAATAGTCTTGTCACCTTTTCGATCCGCAGGGTTGACTCTTGCAGTTTCCATGGATACCTATGGGCTTGGGCGGGCCTGAATAATTTTTTTTTTTGTTTTTTTTCCACCAAAATTTTATTATTTTACACTAAAAAAGACATTAGGCCTTGGGCCGGGCTTCAAAATGATGGTCCAGGCCCAAGGTATTGGGCCCAGGCTTAAATGGGCCAGGTCCACCTCGGGCCGCCCACAGACCGCGGATCGTTTTTACACTCCTAGTCATTATTAGCTGCAAATTTGCCTTTTTTGAGGCTCTAAAGATGTATGGCATAAAGAATGATTGGACTTCTCTACCTCTCATGCTTGTAGATAGGGACACGTGGTCTGCTATGAGGTGGTATTTATAATTTATTACCCATTAGAAACCAAACTAAATGAATTTAGAAGATTTAAGAATCATCATTCTTGCATTTTTCTTTGTTATGGATATCTTTGTTAGGCTTAATTTTGATTTTTTTGTTTATCCATCATTGTCCAAGAAGAATGATTGAACAATAACTGAGTTGCAAGTTTAATTTGTGAACATAATCAAAGTTTAGGACATCACTTTCTTGCCTTAATCAAAGTATCTGAGTGCATGACTTGTCAACAATTTCTATTTTATTTTTTCAACCCATGATAAAACTTTGCAGTATAATGAGCATTTTTTTTTTTTTTTTGCATGTGCTTAGACTTTAATAAACTTTTAATTGGAAACCTCATCTCTACTATAGATTATTAGTAGTTTTTGCTTTTCTTAAATTGAATGATAGATAGTTTGAATACTAGTGATAAAAGAGCAAGCAAAACCAATTTATAGAATAAATAAATAAATATAAGATAATTAGTTTTGTTACAAGAATTCACTCAATTTTGATTGTAGTCTGATTGTGTTTGGAAGTGCCATTAAGACCTATGGTAAATATAAGATATCTCTGGGGATTGGCTTTCCTATGGTAAATATAAGATATCTTTGGGGATTGACTTTATTTGTTGTTGTTCATGGTTAAGATATTTTCCTATGGTAAATCTATATAACAAGACACCTCTGCTTTTGAATCCAAAAGGAACATGTATCTTGTCTAGCAATGGATTTAAAGGCTGAGATTAATTTGAGATTTTGTTTCTTTTTACCTTCACCGTTCGATTTCAAAATATTTCAAACCCATTTCAATCTCTTGCTCTCTCTTCACCGCCCAAAATTTCAAACCCATTTCATCATCACGTTTCTCTCTCTTACTCCCTCTTCACCTGGTTCTTCATTGCTTTAGTTCAGTGGTTGTATTCAAACCCATTTCATTATCAGTGTTTCTCTTTCTTCACCAGGTTCTTCGTTGCTTCGGTGGTTGTCATCAGTAGCAGTAAGATCGTTCGCCTTCAGGTAATACCTATCTTTTACAAGACTGTGGGCATAGCATTTATGCACGATAGATCGGCAAAAGCTCATTCTGTTCTAGCATTTATCATTGGAGCTCTTCCCCTCAAGCTCCAACTCCCCCCTCTTCCCAACCCCACCTGAAACTCTCCACTCTCTTACTCCCTCACTTGAAGCTCACTCACCATACCCACCTATTGCTCCCGCAATCCCTCACCCAAAGCTCCCTCTCATTTCATTTCATTTTTGTGTTGTTGTGGATTGTGTTAAGCACGTTATATTCTGTGAAGCAGATTGATTGTTACATTGCTATTGTTCATGCTTTGGAATTATTTATCCATAAATCTTTATTAAGCTGGTTATAATTTTTGAATCATTTTGTTGTTCATGCTTTTGATTATGAATGTATTAAGCAGGTTATAATTGTATTAAACAAGTTATAATTGCAATGGATTGATTTTAGGGATTAATCAAGAAATCTGACATTTTGGGGCTGTTTTTCCTATTAATAATCCAATGATGGGTTGTTTTTTCCTATTTTTTTCTTTCATTTTTCTACTTTCAAGTAATCAGCATCATTTATTAATCCAATAAATTGGATTGTGATAATTGAAATGGATTGTCTTGCTTTTTTGCTTCTTATATAATTGTGGCCTTTTGCTTATATTATTTTTTAATTGTATTTGGCTATAGAAAACCCAAGTATATATCCAAAAATAGCAAAACTTAAGCCCTCTGATTTTAGCAACATGGTTTTTCAAGAAATAGATAAGGCACCAAGTTTACACACAACTATAGAACTATATGCAACTGTTTGGTCCAATCCGATGAATGCATATTGCAAAAGTGATGAGTTTCATGCTCCAAGTTGAAAGTGTGTCAAACCAAAGGGGAAAACCAAAATGAAGAGCTAGGAAAATACAGAGTCTTATATGACATTTAGCCAAAAAACCACTCCCCACCCCACTGGCTCTGATATGTAACTCCCTCGCTCGAAGCCCTCTCCCCACCCCCACCTTCAACACCCATTATTTCATTTCATTTCATTTTATGTCGTTACCTATCTATTTTAGTTTTTTTTTAAGATTGATTGTTACATTTGACCTTTTTTTAAAAAAATATATATTTATTACATTGTTACAGTGATGCTTAGTTTGTTGTTATACTTTTGAAATGGATTGAGCAGGTTATAGTTGTATCTTGAATCATTGTGGATTATGAATGAATAATGGAAATGGGTTGTTTTTCTTTGTTGTTTTCTCATCTCAGGAACATTTTTGGGATATGTCCTACTTAAAAGTGTTTCAAGTTCTTAGGGATATGTCCTGCTTATATCTGTAATCTACATTAACAATTTGTTATATTTATATAGATTTTCAGAAATTATAGAGTTATAGTCTAAATGGGATGGGATTGAAGTTTTTTAACATATGCTTTGTGTTGCTGGAAATTGTTGTTAAGCGGATAGAGCTCTCAATTTTGCTAAATAGAAATTGTTGTTTATAGGCCTGGATAGTCAAATTTGCTGGTTTTTGGATTTTTCCTATCATTATATTTATATTTTTATTTTTTTTGTGACTTTTTTGGGTGTTTGATTATTGAAAAAAAATAGAGGAAAATTTCATAGCTTCTGGAATTGTGAGGTTGGGGTGGTTGAGTTTGATTTGATAAAATTATTTGTTGGTTGTTTAGAGTTTGACTTTGTTGGTTGTTTAGCCACGCTTAGGTGGGTTTAACTCTTTGTAGAGTTTAGTTAACTACTAATTTAGACAACTTATGTTCAAGCAATGCCTCAATGATAGAGTTAATTACAATCTAAAGTACCTTTCTTACCTGGAAAAGAAATCAAAACAAAAACACTTTAAAATAAATTTTGGGTCTTTAACTCTAACTTGGAACTTAGTCCTAAATAGATTTGCTTCTTTCTACATGTCCTATATTTTATTCTTGCAATTGGATATAGCCTTTTCACATGTAACGTTTTCTTCTTGCAATGTAACCTCTCTCCTACAAGATGTGCTTGGCCAAAAAAATTAATGCCAAAAGGGGCAGACTTTGAACCAAAACTCATCCAACAACCAACTGTATGTACAACATCACTAGATTGAAAGGAATTTTGCATATTTAGATTAGCTTGGAATTTGGACTTGCAGTGTCTCCAAATTGATGATTGATTAGAGGAAGGAAAAATGTTGTTTACTTCCATACTATTCATTTGGCAGTTTGATTGAGCTTCTTCCCCTGTGTTCCTTTTCCCTATGTTTTAATCTTCTAGAATAAAATGTCACGTGAAACTCTAAGGTAGTGTTTGGTTCACTGTAATAAAGTTCAAAGATTCCTTACACTTCTCATATTTGGTTGACTAAAAGAATAATGAAAAATTCATTGCAATGAGAATCATCATTTATCTCATTCCAGTGAACCAAATAAGGTGCCAATGAGATTGAAGTATTTTAAATATGATTAGTGTTCTGATAAATGATTTGGTTTATTTTGATAAATGTGTGAATTGGGTTTCCTTTTTTAACATGCAAAGTAATGTTTTGTGATCTTTTGTTTTTATTTGATTATTAGAATTATGGTGAGAAAGAAATAGCCCATTGTACTTGAATTATGGCACAATTAAGTAATCAAATAGTCATTGTACAACCATTGGTATTTAAACCTAATCTATTAATAGCACTATTAAATGAGTTATTTCTTCACTACAGGTCTCTGGTGTTTCAACCTCTTCAACAACCTTGATGTTCATTTTAATTCAAATCATGGACAACATTCATATTTTTGGTTATGTATGTTTAGTTTATAGTTTATGAATCAAGGCTTAATTTTTGACTTTTTATTTATAATTTTTCTTATAATCAAATGTTTTTGTATTATTTTTTGCAGGTGGATGATATGTTAGAGGAAACAGTAATATTAGATCTCGATACTCATTTTTTTTATTTAATCTACATTCCTTAATATAATTTTTCTTTTACCTTTCAAATGCATTTCTATATATACACAGGTTCAGTTTCTTCAAAACAGAAATGTCAGTGTTGTGATCCATAATGAACGGGACTTCAATGTCCTCTGTGTTCGTGGGGTAAGCCCACTAATCAAATTTATTTACTTCTCATATTTTTCTCTTAATAATTTTTGCTTATTTTTTGAAAAGCAAAGACAAAGGCAAAGGTAAAGGCGAAGGAAATGAGAAGCTTAAAGGAAAAGGAAAGGAAAACTACTCAAGAAAGGAAATAAAAAATACACAAGTAGTATGATTCTTTTCAAGTTTGTTTTGGAGCATGTGTAAAGAAAATCATGGGGTTACGTGATATTTTGATGCATGCATAATCTCTGTATAATTTTTTTTTTTACTGTAAAGTTTGTGAAGATGGGCATGGTGCTTTTAATCCTTAATATTATTCATTTTCAAACTAAATTATGCATCCTTAAAAAATAATACACTAGAAAAAATTATAAAGGATCTTTTACAAAGATATATAAAATTTTCCAAATAGAAGAGGGAAGTGACTAAAGTTTAAAAAAGAACACAAATGATGAAAGAAGGAAATAAATTGATAGTGTATTTTAATTAAAATTGTGTTTAAATTATGATCAAGTCAAACTTTTGTAGGATTGGGTTGAAAAAGCTATGGAGCTCAAGAGGATAAATAAGACTACATTGCTCCGATGGAATTGTAATAAGGTATCCTTAGTCCATATTGTTTCAATATCTATTTTTCTTATTATTTCAATATGCTCATGTTATTGTTTTTTAAATATTAGATTGTTGTGCATGCTCTTTACTGGAAAAAGTACACAGGAGTTGATACATGGACATTTCAAAATGTGATGGAGAACAAATTTGAAGGCGTCCAAGCGCTTTAGAGGCGTCCAAGTACTTTTTGTAAAAGAACAAGTTTGAAGACATTATATTTTGTAAAGTTGACAAATATTTTGTAAAGTATATCCTTGATGTTAACCACGTTTGTAAAGCTTCCTACTGATATGTACTTGAATGAATTTCTAATATTTTTGTAAAGTCTCTTACCAATGTAAAATATTGGACCTTATGGATGGTTATTGAGTGTGGACAGTAAAGTGGCCTTGAAAATTCATTAAATTTAAGTGCAACAATTTAATTTAGTATCTTTGCATATTTTGGTGGAAGTCACATATGCATATTTTGGTGGAAGTCACGTATGCTTAACATGGATTTTTGTGTAAATTAGTGTCTATTGTGCATGAATAATTTATTAGTGGGTTGAAGGAGGATGTTATAGTATTGAATAATCTATTGTGTATGAATAATTTTTATATTCTTGACTTTAGTTCCCCCTCCCCCTATCATGGTTATGAATTTTATGTTTCTTCATTAAGAAAGACTAGTGTATTTCGATGCACTATTTTCATGGTTTGTTTCTGAATTCATTTTTCTTTTCAGGACCTCTGACTTTCCAACACAGTTGGTTGTGAAATTAGCTTGGGTTTGTTGTATCATCCATGATATTCTAGTATCAACAATAAGGTTAGTCTTCAAAGTAACTTTTTATTTCATTTATTTATATGTAGTTAGTTGAAATTGTGAAAAAGTTTGGAGGATTTGAACTATTCCTATTGATATTTGATGTTTTATTAGACTGATTTGAACTATTCCTTAAACAAGGCTAATTTTGAAAATATGTTAGAGAATGAGATGGGAACTCTTGAAGGCATCACCCCAATTGTTGGAAAAATTGGTTTTATAAGGCTTATTTTGGGCCAACTTTGAGCCCAAAATTGAGTGGGCCCCAAACGTCCTTTGGGGTGAGTTCGAAAATGTGACGTGTTCCTTGCCGCATGGCAAGTCACACGGTGAAGATGGTTCGTCAAAACCATTTATGAGTGAATAGGAAGTTGATGTCGTTTTCGGGTTCGTGGAATGGACAATTAAAGAAGTAAATGTGGGTTTCCTTGAAATTGGTTATCCCACATTGAAACTTTAAGAGAGCTTTTGTGGGTATATAAGCTCTTGGTGTACTAACTTGGGTTGGGCCCTAAGGGGCACCCCAAGTTTGTAGAAGGGAGGAGTTATGGACAAATGGAACCTTGGCTCAAACCCACCACACACGCGCGCGCGCTGCCTCGGTTCGACCGGGCGCGGATGTAGGTTGTGTATCGGGTCGGTTCTTATATTGATTTTTTGGACAAAATTCATTTGAATTTTTTCAAAAATATTTGCGGAAAAATTTAATTTAATTCAAATTTAAATTTAATTTCTGTCCTAATTTCTTTCCTCCTTCGGTCCAAGTCCAACAGGTTCAAAAAGACCAAAACAGATTCGGTTGCTCGGCAGTTTCTCGACAGATATGTAACTGTAGCAGTTACCAGCAGTTATCTGTCTGAAACAGTGTTGTATCTGTTCAATTTAAATTTTGCATCTGTTCATTCAATTTTAGCACCAGTTCGGCAGATTGGTTTGCGATAAATAAAGGCCATTTTCCAACAGTCATTTGATCCAAAAACCGTCTGAAAAATTCAATTTTCTTGCTATTCCATTTTGTTCCTTTGCATAAATTATTCTTTATATTATTTTTTAGGAAAAATAAAGAGAGTATAGAACACAAGGTTTTTGTTCGCCGTACAAATTGTTTGGAGTGTTACCACAATTTGTGAAGATCATTATATCCTGGAAGATAGACGCCATTTGTCCGTAAGCACCGAAGCAGGGCGAATCTGTGTTAAAGACAGAGTGTCATACATTCGACTTGATTTTTTAAATATTCATTCGGTTAGATAAAATAAATTCGGTACGTTATTTATTTTATTTGTTTGATTTTGTTTCAATTTATTTATTGTACATGGAAGATTGTTTCAACAATCTTAAGACATACGAATTATTCTATTTATAGAAATTTTCATTTGTTTCCTTTCTTCTTTATTTTTCTTACGGAAATTATTTTCTGTGGTTCTACAAAATAATATTATGGTTGGAAAACAAATAGTAGTAATATACTGTCTATTTTCTTTGATAACTAGTAGTTATGTACTGGTGTCATTGTCACGACCCAAACCTGCCCCTATAGGTTTAGCGCCGTAACCGGCCAGTAATCCGTGGATTACCTACGGCCTCTGAAGACATTAACTGTCACGACCCAAACCCGGTCCTATGGGTTTAGCACCGTAACCGGCCAGTAATCCGAGATTACCGAAGGCTTGCTTAACAGTAATACAGTAAAACAGAGTTCAGGGCCTGGCGGAAGCCAATACAGTAAATAAATAAGGTCCATTGAGCTGTGACAGTCTGTATGCCAAAAAGATTTTTCATGCATTCACACATGTAGAACAGTACAATCTATACAAAATTTACAGTCACACAGTACAGGGACCTAATCCCTTGATAACAGTATAGTAAAGTAGAAAACAGTCTATACAGTAATCCAAAACAGTACGGAGACAGACGGGGGGAAAAAAAAAACAAAACACCCCAAAGCCATAGCATGGCAGCTCGGAACCTCGCAGTGAGGCACAAAGGCTGGCTTGACAAAACTGGAGTCTAACCCACGCTCGTAGCTCCGATCTGGTGGCTAAGCACCTACATATATATATATATATAAACAGTAAGCTAAAGCCCAGTGAATAACATAATGCGTAAAGGGGTTAGGAATGAAATGTCCTTACAGCAATGAAAACAGTTCATTAAACAGTATTTCAGTCTTTCAGTCAGAACAGTTATTCAGTCATATGTGGTACATCCATTAGCATAGCAGTAAACAGTAGGTCTTAAAAACCGAACAGTAATGATGGCCATCAATCAGTAAACAGTAGTGGTTCCACGAGAGAACCGACAGAGATCTCTGTAACAGTAACAGTAACAGTAAACAGTAGGTGCTAAGGATGCCACAGTACATTTCAGAATATAGGACATACATTCAGTCAATTAACAGTAATCAATTCAGAAAACAGTTCAGTTAATCAGTCAGAAAACATTCTCAGTTGAACATATCTTTACACAATTGTTACTCACAGAGTTTGGGCTACAGTATGCTAGAGCGTGTCTCCCCAGTCGCCAACCCTACACAGTTCACAGGTTGAACACACACTAAGCTACACAGTTGGGAAATATCATAACTTAATCCCTAATTTGCCTTGGTGTGTTCTACATCTATATCCTCATTAAGATGCCTTAAACTAGGCTTAAGAATGCCTAGAATGGGATGAGGATGCAAAAATACACTTAGAAAACATTTTACAAAGTTTGCTAAAAATAGGAGCCTCGCTCGAGCGAGCCTTCCTTCGCTCGAGCGAGCTTCCAAAATCAAAGGCTTTGCTCGAGCGTAGGTTCTCTCGCTCGAGCGTGCGTCTGCGTGTACCCAAAAACCTGAAAGCTTGCAATTTACGTTCGAGCCACCAATTCTACGCTCGAGCGTAGCTTCGAACAAAGGTTGGTCGCTCGAGCGAAGAATCCTTCGCTCGAGCGAAGAAGCCAAATTCTGGAATTTCCAGATTTGTCTCCTAAGCTCAAACCAAGCATTCTTTCACTCAAAACTCGACCTCTTGGGCCCAAATTCTGGAAAACACATCTAAATTCAATGTATAACAAGTTTCAAAGCTCAATTTATGAATTCAAACCCCAAAGGTGAGTCAATTAAGCCCATTTTTCAAACCCATTTTTTCATGAACATGGAGAATATGCAACATGCATGGATTCAAACCACATTTAACTTCAAAGCTTGCTCAAATGAGCTCATTCTTTTCAAAACAAGTTGGAAACATGGACTTAAGCTTGATTATGCACATGCATGTGACAATTGGCCATGAAATCAACTCAAAATTTATCAATACACACATGCATGCATGAAATGAGTTCTAATTCAACACTATAGAACCAATTTATGTCTTAACTCTATAATTTGCCATGAATCTAGCAAGAATCAACCTTAATGACATCAATGAGGGGTTGAAATTCATACCTAAGTCTTCAATTAGGAGAATACAAGCTTAAGTTTGCAATTTAGTCTTCAATTCCACCAATTGACAAGCAAAATTCAAGATGAAACACTCTCCTAACCCCCCTCTCTCTCTAAGGTCGGTTGAGGCAAGGAATAGAGCTGAGGAAATGTTTTAATTCAAGTGTGATGAAGCTCAACAATAAGAATAAACTAAGGCCCACTCAATGGCAATTCCGTAAATAAGGCAACTTATATGTTTAGCTTATTTTAATCTAATTTAATCATACCTAATCACATTTCTGACAAATATACCATTAAATCACATAAATTCCAATGGTTCCAAAACATCAATCTATTTTCGATTCGGCCGCCGATAAGGCCTTCAATTTGCAGTTTAAACATGAAAGCACGAACAGATAATCAAATAATCGAAAAGATAAAAATGCAATACAATAGATATGCTCAGTCAATTCAGTTCCAATTTTCAATCAGTCCGTTCAGTACTTTAGTTAGTTCAATTATCAGTCATAAGCAGTCCAGTTTAACAGTAATCAGTAGGTAATTTAGTGATTTATCGGTAAACAGTATGGGGGTTATTACATTAACAGATATCAAGGGGCTGCGGAAGCAAATACATAAAGTAAACAAGGTCCAATGAGCTGTGATGACGTACATGGGACAGACAATTTAAATCTTATTTATAAACATAAACATGCTAGTCGGGTACACCCATATGTACAAAATATTTACACAAGTACATCCCAAGATCCAACTTAACAAAACAGGTACAAAGGACTAGCATGAGGTGCAAAACTGCCATGGCATCGGACTTCAGGCGGAACCTCCTCGGGAGGCACAACAGGTGGCTTGACCAAAAACAAAACAGAGGGCCATCAACTCTGGCCAGGGTCTTGTGCCGGCTCACCTACATATATAATATAAACTGTGAGCGAAAGCCCAGTGAATAATAAACAGAGTAAGGAGGTTTCAATGAATGAGTCCATACAGATTTCAGAAATCAATTCACATTGTATTAAAATCATGCTTGATCAGATCGGAGTCATAGTTCAACATTTTCAAATTCATACTTGATCCAATCACATATAGACAGAAATCTTAAATCATGGTTACATTTACGTGATTCATCCATTAGCGTAATTAAACTGGACGCGCAATGCGTAAGGTTATGAATAACCTCCTTAGCTCCTGTGAAGGAGCCTCCGGATCCGGGTAACTGGACAGCTAAGCCCCCATGGCGGGCCTCCGGTACGGGCTATAGTGCACAAACTGGACGCATAAGCGTAGGTTACAACTAACTTTGTTCCACAAAGGAACCTTCCGCTACCGGGTTACGGCTGTAAATCTCACTTGGTACTAAGGATGTCATGAATACATGTTAGAACTTGGACAGTCATTCATTGTACATAACATATCTTTTCAGAAAACAAATATCATTTGTCACACAGAAAATACATACTGTTGAACATATCTTTACTAAGTTATTACTCACAGTGGGCGTTGAACCGATAGGTGGAGCCAAATGATCAAACAGACTGCGGCACACGACCTACATAACACATAGCGGATACACACTTGAAATACGCATTTCTAATTGTATAAAACTCACACCAATGATTCTAAGTGTGTACTTAACGCCTTAGCCTTAGTATGGAGCCTTAAGCATGGCTTAGGAATGTCTAGGATGGAATGAGGATGCAAAAGAATGCCTTAGAAACATTTTCAGAAATTTTCAGAAAAATAGAGTTCCGCTCGAGCGCATGTTTCCCCGTTCGAGCGGACATGCAAACAAAGGGACCCGCTCGAGCGTCAACTTCCTCGCTCGAGCGTGTCACACATTCCTCCGCTCGAGCGTACATTCCTCCGCTCGAGCGGACTGATGAACAGTGCAACGTACTGGATGCTCGATTTCACCGCTCGAGCGCGCATAACCCCACTCGAGCGTACTGTAAAACAGGTCAAAGTGCTAGGAGCTTGATTTCCCCGCTCGAGCGGACAATCAAAATCTGGAAATTCCAGATTGCACCTCCAAGCTCAAACTCAAGTTCAAATGCATCAAAACCGATCCTCTTGGGCTAATTTCTGGAAAAACACTTGTAAACACATAGAATAACATGATTCAAAGCTCAATTTAAGAAACCAAAGCCCAAGGGTGTTTAATTTAAACCCAATTTGAAATCATTTTCATGAACAATACCCAAACATGCCATGCATGAACTTTAAACAACTTACAAGCGTCAAAACATGCTCTATTGAGCTCGATACTTTGAAAACATGATGGTTTCATGAACCTTATGCAAAACATGGACATGCATGTGAGGAAAACATGACTTACAACCTCAAAACTCAACAATAACAACATGCATGCAACAATTAAGCTTCAATACAATATCACAAGCCATAAATTGGCTCTAGACTTCAACTTAGCCCTAAACCATGCAAGAATCAACATGAATGCACAATCAAGGAGATGAATTTCTACCTTAAGTCTTGAATTAGAGGTGTAGGAGCTCAAACATGCAATTACTCTTCCAATTTCCAAGTCTCCAAGCAAATTTTGCAAGAAGAACTCAATCTCTCCCTCTCTAGCCCTCTTGGTCGGCTAAGGCTCTCAAGTGGCTGATGAAATGTTGTTTTGATCAAATGTATTAAGGCTCAAGAGGTGAGTAGATAATGGCCACTAAGTGGTCTAATGGTAAATAAGTCAAACTTAGCATTAAATCATTATTTAATCTAATTTAATCGTACCAAATCACATTTTACTTAAATACACCATAAAATCACATAAATTAGGACGATTATGAAACACTAAACGATTTTGAATTCGGTCGCCGATAAGGCCTCCAATTTGCAGTCTAAAGTTTAAAACACGAACAGATATTTTGACACTGGACAGCTAATAACACATAACTCATGCAATGCACATGCACATGCACGTAAATTCCAGATTTCCTCTTAATAATTATTAGGCATAATTAAGTTCCAATTAGCGCTAATCAGGGTCGGGGTTATTACAATCATTAACAATTCAGAATGGTTATTTGAGGAATTTTGTCAGAAATTAATTTTGATTTTCAGAAATTATTTTTGAGTATTCATTAATTAAAATTCTGTTTCAGTATTTTAATTATTGAAGTGTTACAGAAATTTAATTTTATGTGTGGAGTTAATTTGGTTAAATAAAATTTTATTTTATTTCCAAATTTAATTGAAAAGAAAAGTTATAATTCTTGTTTCTTTTATTTTTACAGAATTTAATTCTGTGGTTTTGGTTTAAATTTTCTGTGTAGTACAAAATTCTAATTATAATTGTGTTTTATAATTTAGAATTCATGACTACTGAAACCGGTCAAACTAATGCTCAAACCAATACTGGTATGGTGATTGCCATTGCGCCTACCTCTCCTTATGTTGGGACTGTACCAGTGAATCATGGTAAAAAGCCAGAGAAATTCTTAGAAACTGATTTTTGCAAAGGCAAAGGAAGATCAAGCAAGAAGGTTGCTAAAACCAAAATGACCGAAATGAATAAAATTTCCAATGGTGTAGATGTCATAAATCTTTTTGCAGTTGTTTCCGAGGCAAACCTTGTCGGAAATCCTAAAGAGTGGTGGGTGGACACTGGTGTTACTCGCCACATCTGTGCCGACAAAAAGATGTTCACATCTTATTCAGTGGTGGACAATGGTGAACAACTTTTTATGGGCAACTCTTTGACTTCTAAAGTTGAAGGACAAGGAAAGATTATTTTGAAGATGACATCTGGAAGGAACTCACTCTCAACAATGTGCTGCATGTACTGGACATTCTTAAGAATCTTGTTTTCGAATCTTTGTTGAGTAAAAATGGGTTTAGGTTGGTTTTTGAAAGTGACAAGTTTGTACTTACCAAAAACGGGATGTATGTAGGAAAATGTTACATGTCTGATGGCCTTTTCAAAATGAATGTAATGACTGTTGTACTCTCTGTTGTTAATAAAAATACATCTTCTTCTTACTTGCTTGAGTCTTCAAATTTATGGCATGGTAGACTTGGACATGTTAATTATGGATCTTTGCGTAGATTAATTCATATGGAATGTTTACCTAAATTTGACATTGATTCAAATCATAAATGTGAAATTTGCGTTGAGATAAAATTATCCAAAACTCCTTTTCATTCAATTGAAAGAAGTACGAAACCACTTGAATTAATTCATAGTGACATTTGTGATTTTAAATCAATTCAAACTAGATGTGGGAAAAAGTATTTTATCACTTTCATAAATGACTATACTAGATATAGTTATGTTTATTTAATTTGAACCAAGGATGAAGCTTTGGAAACTTTCATTCAATATAAGAATGAAGTTGAAAATCAACTTGGTAAGAAAATTAAGTAACTTAGAAGTGGTGAATATGAATCATCTTTTGGTAAATTTTGTAAAGAACATAGAATAATTTATCAAACCACCGCTCCTTACTCACCTTAGCAAAATGGGATTACTGAAAGGAAAAATAAGAATTTAAAAAAAATGATGAATGTCATGTTAATAAGTTCTGGATTACCTCAGAACTTGTGGGGGGGAAGCAATACTTTCTGCCAATTATATACTTAATAAAGTACCCTGAAAGAAAGTGAATGAAACACCTTATGAAATGTGGCATGGAAGAGTATCATCCTCCAAATACTTAAAAATGTGGGGGTGTTTGGCTAAAGTGGCTATTCCTAGTCCTAAAAAGACTAAGATAGGTCCTAAAACCATTGATTGCATTTTCATTGGTTATGCTAAGAATAGTAGTGCATATCGGTTTTTGATTCATAAATCAAAACATTCCGAAATGCATGTAAATACTATTATTGAATCTCGGAACGTATCTTTCTTTGAACATGTATATCCAAATAAGATTGGACAAGAGACTAGTAATAAGAAAAGATCTTTTGATGCTATTACTAGTAATGATCAAGAACAAGATCAAGAGCAAGAGTTAGATCAAAACGAGGAAGAGGAACTTAGGTGTCGTAAACGTGCTAGAACCTCAAAATTTTTTGGTCTAAATTTTCTAACATATTTGTTAGAAAATGAGTTTTTAACTTTTAAAGAGGCTATGTCCAGTCTTGAAGCTCCTTTATGGAAAGAAGTTGTCAATAGTGAAGTTGAATCCATCTTGCAAAATCACACTTGGGAATTAGTGGACTTACCACCAGGTTGTAAACCTCTTGGGTACAAGTAGATTTTCAAAAGAAAAATGAAAGTGGATGAATCAATTGACAAATGCAAGGCAAGACTTGTGGTCAAAGGATTTAGACAAAAATAAGGTCTTGATTATTTTGACACATACTCACCGGTTACTAGAATAACATTCATTAGAATGCTAATTGCCATTGTATCTCTATACAATCTAGAAATTCATCAAATGGATGTGAAAACCGCTTTCTTAAATGGTGAGTTAGATGAAAAAATTTACATGGAACAACCAGAAGGGTTTTCTATTCCAGGAAAAGAAAAGAAAGTGTGTAAATTAGTTAAATCATTATGGCATAAGAAATTTGGCAAGGAAATGATGTCAAATGGATTTAGAATTAATGAGTGTGACAAATGTGTTTATGTTAAAAACACAGACAAATATTATGTCATTGTATGTCTTTATGTGGATGATATGCTCATCATAAGTAGTAATAATAACATGATTAAAATTACCAAGAAAATGTTGGATAAACATTTTGACATGAAAGATATGGGCATTGCTGATGTAATACTTGGTATGAAAATTACCAAAACATCATAAGGATAAGCTTTGTCACAATCTCATTACATTGAGAAAATACTTGACAAATTCAACAAAGATGACGATCATCTTGCTAGAACACTTATGGATGTTAATTTGTTTCTTTCTAAGAATGAACAGGAAAATATTTCTCAATTAGAGTATGCTCAAATTATTGGAAGCTTAATGTACTTGATGAACTGCACTCGTCCAGATATAGCTTATGTAGTAAGTAAATTAAGTAGATATACGAGTAACCCAGGAGTAGAACACTGGAAAGTAATTATAAGGGTTCTAAGATATCTTCAATTTACTCATAACATTAGGCTAAATTGTACTAGATATCCAGCAATACTTGAAGGATACTGTGATGTAAACTAGATATCAGATACTAGAGACTCAAAGTCCACCAGTGGGTATGTCTTTACTCTTGGTGGGGCGGTTGTGTCTTGGAAATCTTCCAAACAGACTTGCATTGCTAGGTCTACTATGGAATTAGAATTCATAGCTTTAGATAAAGCTGAGGAAGAAGCAAAATGGCTTTGCCACTTCCTTGAAGACATTTTAATGTGGCCAAAACCTGTGCTTGCTATATGCATACATTGTGATAGTCAATTAGCAATTGGTAGAGCACAGAGTCATATGTATAATGGTAAGTCACTACACATTCGTCGTCGACATAACACTGTGAGACAACTATTCTCTAATGGAATTATTTCCATTAAATATGTGAAGTCTAAAGACAACAAAGCGGATCAACTAACCAAAGGGTTAGGAAGAGAGTTAGTTAAAAATTCATCGAGGGGAATAGGACTTAAACCTATTAAATAAAAGTTACCATAATGGCAATCCAACCTAGTTGACTGGAGATCCCAAGATCTAGGTTCAAAGGGACAACCGAGTTGTGTATGACTCAGAAGGATCACTAGGGAGTTAAACTCCTACCCATTTCTATGATGAAATAGTGATATCTGCAGCGTTTTAGGTTAAGTAATACTTTAATGATTCTTATATCTAGGTATACCTAGTGGAGTATGGCATGATACTCTTTATAAGAATCACCTATATGAGTGTGAACTAGGCGGCTCTATGAGATTTGTGAAGGGCTACAATTCTCTAGAGCACTCATGAAATACCAAGTTGTTTAGGGCCAAAATGAATACAATAGTGAGAACTAAACTGTGTCTGGGATATACTGTGTGAGTTCTATTGTCTTGGTTTACACAAACGGCTGAACAGTTCAAGACATCATGTTCACTGGTTAGCTAGTAAATCCGATAGTGTCTCACGAAGGAAAGTTCAAAGCCAAAAGCTACCTATCCTTTGCAGAATATTTCCAATTTCTGCACTCTCTGTATTTAGATCATGTTGTTGCATTTTCCCTCCGTCAAATTCCATTCATGTGGGGGATTGTTGGAAAAATTGGTTTTATAATGCATATTTTGGGCCAACTTTGAGCCCAAAATTGAGTGTGCCCCAAACGACTTTTGAGGTGAGTCCGAAAATGTGACGTGTTCCTTGCCACATGGCAAGTCACACGGTGAAGATGGCTTGTCAAAACCATTTATGAGTGAATGGGAAGTTGACGTCGTTTTCGGGTTCATGGAATGGACAATTAAAGAAGTAAATGTGGGTTTCCTTGAAATGGGTTGTCCCACATTGAACTTTTAAGAGAGCTTTTGTGGGTATATAAGTTCTTGGTGTACTAAATTGGGTTGGGCCCCAAGGGTGTCATGACCCAAACCCGCCCCTATAGATTAAGGTCGTAACCGGCTAGTAATGGTAAGATTACCTACGGCCTGAAACCTGATATCAATTAAGAATTAATAATATGGGGCCAGATGCGGAAGCGGACTTAAAAAATTTTTGTCCAATGAGCTATGCTTACATGGCATGTTAAAAACATTTCCCATATACTTGATAATAACTCACACCACATACCAGCAGTTAGCATCTTATATATCCAGGATCATTCATGTCAAACGTGTAGTCAGCTATACCAAAAAGAGAGCTTATACACATAAATGGTCTATTATGACCAACGAAAGTAGCAAAAGAAGAAACAAAAGATCATAAACAAAGCCTCTTGCGTGAGACACCTGGGCTGACTCCACAAAACTCGGGTTCCTTCTTAAACTCCACTAAGACTGGGGTTGAACATCCCTTTGCTTACCTACATACGTATAAATAAGAGTGAGCTAACGCCCAGTGAATAATACCAAAGTAAAGGAGTTACATGAATGAGATTCATATTAAGTACATTAAACCCGTAAATTTCATATATGAACGACCTTAGGCCCATTCTATGTCTTTGTTGTACATAGCAAACGACATCGGGCCCATATAGATCCTTGATAAACTTATCAGACGGCCTCGAGCCCATTGTATAGCTTTGTCAGATACATCAAACGGCCTCGGGCCAAATTCAAACACTTAAAACGTGTCAAACGCCCTCGGGCCCATTTTCTTCATGTCCATATCTATGTGCATTAAATATTTATGATTATGATCACCTTTTTATTCAAACGGCCTTTGGCCCACTACGATATTCCAACGGCCTTGGGCTCATCATAATATTCAAATGTATCAAACGACAAATGGCCTTAGGCCTAATTCAGACATATCAAACATATCAAACGGCCTTAGGCCCAATTCAGATATATCAAACGTATCAAATGGCAAACGGCCTTAGGCCCAATTCAAATATATCAAACGTATCAAATAGCCTTATTCAAAATTAGACATATAGAACACTCATTCATATTTCAAATCAACAAATCCATGAAGCTTATACAGAAGTAGCATTTGGAAAGTAACATACTTAAAAATATCTTTACTAAGATATTACTCACAGTGTTCTGTCGGTGGATTCGCCCTTGAGCTCGACCCTACACATTACATAACACATATTGGGTCACAAACGATTCAATTCGTTCGTAATTTATACATTCCTCTTAGGCCTCTTTCTTATCTTCTTAATCCATTTACAATGCTTAATGTATGCCTAAGAGTGCTTAGAAATGAAAGAGAACGGAAAACGAATCATAAAATCACCTTTACAAATTTTCTGAAACAAGGCTCTCCGCTCGAGCGGACCCCGTGAGTCTGCAAAAGTACTGGTTACCTTATTTTTGCGGTCGAGCGTAACTTTGGGCACTCGAGCTGAGAGCCAAAATGTGTGTCTGGGAGCTCGAGCGTAACTATTCCTGCTCGAACGGACGTCAATGTCTGCAAAAGTTCTGGAAGCTAGAATTTTACGCTTGAGCGGACATGCCAAATTCTGGAATTTCCAGAACTGCAATTGAAGCTCAAACTTGATGTTCAAAGGCCCAAGGCTCATGTTTTTGGTACAAAGCCATGAAAGGACATTATATAACACAAGAACATAAGTGATTTGGAACCAATTGTCTAAAATTATGGTCCATCTCTCAAATCATTCCAAATTCTTCTTGTCAATTTGAAAACTCATGCATGTATGATCTTACATGGGTTCATCATCTTCAAAACATGTAGTTGAGCCTCATAACGTCATTATTCATGGATGCATGTCTTAAATGACTTCCAATTCAACTCATTTAACATGTCTTATACACAAACATGAAGATTCATAGCAAATTGTTACATGTATGCACATATTGATCTCAATTTCATCATGATTAACATGCTTCATATTCAAATATGTAAACTCATGTCAAATTCTTTACATGCATGTACATACAAACTTCAAATTCATCAAATTTAACTCAATTCAAATTCTTGATTATACTTTATCTTTGAGTTCACATAATTACAACTCAAACTCATGAATTCTTATCAATTACTCACCTAGAGGCTCCAATCTTCCAATTTCTATCTAGTTCTTTAGCCTAGCCTTTCAAAACTTGAGTTCCCTTGCAAAATCTTCAAGGATGGCTCATTTCTCTCTCTAAATTCGGTTCACCCTCTCTCTCTAGGGAGCTAAATCAGATTTTGAGCTCACCAATATGAGCTTAAGCACATTAATCATTTATATAGGCTTTCCCTAATCAGACTTAATTAGGACTAATTAATGGTGCTTAATTAAGTCAATTTAAACTAATTAATTCGTTTCGAATCAGTTTTTAATTAAATTTCACTGTAGGCTCTAAAAGTTATGCTAATCACAATGGCGC
This sequence comes from Camellia japonica, assembly GCA_030407325.1. Lineage (NCBI taxonomy): Eukaryota > Viridiplantae > Streptophyta > Magnoliopsida > Ericales > Theaceae > Camellia > Camellia japonica. Next base: position 140,179,126 of record JAPPVO010000024.1, read on the forward strand.
AGTCAATTTCGATTTTTGTGGCCGATAAGGCCTTCAATTTTCAGTTTATAACAGTAAGTTGAACAGATCTTCCTACGGTGAATAGATATAAGGCCAAAATCACATATAATCATGCAATTAACACCCAAATTCAAATTAAGGACATAATTACAAACATAATCATGATTAATTAACATAGCACAAGACAGGGTTATCACAAAGGGGCACCCCAAGTTTGTAGAAGAGAGGAGTTATGGAACTGCAACAGTTACCAACGGTTATCTGTCTGAAACAGTGATATATCTGTTCAGTTTAAAATTTGCATCTGTTCATTCAATTTTAGCACCTGTTCGGCAGATTGGTTTGGCTATAAATATAGGCCATTTTCCAGCAGTCATTTGATCCAAAAATAATCTGAAAAATTCATTTTTCTTGCTGTCCCATTTTGTTCCTTTGCATAAATTATTCTTTATATTATTTTTTAGGAAAAATAAAGAGAGTATAGAACACAAGGTTTTTGTTCACCGTACAAATTGTTTGGAATGCTACCACAATTTGTGAAGATCATTGTATCTGGAAGATAGACGTCATTTGTCCGTAAGCACCGAAATATTCATTCGGTTAGATAAAATAAATTCGAACGTTATTTATTTTATTTGTTTAATTTTGTTTCAATTTATTTATTGTACACAGAAGATTGTTCCAACACTAATTATGTGAATGATGTGGGAAGCCTACATTCATGATAAATTGATTAGGAAATACAAAATTTGAAATTTATTAGTTATTTATTTCAGTATTCTTTATATATTTTGTTCCTATTTCTATGTGAAGTTTTAAATTGGAGTGATATTATCATTTTAAATTGATTTATTATAATTAAATTTCGTAGCACGTGTGGTATCAAACAAAAATTGTTTACAGTGCATTCAGGCACGGGTTATCCATCGTGCTCTAATATAATAGCTTCTTGTGTACATCTTTTGTATAACTTTTCAATCAATTCGTTGAAAATGCTCTAATATAATAGTTCTCGTGTACATTATTTATATAACTTTTCAATCAATTCGTGGGCCTTCCTTTCTTGGAAGAAGGTAAGAATTTCATTATTAAGAGGAAAAAAAATTCTATTCATGCATAAATTGCACAACAATATTATATACTTAAAATTTTTATTTAAAGTTATTAATATATTGTCTAGATTTACTCCATGTATAGATCCCACAATACACCATTTAATCTCTACCACACAAATTTTTTGGACAAAAATCTGGTACTCTTTTTTAGGCACATAGAATTTCTGTTAATTTTATATAAAAAAAAATCACATGAATGATGTGATAATATTATTTTTGTAAATACAATCCAACTCAAACTAGGGCTCCATTTGGTTTGGTTTTGAAAAATAATTTTTCAAAGTTGTTATTTTTTTCGTATTTTTTTTAATGAATTTTTTTTTTCATATTTTAGTTAATTTTTTTATATTTTAAATATATCTAATATGATTTTTTTTTATCAAAAGACAGAAAAAAATCACAAAAAATATCATAACTGTAGAACTTATTTTTTTTTTTATAATTTTCTTTCATTTTTTTAATAATTTTTTTTTCATATTTGGATAATTTTTTTTACTTTTTAGATACACCTAATCTAAATGCATCTAAAAAATTTTAAAAAAAATTGAATAAAAATATAAAAACATTTATTAAAATAAAAAAAATAAGAAAAATAATAATGATTTAAAAAATTATTTCCAAAACCAAATCAGTGTTTTACAGCAAAATGATTATTATTAAGTAAAATAATAGAATCCACCACTTTTATGTTGTATTTTGAGAAACATCAAGATACTTGTCAATTGCTGAATGAAACTGAACAATGATCCAAAACCACTCAGAGTCAAAAGCAAACTCTTGAGTAGGGGTGTACGCGGTTCGGTTTGGGACGGTTTGTGGTTCGGTTTGGATCCGCCCGTATTTATGCGGTTTGGGAAAAAGTCAACCCGCAACCGCCCGCAACCGTCCGCAATGCGGTTTGCGGTTTGTGGTTTGTGCGGATAGGTTCGCTGATGTGCGGGCGGTTTGCGGATTGAACTTTTTTTTCAAAAATTTATTTTTAAACCTTTTTTTTTCTCTCATTTTGTCAATCTTTATTTTGGATCTTTTTTCTCATATTTTCTAAAATGCTCCAACATTAATAATTAATGAATTAAAACTTGTAAAAAACTTATAAAATAAAAAACACAACAAATTCAATTAACTTGCATTCATCCAAAACCAAATAAAAATCTACATTCATCATTCAAAATCCCAAAATTTACATTCAAAATCTACATTCATCTAAACAAATCTACATTCAAAATCCCAAAATCTACATTCAAAATCTACATTCATCTAAACAAATCATTCAAAATCTACATTCTATCATTAACTTACATTTATCCTACATTCATCATTCATAACCCAAATAAAAAAATCCTACATTGAAAATTCAACAATCATCATTCCTAACCCCCCCCCCCAAAAAAAGAAAAGAAAAAATAATAATTCTTTATTAACTTACATTCATCCAAAATGCAAAAAAATAAAATAAAAGTTCATTAACTTACATTCATCCAAAACCAAAACGCAATTAAAAAAAAATTAGAGGATTCCGGAGGTACAAGATTGATTGTGGGAGATTGAATACTATCCTCCATTTAAACTGGATTACAAAAATACAGACACAGATTCAATTTTAATAACAGATTAGAATCAATGTAAACAGACAGATTCAATAAAATTTCCAGACAGATTAGAATCAATGTAAACAGATTCAATCAGTTTGAATGTAAACAGACAGATTCAGGGCTGGTTTAGGGTAACCTGAATCAGCCAAAAAGTCAAAAAGTTACTCCAAAATCCAAAAAGATATCACTATTCACAAAAAAAAAAAAAAAAAATTAGTTTTTTTCTGCCAAAGTACACACCGAATGGACCAAAAGCCGGCTACTGTGCAGCGGCAGTGCAGATGAATGAAATGATTGGGTGTGATTTGCACACACACCGCTGTTTGGCCTGTGGGGGCTATCACGGGTCTCGTTTTGATAATCTGAACCGTTAAATGTGTAGAACTCGTCGAGTACTATATGCCTGCAAAAAATCACATTGATCAGATATCGATAACTATATGATCAAATCAGTTATCTACAACAAATGGATGGTGTTATAATTAATGATTGAAAAATAAATAAATCTGATCAGATAGCTATCGATATCCGATTAACGTGATTTTTTATAAGTACATAGTGTTCGACGATTTACACACATTGAACGGTTCAGATTATTAAAATGGGACCCGTGATAACCCCCACGGGCAAAACAAAACCGTCCAGTGCTTTGTACAAAAAGTAACTAATAATTTCCTACTCCAATTCACTCAGCCGGTTGTACGGCTGGGGCCCACCTGTCACTAATCATCTTTTACACACTCTTTTTATACAATTTTTTAATACATTTTTTCATAAAAAGTCAAAAAGTTAACCCAAACCTCCATATTTTTTTCTCAACTTTTTTAGTCCAAAAAGACAAAAAGTGCACTTTTTTAGGACACCCCAAATCAGCCCTCAATGTAACATACAGATTTTAGAAATTAACAGAACTAAGATTAATAAAATTAACAGACAGATTCAATAAAATTTCCAGACAGATTCAACTAAGATAAAATTAACAGAAATTAACAGACAGATTCAATAAAATTAACATACATATTTTAGATTTCATAACTAAGATCAACACATTACAGATTCAACACAACTAAGATCAAACAAAACAAACACAGAGGTGAGATCAGAAAAAAAAATCAGAATGAGGGAGACATTACAGATCAACACAACTAAGATCAACACATTATAGATTCAACACAACTAAGATAAAAAAAAAACAGATTTATTTCCAAAGAAACACACAGATTTGATCAGTTCCGAGAGATGTGAGAGAGACAGAGAGAGAGAGGGGCTTACCTGTGAGTCGATCGGGGTGAGAGAGAGAGAGAGACAGATGAGACTGATCTGATGAGATGAGAGAGTAAGGGACACAGATTAGATCAGAGAGATAGGGTTCAAGATATGATGAGATTAGATCATATCTGATATATATATATATATATATATATAATAAGTCAAAGGCTTTTTGAAAATGTCTTAAAATGTATGTGAGATACATTTTGATCCAATGACTGAGATAATCCCTAATCAATATCCAACGGTTGTCATCAATTTTTTTACCGCCCAAACAATTTCTGCTCTCTCTCTCTTACGTCTGCCTAAACACGTCTCTCCCTTACCCTTCCCTCTCTCATCCAACGGTTCTTCTTATTTCCTACCCTCCATCTTCGCTAGCTCCCGACGCTGCTCTCCAGTCCTTGATATCTGCCTCTCGAACTCGGCTCGCAAGGTAAGATATCTGTCTTTCCCGTTCTGTTTCTGTCGAGTTGTGTCTGTTTTTTAATTGTTTCAGTGGTTTCAGTCTTTTTTTCTACCTCTCTCCTTCTCTCTCTGTCAGGCTGTGAGGTTTTGTTTACGGGTCATTTAGGTTGGGTTGTGAGGTTTTTGTCTGATAGATTTCTTGCTGGTTCTATTTGTGCAAATGATAGTGTTGCTTATTCTTCCCCCAACAGACCCGATTAAATCGCCGACAACGGGGAGCTCACGATCGTCGGACTGGAAATCGACCTCGAAGATCTCGAGATTCACCGACAAAGGCCATCGTCCTCGCCGCCATGTATGGGGGGGTCCGGTGCGAACGCCACCGACGCCGATTTGTTAACCCTCTTCACACACGCCAGAACCACCACCACCAAAACTGATAGGTACAAACACATATATATAGAGAGAGAGAAATTGGGGATCTGGGAAATGGATAAATAAGGAATCAGGGTTAGGGTTGAGAGATGTTATTGAAAATTGAGGAAGATTTAGATGCGAGAGATAAACAGATCATGAATGTGAATGTATTTTTCCATTATTTGTTCATTTGTATTTTTTCATTGTTTATTTTGGGTTGATCATTGAAGGATTTCCCTCTCCCTCTCTCTCTCTCTCCCTCTCTCTCTATTCAAGTGTAAATAATTTCCTTATTGTTTCTTAGTATTTAGTTTCGTATCTCAGGTGATTTCTGCTGGGTTAAAACTCATACATTTGTGACTTTGTGCCTTAAAACTCTGCTGCCTTGAATTCTGACTTTGTGCCTTAAAATTCTGCTGGTAAAAATTTAAGAGTACTCATGTTAATAACTCATGCTAAAATAACCGCAACTGGAGTTAAATGTGTGTTAAATTCTGAAATCACGTGTTAAATGTGTGTTAAATTCTGAAATCATGCCAAGAGAAAGAGAAAGACAAAGAAAGTGTTGTTGAATGAATTATAACTGCAACTGGAGTTAAATGTGTGGGGAATTGGAACGCATAGTATTATATATAACAATTTGACTTCCTATAGTCATCAAATTCTGAAATCACAAAATCAAATTTGACTTCCTGTAGTCATGAAATTCTGAAATCAAATTTGACTTCCTGTAATCAAATTCTGAAATCAATTTGAACACAATGGAACACATGGTGTAACTCAGTCAATTTGAACACAATGGAACACAAAATCAATGGAACACACGGTGTAAGTCAGTCAATTTTGTGTTAAAATCTGTGTTTCCATTACTAAAAGGCAGAGTTTATTTAAGTGGAAAATCATAACTTCATCAATGATTAGACACAATCATTGAAGTGTGAGCTTTGCTCAAATTCTCCTGGTCCCCTGAACAACCACAAAAGAAGAGAGAGAGAGAGAGAGAGAGAGAGAGAGCTCTTTTTCCATTCTCAATATACTGTTATGTTCTGTCATTTTTTTTGGCTACGGTAATGGCCAAAACGTAGATTATGTTTAGTCTGCCTTATTGTATAATCTTTTTTTTCTTTTTTTTAAGTGTCACTTATTGTATAGTCTGCCTTAAATTGTTCAATTTTCCACTTTGAAGTTGGATGAACATACGTTTATTATATTTGCTAATTATTTTTACAGGTGTTGGAGGCTATTCATATTTGTATGAGCCACTTTGGTGGGCTAGCATGATAACAAGTGAGTTTATTTTGTGCTTTCCTTTCAATAGATAACAAACTAAACTGGTTAATGCTGTATTGCTGTTGCCTTATGTGATCTCAGTTTCCTAAGTTTTTTTAATTCATAATCTTCCCATTCTTAGTTTCTGCAGTCAAGGATTTTATTTTGCACAGAAGTCAATGACTCTAGAATTCAAACTTCACATTTTTCTTTTTACCCTCTGTTTTACCTTTTATTGTGTGGAAACTTCCTTATCAATTTTTTCATATTATACATCCTACAAATCACAATGCAAATGCAGAAAAGCACCAATAATAAAATTAGTAATTAAACAATGAATAAAAAAAACACCTTGACTTGATAAGTAATTGTTTTGTAACAAACTAACCATCATCTGTAGATTTTTCTCTTCAAGATAACATGGTCTCATGTTTAAATATTCACTGAAAGATTAATGGCGGTTATAATTAGCGTTAAGGGTATAAATACAATTGTTGCTCGATACATGGTGTGTAAGGTGTTGATTTCCTGTTAAATAACTCATGTTAATAACTCATGCTAAAATAAAGGAAACAGAATTTCAATAACTCATGTGTTATCTCATGTTAATTTCAGAATTTCAATAACTCATGTGAGTCCTTGGAAGCTATCTCCTTATTCTGTCTGTTTGACTCTTTGTTGATTTCAGAATTTTTTTCCGGATTATCTTGATTACTCTTTGTTGTATTTTTTTTAGTTAGATACAATGTGTTATCTCCTCTGTTATTGAGTTTTCCTCTATTATTGTGTTCCTTTATTCATGTAGTCAAATGCATTGTGTTCCATTCTGTTCCTTTATTCCTCTACATTCTGTATATGATCTCATTTTACTGGGTTTGTTTTTGGCTCAAGGTTCTGTCTGTTTTTGGCTGTCTTCGGCTGCCTTCGAACTCCCACTCGCAAGGTAAGACTTCGAACTCGCTGTTGAGTTTTTGGGATTCTGAATTTTGAATTTTGAATTTTGAATTCTGAATTTTGGCCCTAAATTCACCTAAATTCTGCTCCCTTCGGCTGGATAGGAGATGGTTTTCGACTCGGATAACCTTATCCACAATTCTAGATTGATTGATTACACTAGCAGATAGATACTTCTTCTGACTGATAGCTATACGTCTTCTTCTTCTAAAATTATACATACTACTAACCGAAATTTGTTAAAATTATATATGTTTGTAGCTTGAATTCAGAATTTAGGTGATAGTTAAATTCTGCTGTCTTCGGCTCCCTTCGAACTTCCACTCTTGAATTCTGAATTTTGAATTTGTAGCTTGAATTCTGTGTTTGTCAAGCAAATTCTGCCCATCAAACACAGTTTAGTAATATTTTTGTGCTCTATATTACTCAAAAATATTCTGTGTTTGTGCTCTAAGTTCTGCTGTCTTCAGCTCTCTGTTGTATATTCTCTATGCCCATCAAGTTATCATTAAAATATTTGGTTATTTGATAGCACAGGAATATTAAAGTATTCATATCATTATAATGTATTCATAATGAAATCTTTCTCTCACATATAGTAATTTTGTGAAGTAATATTGATTATACAAATAAGAAAATTGCAAAGATCTTTCGTGCTCCTCTCTCGATTCGGAATCAACACCCGATTCCTGTTTTGACTTGCAGATACATACCAACATACACCTTTAGTTGGCTGGTCAAACCTATGTGGTAGGTCATAAGTACGGGAACTTTTGTTTCTAGCCTCAATTTCACATGGATTCTGACTTTTCATGTTTGTGAACTAATAAATGAAAGTTTTGTTCTTTTCTTAACCGAGTTTCTTCATAGGGCAGCTGATCTTACACTGGTTCCATCAGCTGCCCTTGCAAAGGAGCTTGAAGCAGCTAGGGTAATAGCAGGTAAATGAACATCACCCAATAGATAACTCTCTGAAATTTCACATTGATCACATAACAGAATTTGACATTTATGCTTCTGCTTGAATTTTTATTTTATTTTTTTCAAATGTTTCTCTGAAAATAGCAGCTCATATCCATGTTAATTCTTTGTTTATTTTCAAGTAACAAGATTCTTCTCTGGAATAAGGGTGTTGATTCCGAAAGCTTCCATCCCAAATATCGCTCTCAAGAAATGCGAATAAAACTAAGGTATGGCTTTCTTTCAATCCTTAAAATTTCATTGTCATGTAATATGAGTTTCCTCCAAATGTTAATATATTGTTCTTTTTTTAATTAGCAATGGGGAGCCCGAGAGACCATTGATAGTCCATGTTGGACGACTAGGAGTTGAGAAGAGTTTGGATTTACTCAAAAGGTACTGCTCTTTTATTTCAAATGATAAGTATTTTCTGCTTTTGCAATTTAGGAAATATTACTTGCAAAATATTGACGGAATAATGCTTTTTTTCATAATTATTATAAGTTGTAACCATTGACATTTGGGATGTATGATTGAACAGTGTCATGGACTAGATACCGGAGGCACGAATGCTTTTATTGGAGATGGACCATATAGGTATTTTTCTAAGGACTTATTGGCTGTTTAGTTTTGTCAACATTGCTGGAACAATCTCTATAGAATATAGTATAAAATGATTCTTTGTATTAAAAACCACAAACCGCTGTCTAACGAAATGAATTATTTATTTTTATATTTTTGCATACATCCAATGATACACAAATTGGGCCATGATGATCGCCTGAATTTATTTTCCAGTAAGAACCATGTGCAAAATTTATTCATCTAGAATGATTTCTTCGTGGCAGGGAGGATCTCGAAAAGCTGTTCTCCGACATGCCTGCCGTATTCACAGGGATGTTAGGAGGTGAAGAGCTCTCTCAAGCATACGCCAGCAGAGATGTTTTCGTCATGCCTTCAGAATCAGAGACGCTCGGACACATAATGTCATTTTCAGAAAACAGGTAAAAAGGTTGGTGTTTTTTTTTTTGAACAAACATAAAAAGGTTGGTTGGTGAACTGTTTTTGATTTAATTAAATTTTTGTAATGAACAAAACCCACTTTTTACGAATTATTTTTCGAATTTTCGTAAACTGTTTTTTCTTAGCAATGAAAAAAACCACTTTTTTATTTTATTTTTTATTTTAACATTTATAGAAACACCCCAATTTATTAAGTCATATAAAGATATTGCACCAGAAATCCTATTTCTTTCTAATTTACCTAAACATTAATCTTTGGCATATGAATTTTCAATAGATTTCATTGTGTATTCACCTTAAACTGAGGATATGACTCATGAGAGCAGGGGCATTATTCATTCTTCATAGCAGCCTGTTTTTGCTTATCAATGAAAAAAACCACTTTTTTATTTTATTTTTTATTTTAACATTTCATTGTTCCTTTTTTTTTTTTTTTTTAAAGCATGAAAAACAAAGAAAACAAAGGCATAACCAAACAGGGCTATGTAGGAAAATTATCCAGTTTTATGTCACACTTCTAGGTATTTTTCCAAAAATGAAAAACAGATGACAGAAAATGAAAACACAACTAAACAAGTACTTATTTTCGAGTATTCATATGTATATATAATCATAAATATTAAAATGATGGCCATTTTTAGAATTTTTCATTGTCTTCGTTTTTCAAAAAAACTACAAATAGAAACACAACTAAACGGCTAGGAAAATTATTTGTTCTATGTCACTTATCGGGGTCATATACTATCCCAGAAAAATATATAGCAAAGAAGAAAATCTATACCTTCTTCCTAGATCTCATGTCGATTTTATCTCACACTGCAGGGAATAAGTTATTCAAAGCTTGCGAATTTATCACCTATAGTCGGCCTCTGTGAGTATTCAACACCCTTACTCTGTTTTTCTTGCTAATTAAGTTCAACAAACTATTAAATTCACAAGATTTGATAGTCTTTAATGTATTAATTTTACTTGAATTGGGTTTTTATGCAGACTCAAGCTTAATCTTGCGGTCGGTCCAGTCTCAATAGCAACATCTTTCCGCCGAATGAATACATAATTGAGGGTAGTTCAAGCTATCAGTTTTACCCACGGTAATTTGCCCTAACCTATAAAAGATTTGTAACAAGTTTACAAATACAAACTTACTACATAAAAGATAGAGTTTTAGGTAGATTACTCTACTTATATTTTCCAACTTTAGTTCTATGTCTTATGATAAGGTTTGGACTCAGGTAATGTTTAATAAAGTTGAAAATTAAAAATTAAGTATTGAAAATTGAATGTTAAATTTATTGAGTTAAAAAGTTGTTTGATCAAAATTTAAGTACTAAACTAAAAATAAATTGTTTGATATGTATAAGATAAAATTTGAAATTTATTATTTTCAATCGTTTTTTTTTTAATCGTTGTGTATGGTTTTCTTTGTTCAATTTCATGCTCTTTTTTTTTTTTTTGGGGGGGGGAATCTTTGAAGTGTTGGTGCTGTGAAATGTGTGAATTGTTTTGTTAATGTAATGTAAATAGAAAGGAGGTTATAATGTGGGTTTTGCTTCATGTGTTCTATTCCCTTAATCTTTGTCAATGGATCACAATGTTTTATTGATTTTGCAATGTTTTAATGATAGAAGAGTTTTCTTTTGATTTCTTTTGATTTGTGTGCATTATTTGATATTTAATTTTTTTAAATTTGATTTATTTGGAATTGTAGAGTACAGTCTGTTAAATTTATTTTTATAACTGCATTTTAATCTTAATATTATTTACACCATGCCTTTAGGCACGGGCATACGCTAGTATATATATAAAACAAAAAAATCAACCATCGGCCCGAGAGAGAGAGAGAGAGAGAGATAGAGATTGAGAGAGAGTTTACCTGTGAGTAGATCGGCGGTGCGATGATCGGTGCGATGAGATGAACAACGAGAGAGTGAGAGAGTGATCGGTGCAAAGATGAACAACGAGAGAGTGAGAGAGAGAGAGGAGACTGAGAGAGTAAGTGAGACGATTAGATTAGGTTTTTTGTTTTGTTTGGTATAGATGAGGTAAATAAGTGAGATGATGATGGACACTGGACAGTTAGATTTGAAAGAAAAAAAAAATTTAATTAATTAATTAATTTAATGCGGACAGGTTGGGTGGGTGCAGTTCAAACCCACAACCTGTTCGCAACCCGAAATTTATATAAAATTCAAACCACACCCTACTAATGTGTTTGCGAAACTGTTCACAAGCGTGCGGTTCGGTTCGGATAGGGTGGTTTTGGGCTAGTCGAATAACCTTATGCCCAGCCCTGAGTGTTTATTGCCAAGTTCCCATGGGCCCATGTGAAGCCAACTGACAGAGCGTCATTGTCTCTGGACTTACTTCGAAATTGTCTGTATTTGTTTTGTTATTCAATAAATGTTATAATAATATTTGTTATTGTTATATTTGACAATGAATAAAAGTAATTTGTTATTTTGACAAATTTTAATCAACTTTTCTTTTAAATTTGTAGGTATTGTTTGGATATAAATTTTGTAGTTTTTTTTTGTTTATTTTTTGTCTTTTGTGACCTTTTTTAATTGTTTCTAAAAAAATATTATATATTTATATTATTCTTAACTACACAAATATAAAAAATGAAAAAAAAAAATTGAAAGAAAAAATCAAATATAATTCACTCCACCAAATTATACATTACAAAAATAATATTACATTCTTTTGTAAAAAACACTCACAAATAAATTTATCACTAAATTTGTTTGTATTTATTTTATTTATTTATTTACCCACGCAGAGCACAATGACTCTGATGGTATCATCACCACCGTCCACGTACAACATATACGGTTGAGATGATTTGTGTAGAATCATCCAACCTACTTCATGATAAATTTGTTTGTATTTATTTATTTATTTATTTTTTACCCAAACATAGCACAATGGCTCTGATGGTACTACGATTGAGATGATTTGTGCAGAATCATCCAACCTACTTCATCTCCCTCACTCTCTCTCACCATTTCCCTCCTCCCTCTCCCTCTTACTCTCAGATGTCATCTCTTCTCTCTCTATTCGAACGACGATGGCTTCACCCCCCACTGCTGAAGACCAACCTTTCCTCTATCTCCCTCTCACTTTCAGTCTCTTTCTCTCTGAATCGCTATCTACCCCCACCCCCTCTTTCTCCCAAAATCACTCTCTCTCCATCTCTCACCGATTCTGAACCCAGGTTTGTCTATCTGTTTGTCTCTCTCTCGATCCAATTAGTCTTTCTCTTTGGTTCAAAAAATTCATTTGATTCACAATCATCAGGGACTAATCGAACCGCTTTGTCCTCAGTGAAGAAACCCCTTCGTCCTCAATGATTGAAACTCTAATGAAGAACACGAAGAAGATCATCCAAAGAATACGAAGAAGATCAACCCACAGTTGTCAGGTAATTTTTTTCTTTTACTTCACTGTGTTGATTATCTATTTTTTTTTTCTTCAAATTACTGAAATTGAAATTTTACTAGCTTGCTTGTGTTTGGAAATTGATTCTCTGTTTTGAAATTTAATCTGTTTGAAATTTGTGTGATTTTTGGGTGAATATTGCTTCTGTGTTTGGAAAGGATGATGAAGGAGGGAGGAAACGGTTGGTTGAAGCTAACTTAGCAGTTTTGCATTTGCCAAAGATAGCAGTTGCTAAAACTTACCATTGGATGTGCCTTTGTATCAACTGCTGCCATAATTTGGCAATAGTAGCTCTAATGGCACACCATTGGAGATGCTCTAAGAGATGCTAGACCGTTGTTTATAGGCATCTTAATTTTAGAATTATTAGAGAGTGATTGTAGGGTTGAGCAAGGAATTCGTATAATTTGTACCCTAATCCAGTCTAGTTCAATCCGTTAATATTAGATTGGTTTTTTGAATCCGTGGTTCAATTCTGAATTAGAAATTTAAAAATTCGTAGGCTACGAATCGGTTTTGGATTGAACCTCACTGTTTTGGATTTGAAAAAGTCAAAACTTTTTTAAAATTTAAAAATAAAAGTTAATTAAAGATGAAAAAAAGTCAACAAGAAAGCTGCTAAAAAAAAGTCATTGCTTTGTTTAGTTTAGTTTAGTTATTTTTTAAAACAAATATAATTTGATTATTTGATTATAGTTTTGTTTGAGTACTTTTATTTTTAATTACAAAGTTAATATAAGTTATCATATTATTTTTTTTATTTTTTTCACATGTCTTTTTATAAAAATTAAAAAATCAATTCCTATTAAATACTTTCTCATACACATTTTAAAATGAATGGTTTGAATTATTCAAAACAAGCCCACTAATCTATATAATAAGGGAGAAATATTTTTAAATTTGTCTCAAAATGTATCAGAAATACATTTTATTTTAACAGCTGAGATGATTTTTTTTAACCGTTAAAGGTTGAGATGGTTTGTGATATTTTCAACATCCCGCCCAAAACATCTCTCCTGCACCCAAACGTTATTTGCACTCTCTCTCTCTCTCCAACTTCTTAGGTCTCTCTCTCTCTCCCCTCAGAGATCTCTCTCTCCACTCTCCACTGTCGCTTCGCTTCCATCGTTGCGTCGCGTCTGATCTCCACGGAAAGCCACTCTTCTCCTTCCCAGATCTCAGATCGTCCTCCACCGTCGAGAGTTTGATGAGTTGGCCACCGTGTCTTCCCAAAGCAAACGCAGAGAGATGGTGAAACTGTAAGTCTCCAATTTTAATTTGCTGTAAACTATTTTAATTTGTTGTGATTGTGATTTTTGAAATGGGTTTGATAGGTTTGATGGGTTTTGATTTCTGAAATTTGAAATGGATTTGATGGGTTGAATCCGCAGAAATCCGTAGAAATTCATATACTAGAGTATACTCTCTTTGTAGATTTGATGGGTTTTGATTTCCGGCTTTGCCACTTTCCGCTCATCCCCGTGAGTTTAGTTTCTCTGTCTCTCTAGCATGAATATAGATATTCTCTATGAAATGGTATGCTCTTTTTCCACAATTGTTCATCTAGAAGAAATGTTCTGCAACTGATGATGAATATACACGATATACTTGGAAGTCTAGAATGAGTTGGATGACAAAAGGACAATAAAAGTTATACAACTTCGAAATACGTAACAGAAGGGCCCATTTGCACAACATGAGTACTGCTAATTTATATACAGACTATTTCCTACCACACTTTTTATGTTAGTTTTAACACGTGGGGGTAAGGTTGCGTACACCAACCCTTCTCCCGCTAAAGCAGGAGCTTCATGCACTGGGTACACCCTTTTTACTTTTTACGTCCTTAAATGTGGGATAAGTGTTAAAACTGTCAGGTTATTAAACTCGAAGCTAGCTTGGTTATTAGCAAAACCTTGAGTCGATATATACTCACAAAACAGTCATTCGTCGACCTACCTCTCGGAGGGAAAAGGAATACCATTTGTTGAAAATTGAACCAAGTCTTAAATGGCATATGATAAAGAGAATTAAGGCTAAACACCAAGCAGAATTTAAGCCAATATCTTTTTTATTTTAATTTTTTTTAATTGACAAGTGGAATTCAAATACCGTAACAATCCAGCAAATAGTAATGAACCAACATTTATATGGCCTGACACACAAAGCTACCTATGTTATTTGACTCATTCCAATGATTTAAAATCTCAATTGAAAGAATGATTTGCTTAGTTTCAACCATAAGGGATAGGATATGTGGAGATCTAAGTTCATTTTCCCCATGTAACGTTTTAAAGTACTTGGCCAACATAAATAAATAAATCATGCCAAGAAGATCTAAGTTAGTTAAGGGACAAGAAGAATCTGTCCACTTAGAAATACAAGAGCAATGGAAAGAATGATTGCAGATAGTTGTGAGAATTCCACTCATGTCTTGCTCCAATCTCTCTGCAACAAAGGAGAAAAATAAGTGAAATCCAAACTGTAAAGCTATGGATCAACTTCCTATTCCACAACTTCAAGTGGCTTGAAAAAACCTTAAATAAATCAATGTAGTTAATGAGGGAAACAGATTAGCAGGATTTTAAATAACCTTGATGAGGTTTGGATTGGGCCAAACAACTGCACTATAGAATTCTTAAATATCAATTCCTATACCAGCAGAGATCCCTGAGGTCTGAATAGAAAATACTAATTACTCTAAGTACATCACTAACCAAGAAATAGAGTGCAAACCAATAGACGCCACTGCCTCTTAACCTGGAGGCAGATCCAAAAGTGAAACGAGAAAATACTAGACAAAATAAAACACTCAGCAGATTATAGTTAATTCTTATTTTATTATTTCTTATCTATATAATAAGGGAGAAAGGTAGATAAATTTGAACTCAAAATTTAAATTAGGTTTAAATTGGGTTATCTTAAAAAAATGATCATGAAAGTGAATTTTGAGAAAGAGAAGAAATAATGGGAGTGGTGTGATTTGTTCAAAAGCTGAAAAGAAGAGTTTTTTTATTAATAGAATTTTGACTTCAAATCTATATAATAAGGCAAGAAGGTTTTTGAAAATATATGAAAATGTCTAAGAGATACATTTTGTATCAATGGCTGAAATGAATCCTGAGTGTATATCAATGGTCCAGATCCATAGATGATTCCCGCCCAAACACTTCTCTCCCTAAACATCACACCTGTTTGCCTTTCCACCTACCCACGTTTGCCTTCCACCTTCTTTGTCTCTCCCTCCCTCTTTGTTCTTCTTCTTGAATACTTTTTCTTATTTCTCTTTCATAGATACATCTCTCTCTCCTCAAAACTTTTCTTCTTTTGCGACGACCACCGCCATCGCGACACCGACGACCACCGGTCACCTCTCCTTTCTCTTGCCGGAGACCCAAACCTGAACTCTCTATTCTTGTCCTCCTCCCTCTCTTCCAGCCACAACCTCAATCCCTTCATCTCCCGCTCCCTCATCCCCCTTCATCACTTTAGGGCTTTGTTTTGCAACATGCCCATACCTTTTTTTTTTTTGTTTTGCATTCCATTCAGGCTTATTCTCTGGCTCCGGCTCCTGCGCCTACCAGCGATGGCAACCGAAAAATTAACTTACAATCCGCTTTGGTCAATAATGGGCTATTTTTTTTTTGCAAACAATTAAGGATATGTTCTCCTTAAAAGTGTTTCAAGTTCTACACCAGCCATCTGTTATATTTATATAGATTTATAGTCTAAATGCGATGAGATTGAAGTTTATGAGATATAATGGGATTTAAGTTTGTGTTTAATAAGTTCTTGATAATGTGTTTTATCCTCTACCGTCCAGAACTTGCTGTTTAGAGCTCTCAAATATGCTGGTTTTTGGAGAGTCAAAATATGTTGGTTTTTGGACTTTTTTTTGTCAATACTTTTTTTTGCTTTTCTGGCTGGTTGATTATTGAAAAAAAAATAGAGGATAATTTCATAGCTTCTGAAATTGTGAGATTGAGTTTTACTTGGTTGAGTTTGACTTGATGAAATTGTGAGATTGTGAGACTTTCAATACATTATTTTTTGTATTGAAAAAAATAGAGGATTGCTGTTTGGCCAATAAAGGGCTATCCTAGGTGGCAATGGATTTAAAGATTGAGATTAATTTCAAATTTTCTATCTTCTTACAACATTAATTATTGAATAAATTATTTTATTTTTTAAAACAAATATAATTTGATTATCTGATTATAGATTTGTTTGAGAACTTTTATTTTTAATTAAAAAGATATTATATGTTATCATATTATTTTCTCTATTTTTTTCACACGCCTTTTTATGAAAATTAAAAAATCAATTCCTAGTAGATACTTTCTCATACACATTTCAAAATAAATATTTTGAATTATTTGAAATAGACCCACTAATCCTAACAATAAGAGATGACCCATTTATATTATGTTTAGATCATGAATTTAGACAAAAATTTAGAAAAAAATAAAAAATTACTTTTCCCGTTGTGGAAAGACGTTGCTAACTCGCCCTTTTCTCTCTCTTTCTCATTGATTTCAAATTTCAAATTCATTTTCATTTTCATTTGAGACATTCATTTTCAGACTCTCTCTCTTCGCTGAGCTCCCTGACGTTTGCAGCTCTCCGAGCTCGGCGACGATCGAGTCACTCACGATGACTGAGTCTCTCTCCGTCTTCCCGCCGGACTCGCTTCTCTCGACTCTCTGTCTTCTGTGGGCATATCTGTCTTCTCGACTGGTCAGTTCTCTCTCTCTCTCTCTATATATATAGATCTGTCTTGAGATTTTTGTGACTTTGATTTTGATTTGATCTGTTTAGGAGGATTTTTATTTTGATTTTGATTTGCCCGAATTTTACATTGGATTGGCAATTAAATTGTAGTATTTTGTTAATGAATTTTTGCTTGCTAAGTATTTAAAATGATAATTACACTTTTTAGATTGCAGTTTGATCCAAATGTCACCTTAATTTCTATTATTTCAATTTAGATAATTTTAACTATTAGGCTGTGACAGATAATGCCCTATGAATTGTTAGGTAATTGAGGATAAATGTATATAATTTTTTTTAAAAAAAAATGTTTTACATTTTTACAATTAGGAGAAGAATAAGGGAAGATGAAGCTGTATCGCTTAGCAATAAAAGTTCAATTCAAACATCACATTTGGTAAATGCATGAAATTTGGGGATATTGATTTGGAATTGAATTCAAACATCACATTTGGTAAATGCATGAAATTTGGGGATATTGAACTCTTATTACTCTTATTATTGAGCTTACAACCCAGTGATTACAGATATCTTCTGGGATGCATTGCACTGGTTTGGTTATGATGAAACAAATGCTCATTTTGATTCTTTGTCCTACATGACTGCATCCATTACTGCATCTGTGATTAAGGTTGCATTCCAACCAGTACATTAAATTCTGCAAATACCCTTGGCAACCTAAAATTTTTGAGCAAAGCGAGAACCTAATATCCATTTGCCAAGCGACAACATATTGGCTCAAAACTCCATTGGCAACCTAAAAATTAACTTGCAGTCCACTTTGGTCAATAATGGTTAATAATGGGCTTTTTTTTTTGTCCAAACAATTAAGGATATGTCCTTAAAAGTGTTTCAAGTTCTACACCAGCCATTTGTTATATTTACATAGATTTAAAACCTAAATGTGATGAGATTGAAGTTTATGAGATATAATGGGATTTAAGTTTATGTGTTTAACAAGTTCTTGATAATGTGTTTTATCCTCTACCGTCTAGAACTTGCTGTTTAGAGCTCTCAAATATGCTGGTTTTTAGATGGTGAAATATGCTAGTTTTTGGACTTTTTTATGTGAATACTTTTTTTTTTTGCTTTTCTGGCTGTTTGATTATTAAAAAAAAAATAGATGATAATTTCATAGCTTCTGAAATTGTGAGATTGAGTTTTACTTGGTTGAGTTTGACTCGATGAAATTGTGAGATTGTGAGACTTTCAATACATTATTTTTTGTATTGAAAAAATAGCGGATTGCTGTTTGGCCAATAAAGGGCCATCCTAGGTGGCAATGGATTTAAAGATTGAGATTAGGAGAAGAATAAGGGAAGATGAAGTTGTATCGCTTGGCAATAAAAGTTCAATTCAAGCATCACATTTGGTAAAAGCATGAAATTTGGGGATATTGATTTGGAATTGAATTCAAGCATCAAATTTGGTAAATGCATGAAATTTGGGGATATTGATTTGGAATTGAATTCAAACATCACATTTGGTAAATGCATAAAATTTTGGGATATTGAACTCTTATTACTCTTATTATTGAACTTACAACCCAGTGATTACAGATATCTTCTGAGATGCATTGCACTGGTTTGGTTATGATGAACAAAATGCTCATTTTGATTCTTTGACCTACATGACTGCATCCATTACTGCATCTGTGATTAAGGCTGCATTCCAACCATTGCATTAAATTCTGCAAATACCCTTGGCAACCTAACATTTTTGAGCCAAGCGACAACGTAATATCTATTTGCCAAGCGACAACATAATGGCTCAAAACGCCCTTGGCAGCCTAAAAATTAACTTACAATCCACTTTGGTCAATAATGGTCAATAATGGGCTATTTTTTTTGTCCAAACAATTAAGGATATGTCCTCCTTAAAAGTGTTTCAAGTTCTACACCAGCCATTTGTTATATTTATATAGTTTTATAGTCTAAATGCGATGAGATTGAAGTTTATGAGATATAATGGGATTTAAGTTTATGTGTTTAACAAGTTCTTGATAATGTGTTTTATCCTCTACCGTCTAGAACTTGCTGTTTAGAGCTCTCAAATATGCTGGTTTTTAGATGGTGAAATATGCTAGTTTTTGGACTTTTTTATGTGAATACTTTTTTTTTGCTTTTCTGGCTGTTTGATTATTAAAAAAAAAATAGATGATAATTTTACTTGGTTGAGTTTTTCTGGTGAAATTGTGAGATTGAGTTTTACTTGGTTGAGTTTGACTTGATGAAATTGTGAGATTGTGAGACTTTCAATACATTATTTTTTGTATTGAAAAAAATAGAGGATTGCTGTTTGGCCAATAAAGGGCCATCCTAGGTGGCAATGGATTTAAAGATTGAGATTAGGAGAAGAATAAGGGAAGATGAAGTTGTATCGCTTGGCAATAAAAGTTCAATTCAAGCATCACATTTGGTAAAAGCATGAAATTTGGGGATATTGATTTGGAATTGAATTCAAACATCAAATTTGGTAAATGCATGAAATTTGGGGATATTGATTTGGAATTGAATTCAAACATCACATTTGGTAAATGCATAAAATTTGGGGATATTGAATTCTTATTACTCTTATTATTGAACTTACAACCCAGTGATTACAGATATCTTCTGAGATGCATTGCACTGGTTTGGTTATGATGAACCAAATGCTCATTTTGATTCTTTGTCCTACATGACTGCATCCATTACTGCATCTGTGATTAAGGTTGCATTCCAACCATTGCATTAAATTCTGCAAATACCCTTGGCAACGTAAAATTTTTGAGCCAAAGCAACAACGTAATATCTATTTGCCAAGCGACAACTTAATGGCTCAAAACGCCCTCGGCAACCTAAAAATTAACTTACAATCCACTTTGGTCAATAATGGTCAATAGTGGGCTATTTTTTTTTGTCCAAACTATTAAGGATATGTCCTCCTTAAAAGTGTTTCAAGTTCTACACCAGCCATTTGTTATATTTATATAGATTTACAGTCTAAATGCGATGAGATTAAAGTTTATGAGATATAATGGGATTTAAGTTTATGTGTTTAATAAGTTCTTGATAATGTGTTTTATCTTCTACCGTCTAGAACTTGTTGTTTAGAGCTCTCAAATATGTTGGTTTTTGGATGGTGAAATATGCTAGTTTTTGGACTTTTTTTTGTCAATACTTCTTTTTTTTGCTTTTCTGGCTGTTTGGTTATTGAAAAAAAATAGAGGATAATTTCATAGCTTCTGAAATTGTGAGATTGAGTTTTACTTGGTTGAGTTTGACTTAATGAAATTGTGAGATTGTGAGACTTTCAATACATTGTTTTTTGTATTGAAAAAAAAATAGAGGATTGCTGTTTGGCCAATGAAGGGCTATCCTAGGTGGCAATGGATTTAAAGATTAAGATTAGGAGAAAAATAAGGGAAGATGAAGTTGTATCGCTTGGCAATAAAAGTTCAATTCCAACATCACATTTGGTAAATGCATAAAATTTGGGGATATTGATTTGGAATTGAATTCAAACATCAAATTTGGTAAATGCATGAAATTTGGGGATATTGATTTGGAATTGAATTCAAACTTCACATTTGGTAAATGCATGAAATTTTAGGATATTGAACTCTTATTACTCTTATTATTGAACTTACAACCCAGTGATTACAGATGTCCTCTAGGATGCATTGCATTGGTTTGGTTATGATGAAACAAATGCTCATTTTGATTCTTTGTCCTACATGACTACATACATTACTGCATCTGTGATTAAGGTTGCATTCCAACCATTGCATTAAATTTTGCAAATACCCTTGGCAACCTAAATTTTTTGAGCCAAGCGACAACATATTGGCTTAAAACGCCCTTGGCAACCTAAAAATTAACTTACAATCCACTTTGGTTAGTAATGGTCAATAATGGGCTATTTTTTTTGTCCAAACAATTAAGGATATGTCCTTAAAAGTGTTTCTAGTTCTACACCAGCCGTTTGTTATATTTATATAGATTTACAGTCTAAATGCGATGAGATTGAAGTTTATGAGATATAATGGGATTTAAGTTTATATGTTTAATAAGTTCTTGATAATGTGTTTTATCTTCTGCCGTGTAGAACTTTCTGTTTAGAGCTCTCAGATATGCTGGTTTTTGGACTTTTTTTTTTTTTTGCTTTTCTAGCTGTTTGATTATTGAAAAAAAATAGATGATAATTTCATAGCTTCTGAAATTGTGAGATTGAGTTTTACTTGGTTGAGTTTGACTTGATGAAATTGTGAGATTGTGAGACTTTCAATACATTATTTTTTGTATTGAAAAAAATAGAGGATTGCTGTTTGGCCAATAAAGGGCTATCCTATCCTGGGTGGCCATGGATTTAAAGATTGAGATTAATTTCAAATTTTCTTCTATCTTCTTACAACTTTAATTATTGAATAAATTATTTTATTTTTTAAAACAAATATAATTTGATTATGTGATTATAGATTTGTTTGAGAACTTTTATTTTTATTTAAAAAGTTATTATACATTATCATATTATTTTCTCTATTTTTTTCACACGCCTTTTTATAAAAATTAAAAAATCAATTCCTAATAGATACTTTCTCATACACATTTCAAAATAAATATTTTGAATTATTTGAAATAGACCCACTAATCCTAACAATAAGAGATGACCCACTTATATTATGTTTAGATTATGAATATAGACAAAAATTTAGAAAGAAAAAACAAAATAAAAAATTACTTTTCCCGTTGTGGAAAGACGTTGCTAACTCGCCCTTTTCTCTCTCTTTCTCATTGATTTCAAATTTCAAACTCATTTTCAGACTCCCTCTCTTTGCTGAGCTCCCCGACCCGGACGACGATCGAGTCTGTCGCCGATGATCGAGTCCCTCACGATGACCGAGTCCCTCACGATGACCGAGTCTCTCTCCGTCTTCCTGCCAGACTCGCTTCTTTTGATTCTCTGTCTTCTGTGGGCATATCTGTCTTCTCGACACGTCAGTTATCTCTCTCTCTCTCTCTCTCTCTATATATATATATATATATGTATATATAGATTTGTCTTGAGATTTTTGTTACTTTGATTTTGATTTGATCTGTTTATGAGGATTTTGATTTGCCCGAATTTTACATTGGATTAGTTGTAGTGGTGGGCGTTGTGACTGATGATACTTGGGTTTTTGAGGTTCATCCAGTGGGACAAAACTCGGTATTTGATTAATACGGGATTATTAATTTTTTTTTAACAATTAAATTGTTGTATTTTGTAAATGAATTTTTGCTTGCTAAGTATTTAAAATGATAAATTACACTTTTTAGATTGTAGTTTGATCCAAATTTCACCTTAATTTCTATTATTTCAATTTAGACAATGTTAACTATTAGGCTGTGCTAGATAATGCCCTATGAATTGTTAGGTAATTGAGGATAAATGTATATATATATATTTTTAAATCTTTTACATTTTTACAATTAGGAGAAGAATAAGGGAAGATGAAGCTGTATCGCTTAGCAATAAAAGTTCAATTCAAACATCACATTTGGTAAATGCATGAAATTTGGGGATATTGCACTCTTATTACTGTTATATTGAACTTACAACCCAGTGATTACAGATATCTTCTAGGATGCATTGCATTGATTTGGTTATGATGAAACAAATGCTCATTTTGATTCTTTGACCTGCATGACTGCATCCATTATTGCATCTGTGATTAAGGTTGCATTCTAACCATTGCATTAAATTCTGCAAATACCCTTGGCAACCTAAAATTTTTGAGCCTAGCGACAATTTAATATCTATTTGCCAAGCGACATCATATTCGTTGAAATTGCCCTTGGCAACCTAAAAATTAACTTACAATCCACTTCGGTCAATAATCGGCTATTTTTTTTGTCCAAACAATTAAGGATATGTCCTCCTTAAAAGTGTTTCAAGTTCTACAGTAGCCATTTGTTATATTTATATAGATTTACAGTCTAACTGCGATGAGATTGAAGTTTATGAGATATAATGGGATTTAAGTTTATGTGTTTAATAAGTTCTTGATAATGTGTTTTATCCTCTACCGTCTAGAACTTGCTGTTTAGAGCTCTCAAATATGCTGATTTTTTGGATGGTGAAATATGCTGGTTTTTGGACTTTTTTTGTTCAATACTTTTTTTTTTTTTTGGCTTTTCTGGCTGTTTGATTATTGAAAAAAATAGATGATAATTTTATAACTTCTGAAATATTAGGTTTGTTTTTTTTCATCCGCCAAGCCAATCTTCCCAATTTGTTAATAGTCCTTTTTTGTGAACATGATTGTATTATGGCTTAAGGGAAAAAAGAAAAAACTTTTTGAGAGTTGATTGTATGTATTTTTGTTTGTGTTTCTAAGGTTTGAAAATATTTCTGTCATGTTTCGTAAGAAACCTAGGAAATTTTATTTTTTATCAGCAAGTTATTTTATTTTTTATTAGCCCAGAAAGTGAAAAGATAAATTAATTTTTTTCAAAATTAAATTAATTTTGTTATGATTGCATTTTTATCAAAATTAAATTAATTAATTTTATTGGGTTTTGTCTGTCTTGTTTGGTTGTTGAGAAAGTGAGCGAAAAAGTAAATAAAGTAAATTTTTTTATCAGAATTGGTGGTGGTAAAGAAAATGAAATTGGACATTTTGTTCGAATTTCATAGTAGTTGCATTGGAATGCATTACGTCCTTGCTATTGTTGCATCATAGAGTTTTTTTTGTTTTGCTTTGTTTTGGTGTCATGTATTGTTCTTAACTGAATTTTTTATGCATCGTTGTTAATTGGATTTGTCATTATGTGCTTGGAGGATTTGGATTTGTTGCAAGTTATTTGTGTTTGTCTACCATGAGATAAAATATCTATAGTGTTGTAGGCATGGTCAATTTTTTATTTTATTTTATACATTTTAATGTGAATTGATGGTTTGATTCACTAGGCTTAAACTAGTAAAGAAAATACTAGAATCAGTCCACCGTGATAGTAACCTAGAAGAATTAAAAAAACCAAAATAACTAGCGACCCTTGCACACAGCGCAAGGATAGGTTCAAAAAATATTCAAAGAATACACATAAAACTAAAAATATACAAAGTAATGAAACAACAATTTTCTACACTCCTCAGGTGCTTCAAGCAGCCATGCAAACCATTTGGGTGCTTCCAAGAAACAACATGCCAAGTTGGGAGGAAAGAATTGACAGCAGGTGTTGCCAACAAGTAGAGACATGCATTAACAAAACCCAAGTACAGGCACAACAAATATAAACAGATTCCTTCACTCCTAAAGTGCTTCCAGCAGTCGTAAAATCTTTCACAAAACTCCCAATGCATCCTCCATTTAGTATTTCCTGTCAAAAATAATTGATATAATAAATATCTCTTATTTATGGGAAGGATAGTAACATTCAAATTATACCAACAGCACTCATTTTGTGGGCTCACAACACTCCACCCACAATTTAGAATCTCACATCCCTCAAGAGTCTTCTGCTCTAGGTACCTGCACAGCAAAGACAACAATGTATACAAGTATAAATCAAAGACACTCAATGTGGCTAGTGGATTTGGGGAATGGATGTGTGTTTTCCTTCCAATACTCTCGGCCCACTGATATAGGTAATTCTCACTCACAATCTTCAAATTCAGCTTATCCATGTACCTACAAAATGAGCAAATTTAAGGAAACCACTCAATGTATGCTGCTATCACTCAACCCACAATTTACTGAACTCCCATCTCTCATTCCAAGTATTGGCTGTTTCAGAATAGTATTGGGTAACCTGCATGAGCTCAAGAACCAGCTGTCACTAGGATGCAATTTGAGATTAGTGATAGACATCATTCGAAATCTAACCATATCTACAATGCATTTAGTCACAACTTCTATAGGGAGAAGATCATTTCTAAAAACCCCGTTGTTCCTAACAATCCACAATTGGTACACAGTGCAAGTAAAAGCGAGTCAGTTATAATGGCACTTAAGGATGTACCCCCAACAGATTTAGAAACCAAATTAACAATATCAGGCCAGGAAAGGTTAGGCCAATTCACATTGCGCTTACCTTTAATACACTCCCAAACTCTAAAAGAGAAAGGACAATCAAAGAATAGGTGGTTGTGGTCCTTATTAGGAGCATTACAGAGAACACATTCAGAAGATTGGGTAATACCAAACATTTTGAGCCTATCCCCAGTGTTTAATCTGCCAAGGATAGCCATCCAAGTTACCAAGCTAGCTTTGGGAATGTTATGGGGTCCCCACAAAATTTTAGCCCAATTTTGTTTATCAAAAGATTTTCGCCGGTAATTCCAAGTAGAATTGATAGAGAATTTACCATCAGGGGAGAGCCCCCAACTAACGGAATCATCACCCAGATTAGGAGTCAAAGTAGAAGGGGTATTCTCAATCAACTCCTGTACTTCCCAAGAAGTAATACAAGGCCACTTCTAGGCCTTATTGTTGATGATACTACTGACCTTATTGTTGATGATACTACTGACCTTAGTCTCCTACCAAGGGCAGTGTCATAAACAATTCTATCACGAAATTTAGCCCACAAAGACCCAAGGGGATGCCAATTATCAAACCACAGGAAGATATTTGAGCCATTACCAATTTTGTGTTTAATCAATGGGAAAATGGTAGGTCTAAGGGATAAAATTTTCCTTCAAACCCAAGAGGGATCACTAGGAAATTTAACCCCTAACCCCTAACCCCTAACCCAAAACCCCGACCCCGACCCCGACCCCGACCCCCGAACCCCGACCCCCCCACCCCCGAACCCCCAACCCCCAAACCCAAAACCCCAAACCCCAACCCCCCACCCCCACCCCCAACCCCAAACCCCAAACCCCAACCCCAAACCCCAAACCCAAAACCCAAAACCCAACCCCCAAACCCAACCCCGAACCCCGAACCCAACCGAACCCCGAACCCCGAAACCCCAACCCCAACCCTCAAACCCCCCAAACCCCCAAACCCAAAACCCAAAACCCCAAAACCCCAACCCCAAACCCCAAACCCCGAACCCCGAAACCCCTAACCCCTAAACCCATAACCCCTAAACCATAAACCCTAAACCCTAAACCCTAAACCCCTAACCCCTAACCCCTAAACCCTAAACCCTAAAAAATCCTAAATCCTAAAAAACCCTAAACCCTAATCTCTAATCCCTAATCCCCTAAACCCTAAATCCTAAAAACCTCTAAAAAACCCTAAACCCTAAAAAAACCCTAAACCCCAAACCCCAAATCCCAAACCCTGAACCCCAAACCCCAAACCCCAAACCCTAAACCCTAAACCCCTAACCCCTAAAAACCCTAAAACCTAAAACCCTAAACTCTCAATCCTCAGCCCCTGACCCCCGAACCCCTAAACCCTAAACCCTAAACTCTAAAACAAATCCTAAAAAAAATCCTAAACCCTAAAACAAATCCTAAAAAAAATCCTATACCCTAAACCCTAAACCCTAACCCCAATCCTAAATCCTAACCCCTAACCCTAACCCCGAACCCTCGAAACCCTAAACCCTAACCCCTAATCCCTAAACCCTAAACTCAAAAACCAAAACCCAAAACCCCAAAACCCCAAACCTTAAACCCTAAACCCAAAACCCTAACCACCCATAAACCCCCATAAACCGCCAACCCTAAACCCTAAACCCTAAATCCTAAACCCAACCCCTAACCCTAAACCCTATACCCTAAACCCCCTGACCCCAAACCCTAAACTGCCTAACCTTAACCCCCAAAACCCTAAACCCAACCCCAACCCTAAACCCCTAAACCCTAAATCCTAAACCCTAACCCCTTAATCCTAAACCCTAAACTCGAAACCCTTAACCCAAAACCCTTAACCCGGAACCCGAAAACCCAGAACCCAAAACCCGGAAATCCCTAACCCTAAACCCTAAACCTTAAACCCTAAATCCTAACCCCCTAACCCCCAACCCTAACCCCGAACCCCGAACCCAAAACCCAAAACTCCGAACCCCTAACCCCTAAAACCCAGACATCGACCTCGACCCCTACCCTGACCCTAAACCCCGAAACCCCTAACCCCTAAAACCCTAAACCCTTAACCCTATAACCCTTTAACCCTGAACCCCGAACCCTGAACCCTGCACCCCCTAAACCCCACCCCCCAACCCCAAACAACAAACCCCCAAACCCATAACCCCTAACCCGTAAACCCCCTAAACCCTAAACCCCTAAAAACCCTAAACCCCCAACCCCTAACCCCCACCCCGAAACCCTAACCCCCAACCCCCAAACCCCAAACCCCAAACCCCCAATCCCCTAAGGCCTATTTTGGGAAGGTGGTAAAAATCAATTTTTGCTTTTAACCAAGATTTTTGAGAGTGATTTGGGAAGTTGGTAAAAAATTACTTTTTTTTTAAATTAATATTTATTTATGGTGTCACATCACACTAAAATGACTAAAATAACCTCACCCAACTTAAAAAATTACATTTTTCCTAAACCCACAAGTATCAAATATTGAGGATATTTTCCTAATTTTCCAACCTGGTGTTTTGCCCAAACACCACTTCCCAAATGAGCCAAAAAAATCAACTTGGCGTTTTTGCCCAAACGCCAAACGTGGCGTTTTTCCTGATTCCCAAAAGAGCCCTAAACCCCCTAAAAATCCTAAACCCCAAACCCCCAACCCCCCTAAACCCCAAACCACCTAAACCCCCTTAAAACCCCAAATCCCAAACCTAAAACCCTAAACCCTAATATACCCTAAACCCTAAATCCTAATACACTTAATATACCAGAAACCTTAAACCCTAATATACCTTAAACCCTAATCCCTAAACCCTAAACCCTGAACCCCCCTAAACCTTAAACCCTAGACGCTAAATCCCTAAACACCTAAATCCTTAAACCCCAGACCCCTAAACCCCAAACCCCAAACCCCAACCCCTAACCCCTAACCCCACACCCCTGGACCCCGAACCCCGACCCCAGACCTGAGACCCCAGACTCGCGACCTTAGACCCCGGACCCGGACCCGGACCCGGACCCGACCCCTAAACCCAACCCTAAACCCCAAACCCCTAACCCCTAAACCCTAAACCCTAAACCCTAAATCGAAACCGAAACCAAAACCCTAAACTCTCAACCCCGAACCCAAACCCCCTAAACCCTAAACCCCATACACTAAATCCTAAAAACCCAAAACCCTAAACAACCCTAAACCAAAAACCCTTAAAATCCTAAATCCTAAACCCTAAATCCGAAACCCCCTAACCCCACCGTGAACCCCGACCTCGGCCCCAACCCCCGAACCCCAAACATCATAAACCCTAAAAAAACCCTTAATCCTAAACCCTAAAAAAACCCTAAATCCCAAACCCTAAACACCCTAAAAACCCTAAACCCCCTAAACCCTAAATCGTAAACCTAAAACCCTAAATCCTAAACCCTATAAACTCTAAACCCTAAAACCTCCTTAAACCCTAAACACTAAACCTTAAAACCTAAACCACCCTACACCCTAAACCCTAACCCCTAACCCGCAACCCCTTAACCCTAAATCCCAAACCCCAAACCGTAATAAAATCTAATGAACCCTAATAAACCATAAACCCTAAACCCAAAACCCCAAACCCTAAACTCTAAAACCCTAAAAATCCCCTAAACCCTAAACCTTAAACCCTAAAAAGCCTAAAAACCCCCTAAAC
Source organism: Camellia japonica (assembly GCA_030407325.1). NCBI lineage: Eukaryota > Viridiplantae > Streptophyta > Magnoliopsida > Ericales > Theaceae > Camellia > Camellia japonica. The sequence continues at coordinate 140,208,022 of JAPPVO010000024.1, forward strand.
CCGAAACCCCAAACCCAAAACCCTATAAACCTTAAACCAAAAACCCTAAACCACAAATCCCAAACGCCAAAAAAAAATCCTAAACCCTAAACCCTAAAAAAAAACCCTAAACCTCAAACCCTAAACTCCCAACCCCTAACCCTAAACTCTAAACCCGAAACCCTAAATCCCAAACCATAAACTCCCAACCCTAAACCCTAAACCCTAAATCTTAAACCCCAAATCCCAAACCTAAACCCAAAAAACACTAAACCCTTAAACCCTAAAAAACCCTAAACCCTAAAAAACACTAAATCGTAAATCCTAAACCCTATAAAACCCTAAACCCTTAACCCTAAACCCCAAATCTTAACCCCAAACACCCAAAAAAATCCTAAACCCCAAACCTCAAAACCCTATAACCCTAAGGCCTCGTTTGTTTTGGGAGATAGAATGGAGGGGACTGATAGTGAGGGGATTAATAGTGAGGGGATTGTTAGTGAGGGGATTAGTAGTGAGGAATTGTTAAATTATTTTTATATAAAATAATAAAACAAATAAAAAAATATAAAAAATTAAACGTTATATTTAAAAAAAAAATTCCAATATATAAAAAATAAAAAAAATAAAAAAAATTTCTAATCCACTCACTATTTTTCTAATACCATCTCTACCTCCTCCTTACGAATCACCCCTCCAAGGGTATTAGTAATACCAACGGACTAATAATCCCAAGGCCTTCTCCCAAAACAAACAAGGGCATTACTAATACCAAGGTATTAGTAGTCCCAATGCCCTCCCTATAACCCAAAACAAACGGGGCCTAAACCCCAAACCCCCCACCTTGAACCCGAAAACCCTAAAACCCAAACCCCAAAACCCTAACCCGAAACCCCTAAACCCTGACCACGCCCACGAACCCGAACCCCAAAACCCTACACCCCCGAAACCCCTAACCAATAACCCAAAACCCCAAACCCCAAAACCTAAACCCCAACCCTATCCCCTAACCCTTAACCCCCCAAAACCTAAACCCCTAACCCCCCACTCCCGAACCCGAACCCTAAACCCTAACCCCCTACCCCCAAACACCGAACCCCGAAATCGAAACCGACCCCGACCCTGACCCCCGAACCCCCAAACCCTAAATCCTAAACCTCAACCCTCAACCCTCAACCCCCGACCCAAACCGAAACCCAAATCGAAACCCTCAACCCCGAACCCAAACCCTAAACTCCCAACCCCATACCCTAAACCCCCTACCCTAAAAACCCTAAAAACCCTAACCCGAACCCGAACCCGAATTCGAACCCGAACCCGAACCCGAACCCGAACCCATAACCCCTAACCCCACCCCGAACACCGACCGCCGAAACCCCGAACCCCAAACCCGACCCCCACCCCGACCACGACCCCCGAACCCTGAAATCTCAAAACCCCAAACTCCTAAACCCCAAACCCCTAACCCCTGAGCCCTAACCCTAAACCCTAAACCCGAAAACCTAAAAACCCCAAACCCCTAACCACGAAACCCTAAACACCCCAAACCCAAAATCAGAAACCCTAAACCGCAAACCCCGAAACCCGAACCCAAAACACTAAACCCTAAACCCTAAATCCTAAATCCTAAATCCTAAACCCTAAACCCTAATCCTAAATCCGAAACCCAAAACCTAAAACCCAAACCCCTACCCCTAAAACCCCTACCCCTAAAACCTAAACCCTCAGCCCTCAAACCCAACCCCAACTCCAACCCCCAACCTCGAAACCCTAACCCCTAACCCTAAACCCTAACCCCTAACACCTAACCCTAACGCCCGAACCCCCAAACTCCGAACCCCGACCCCAAACCGCTAAACCCTAACCCAAAAACCCCAACCCGAACCTGAACCCCAAAACCCCGAATCCTAACCCCTAAACCCTAACCCGAACCCGAAACCTGAAACCCCAACCCTGAATCCCTAACCCCTAACCCCTAAACCCTAACCCCAAAACTCAAAACCCCCAAAAACGCTAAACCCTAAATCTCTAAAACCCTAAACCCTAAGGATTTGATGATGATATGCGGACACTCCTAAGCATGATGCCGAGTACGGCAACCGCATCTAGAGCGGACACGATATTCATCTCGTTGGGTTGCCAAATTTGGAAGGTATTATAGTGATCAGCATCGGCTAGTAGCAACAATTCTAAAGGTCTTTTCAGTCTAGATGCAAATGCATATGTCACAAATGAGTGCGTTGATCCAGAATCAATTAATACAAAAGTATCCTGATTACATATTGAGATAGTACCTGAGACAACGGCATTGGCATTCCGTGTATCACCCGGAACAAGCGTAAAAACTCTCACAGTATTTCCGGTGGGGGTAGGTCCCATAACATTTCCCGGCTTTGGGACTGATGCTGTTGAACTAGCAGCAAATTTTCCACGGTTTTGTTTGCAATCTCTGGCTATATGCCCTTGCTTGCCACAATTAAAACAAGCTCCTGTCATACGGTAGCAAACCCCTCGATGCCTATTTCCACAAGTGGTGCACGATGGGGTTGTGTCTCGGGAAGAATTAGAAGTATTTGAGGAGCCCGTATTTTGCTTCTTTGAAAACTTCTTCTTTGAGAAGAAGCCCTGCCTTTTTCCACCCTTCCAATCAGTTGTCGGTTTAGTCTGCTTGGCTATATTAGCCTCAGATATTATGGCCCGGTCTAATACCCCAATGTAAGTTTCCAGCTTCAAGACATTCACCCTCTCTAGAATATCATCTCGGAGCCCACCTTCAAAGTGTCGCGCCTTCTTATAATCTGTGTCAATCACGTGTGGCGCAAACCTGGCCAATTCGGTGAACTTGGCCTCATACTCAGCTACGGTCATGCTGCTCTGTTTCAGTTCCATAAATTCCGCCACTTTCCTATCCCGGACACACTGCGGAAAGTACTTGTCATAAAAGATTTCCAAAAACTTTGCCCAATCAGCATCTTTGTAACTCTCACGCATCAACATCCACCATCTCCTTGCTTCATCTTCTAGCATAAAAGTGGCTAGAAGTACTTTCTGAATCTCTGAACAGGGGAACACTTCAAATAGCTTCTCGATGCCAAGGACCCAGGCTTCGGCTTTCAAAGGATCTAATCCCCCGTGGAACTGTGGTGGTTTCATTTTCTTGAATTCCTTGGTGAGAGCTATTATCCGATCATCATTTTGATGGTCTGGCACGGGTGGTGCCGGAGGTGGAGGTGGCGGGTGTGGTTGCTGCCACTGTTGTTGCCACTCCTGTTGTTGTCTCAAAGCTTCGGCCATTTCCTGTAGCAGTCTTTCCATTCTGTCTATCCTGGCAGTAGAGGATTCCTCTAACTCATCACCTCTTGTTCTCACCATCTGATTAAACTTGCATTATATTTCAGGCATATACATTTCATATGAAGATTTACAAGTATGCATATATCAAAAAGCACGCATATCCAAATAAATCGCAATGCAGGCAATTCATAACCTAAGGCACATATTAGTTCATCTCAAAACAATTATGCATATACTTGGTGCTTTCAGATTCATACTTATGAATGCATCCTAGATCTTTTCTAGACGCTCATTGCTCTTTTGGACAAGTGTATGAGTTATTAACCGTGCTCTGATACCACTCTGTCATGACCCGAACCCGCCCCTAAGGGTTAAGGACATAACCGGCCAGTAATCCTGGGATTACCTACGGCCTCCATACAAAACAGACATAACTCATCAGAGTAAAGGGGCCAAACGGAAGTAGAAATTCAAAACTTTGTCCATAGAGCTGTGCTTATATGCACTCCAAAACAAACCATACTCATATATGTTAATAACCCACATCAAAAGTGCAGTAGCATAAACTTCTTTACAGACAGGATCATCTAGACTGAGTCAATCCATAGCGAATATATACAATATACACAAGATCCTTGCCAATGAGACAGAATATAGATACGTAACAAAAGGGCAAGGTTGGGTCTCGTGCGTGAGACACAAGGCTGACTCTCCCAAAATTCCTGCAACTGTTCCTGGCTGACCTCACTGGGGCTGGGGTTAGACCTCACTTGGCTCACCTACAATTACATGAATGAGCGTGAGCGAATGCCCAGTGAATAATATCAAATAAACAAGTTACATAAGCAATTATTGGAACAGTACAACAAATGGCCTTCGGCCCAGTCATTCATGTCAATCGGCCTTCGGCCCAATCGTTCATTTCCATCGGCCTTTGGCCCAATCGTTCATTTCCATCGGCCTTTGGCCCAATTATTCATTTCCATCGGCCTTTGGCCCAATTATTCATTTCCATCGTTGTCCATCATTCAAATTAGGGAACTTATAAACTTACATATGAGTAAACAATTGGACAACAGTATATTTCAAATATCTTGTTAAGATATTACTCACAGTGATCGGCTTGTGGATTTGCCCTAGAGCCTGACCCTACACGTTTCATGAACACAAAGGGTCATTAACAGTTCAATCCGTTCTTCAATTCACATATTCCTCTTTAGGCTTTGTTATTATCCCATTAACTCATTTACAATGCTTAACATATGCCTAAGAGTGTTGTAAGTGAAAGAGAACGGAAAACAGAACATAAAATGCAAAAATAGGATTTCAGAAAATAGGGTCCCCGCTCGAGCTTGGATTTCTCCGCTCGAGCGGACCCTTAGGTCTGCAAAAGTACTGGTTACCTCGAATTCACGCTCGAGCGTGGACTCGGCCGCTCGAGCGGACTACCTGTCTACATAGCTCCCTGCTCGAGCGTCAACTTCCCCGCTCGAGTGGGAACCATGTCTGCAGAAAATGCTGGGAGCTCGATTTCCCCGCTCGAGCGGCGGTTTCCCTGCTCGAGCGGGCACCAAACTTTCTGGGTTTTCCAGAACTGTTCTTGAGCTTCAAATACGCATTCAAACTGATATTTCTTGCATTTCACAGCCCATAGCACTCATATGCATATACCAACCTGATATAAACACCAAATTACAACATATTGGAGCTCAATTCCCATGAATCAATCACATGCAAACCCAAATTATACCAAACTTACTTCCAATACATCGAATTCATGCATTTAAGCTTCATATCCTCATCAATCATGCATGCATGTCAATTCTTGACTCCATTTCTATTTCAAATGGTACAAATGGTGCTTCTAACCATGAAACTCAACAAAAACATGCTTGCATGTATGATTCAACTCATAATCCTTCATAATTCATATATTACATATATTACATGTTACATGCATGCTCATATTAGGCTTCAATTAAACAAATACAACCCAATTCATTTCAATCTTACTCTTGATTACCAAATTAGCTTGAACACACAAGATTACAAACTATAATCCAAGAATTACTCATCTAGGAGCTTTGATCTTCTAAGCTCTACTCAATTCTTGAGCTAAACTTCCAAAATTTCCAAGCTCTAAGCCAAATCACCCAATTCTCTCCCTCTCTCTCTATATGGCCGGCTCTCTCTCTCTTTTGAGTTCAAATCAGCCAAATGAGGTTATAAGGAAAGAATAGAAGGTGTAATGCTTTAAGGCAACAACCCCACTAACAAAATATTTTAATATGAAATATTTGGGCACTTAATTCATCAATTAAATCGACTTAATTTGGCCCGAATCAATTTTCAATTAAATTTCACCGTAGGCTCTAAAAATTATGCCAATCACAATGGCATAATCAATTTCGGGTTCTGTGGCCGATAAGGCCCTCAATTTAATTCCCGAAGGGGACTATTCAAACAGATATTCCTACGGCGAACAGATATGAATTCAAAATCACATATGATCACATAATGGCACACAAAATCATGCTAAACACATAACCATAAAGAAATTAAGGACCAGTTTAGCACAATACAGAATAGGGGTATCACAGGTTATGGG